>WOVY01009427.1:0-386280 GCA_013436015.1 Rhipicephalus annulatus
TTACATTGCAGGTTCTTAGTTAATGGGTCCGAGCCGTCGCCCCAGACTCCCACGAAAAGACGAGACCGTTTGTACGCCACACTTTATACACACAAAAAACGAACACACATAACATGGACAGGCTATTTAAGAATCCTTCACTGTCTCTGTGAACTATCAAGTCCTAAGCTAA
Source organism: Rhipicephalus annulatus (assembly GCA_013436015.1). Classification (NCBI taxonomy): domain Eukaryota; kingdom Metazoa; phylum Arthropoda; class Arachnida; order Ixodida; family Ixodidae; genus Rhipicephalus; species Rhipicephalus annulatus. The sequence goes on from WOVY01009427.1 coordinate 173, forward strand.
CCGTCCCTCCTTTTAGCATGGACACAAGACATGAGGTCGGTCTCACCGAGGTTCTTGCTACGTCTTGAGCTGGCTCGCGTTGTCCGCACTGGTCAACCAGGCGACTAGTTGATGGGTAGGCTCCGCCACCGCAGCCGCCGCGTCGCGGCTGACACATCCGCTGGAGCTCGTGCCCGTAGCCCGACGCTCGCTACAGCCCCGTTGCTCGCACGGTAGACGAGGTGGACCCAGTTGGCACGGTAGACCCGCAGCACTACCACCGGCCGCGTCCGGCCGGACACCTCTGCTGGAACTCGTGCCCGTAGCCCGACAGCTCCGGTGTCCTCAAGCACAGGATGCTTGAAGCCGCAGCACGTCAGCGACGCACGGCCGTGGCAGGTAGAACGTGGCAGTAGGCCGGGCTCGACTTTTACTAGGCTCGGGTCCGGAACCCAACGGCCGAGTCGAGAGCCCCGTCTTCCTCGTTCCTTCTCGTACCTTCGCCGCCACGCTACTCAGCGCTCGTGCTACCTTCGTCGTTGTCTGCTTCAAGCGCGCACTTTGTATGGCGCGCACTTTGAATGGCGCGCACTTTGAAGCTTCGCGCACGACACATATCACAAAAGCCCCCCCTTAAATGAGTTTTTTTTTTCTTTTTTTTAAAAAAAAAAACTGCTGACACGTGCGCGGTCTGTAAGCCGCTTCACTGTATATGTCCTCTGTATAGTTCACATGTCGAGGTCCAATATTTACTAAATACACAAGAACACCGTTAAATACACTGACATACTTCGAGTGTCCAACACCCAATCACAGTGCATGAAGTCCGAACTCTTGGCTCACAATCTACTCATGAAGTCCGCACCGGTATTCTCCGACCCTTTATTGCTGAATGCTAAATGAGTATTCTTGCAATGCCAGGCTTCCACCTCAGACCCTACTGTTCAAGTGTTTGGCTCGGGCTAAGTACTCTAGAGGTTGGTGATCTGTTTGTACAACAAACTGGTTCCCATACAAAAAATGTGAAACCTCTGTACCGCCCATACCAATGCCAAACCCCCTCTCTACGGTAGAGTAATTCTTTTCCCGGTGGCAGCAACTGGCGGCTTGCATAAGATACAGGGTGTAACAATCCGTCATGTTCCTGCATTAATATCGCTCCGATGCAGGTGTCAGACGCGTCCGACCGAAGTACAAACCTTCGCTCCGGATCAGGAGCCTTTACAATTTGGTCCAGAAGCAAGGGCTTGCTTAAGTGTTTCGAATGCCGCCTCTCTTTCAGGATTCCAACAAATCTTATTTCTCTCCTTTTTTCCTAGTTAGTTCGGTGAGAGGCTGAGCTTTTCTCCGCTAATGGGGAATCATATCGCGGTAATATCCAGCCAATCCAAGAAACGATCGAAGCTGCTTCTTTGTTTGAGGTTTTTGTGCATTGGCAATCTTCTCGACAGTACTATCCACTGCTCGGATGGTCCCTCCTCCTAAACGATGGCCTAAAAATACGACGGAAGTCATAGCGATTTCGCACTTCTGGGGTTTGATAGTCAATCCTGCTTCTCTCACTCTGTGCAGGAATTGCTGCAATGTGTCTAAATGCTCTTTCCATGTCATAGTAGCGATGAGAACATCGTCTATATAATGCGCTACGTTCGGGAGGCCTTGGAGAAGTGTTCTCATCAAACGCGTGAACACTGCAGACGCAGTTTTTGATTCCAAATGGCATGTAGATAAAGTGGTAATGTCCGGTCTGAGTTGAAAATGCGGTTACCGATCTCGACTCCGGTTCCAGTGGAACTTGCCAGTATCCTTTGGTAAGATCGAATTTCGAGAAAAACCTCTTGGTCCCAACCTCTGCGAACATCATATCCGTCCGTGGTATGGGTTCAGCATCTGATATCAACACCTCGTTGACGCGACGAAAGTCTATGCATGTCCGATAAGTTTGATCTGGCCTTCTTATATAGCACAAGGGGGAATTGTATGGCGAATTGGATCGCTCAATCACCCCGAGCTTGAAATATCTCGAACTTCCTTTCAACCACTTCTTTCATCGCCAGTGGTAGTGGGTACTGCGGAGTGCAAATCGGATCCGGTGTGGTCAGTCGAAGCGGGCATTCCAGCAAATTGGTCTTTCCTGGCATTTCGGAAAACACATCTTGGTATTTGGTCAGAATCCGATGGAGCTCAGCAGCTTCCTCTTCAGCCAGCCCTTCACCTATATTAATTGTCTCCACCCCAGTCCTTTGGTCAATGGTGTAAACTGGTATAGGTGAATCTGCCTCCTCTTCTTCCATCACTACGAATGACGCTGTTTGTGTAAACCTCTCCGGTTCGCGATCCTCGTAACGCTTTAACATGTTGATGTGGAACAACTTGGTGTCACGTCCCAAGTCCAACCAGTAGTCATGACTGCCCTTTTTCCCTGTGACCTTAAAAGGTCCTTTCCATTGCATGAGTAATTTATTTCCGTAGTAGGGAGTAGAATAAGGGCCCGGTCGCCTACTTCAAGCTGACGTTTCGTGCTTCGCCTCTCTTTCTGCCGCCCTTTCCTCACGAGCTCGAGCTTCTCGCTCATCAATCCAAGTTTTCAATTCGGCACCTTCCAAACCCATGCGCCATGGCCAACGCCATTAAATCTGTCGAGCTCATCTTTTCCTCACTAATCGTCAGCCTCACTCAAGCGATACAAATGGCCTCGTCCTGTCGCAGCGGACGCCAGGTTACATTGCAGGTTCTTAGTTAAATGGGTGTCCGAGCCGTCGCCCCAGACTCCCACGAAAAGACGAGACCGTTTGTACGCCACACTTTATACACACAAAAAAAAACGAACCACATAACATGGACAGGCTATTTAAAGAATCCTTCACTGTCTCGGTGAACTATCAAAGTCCTAATCTAACCGTCCCTCCTTTTAGCATGGACACAAGACATGAGGTCGGTTATCACCGAGGTTCGTTGCTACGCTCTTGAGCTGGCTCGCGTTTGTCCGCACGGTCAACCAGGCGACTAGTTGATGGGAGGCTCCGCCGCCACCGCAGCCGCGTCGCGGCTGGACACATCCGCTGGGCTTGGTGCCCGTACCCGACAGCTCCGCGTTGCTCGCACGGTAGACGAGGTGGACCAGTTGGCACGGTAGACCAGGCACTACCAACCGCCGCGTTCCCGGCCGGACACCTCTGCTGGAACTCGTGCCCGTAGCCCGACAGCTCCGCGTGTCCTCAAGCACAGGATGCTTTGAAGCCGCAGCACGTCAGCGACGCACGGCCGTGGCAGGTAGAACGTGGCAGGTAGGGCCGGGCTCGACTGTTACTAGGCTCGGGTCCGGAACCCAACGGCCGAGTCGAGAGCCCCGTCTTCCTCGTTCCTTCTCGTACCTTCGCCGCCACGCTACTCAGCGCTCGTGCTACCTTCGTCGTTGTCTGCTTCAAGCGCGCACTTTGTATGGGCGCGCACTTTGAATGGCGCGCACTTTGAAGCTTCGCGCACGACACATATCACAGGCGGACAGACTGCCTGCTGGGGGCATATTCGTTGTTGACTGTCGATATTGCGGTTCCGTAGACACGTGTACCCGCGGTAAATTGGGCCGTCAGAGCCGGATGTTCTCTGTAGCGCCACAGTGTCTTCCGGTACCTCTAGACGTACCCCACCTGGTGGCGGGGGAGGTCTCTTGTGGTCGTGGTGGCGGTGGTGGTGGCGGTGGCGGCGTTAGTGAAGGTACCTTCGGCACAGGACTGCTTTTTCTTTTCTTCGAGCACCGCCGTCGACGGGAACGCCGTTGTTGAACAACCGTTACCGCTTCCTTTCGTGAGGATCCGTCTTTAACCATTTGTCTCAGAATGCTCCTCTCTTTCTTCAGTACTGGGCAGTCTTTGGACGAGGTCTCATGGTTGCCGTTGCAGTTGCTGCATTTTAGGAGAGTTGCTTGGCAAGCCTCTGCTTTGTGGGGTCCGGCACAACGTGGGCATGCTTGCTTGTTGTTGCACACAGCACTAACATGACCCAGTTTTAGACAGTTGTGGCACTGTAGTGGTCTTGGGGTGTATGGTCGGACAACGTGACGAAAATGACCAACCTTTACATGTGATGGATGCAATCACCTTTGAAGGTCACCTTGATGCAACGGGATTTGCCAAGCCGGCATACTTGCAATATGTCCGTTGCCCCAGTAGCTGGCTTTATCAGAACAGGAAGGTCTGCGTTCGGTATGGAAACATCGTCATAAATGACGCCTGTCGTCGTGTCACTATCCTGCGGAATGTAAGTTCTGAGATAGATGCCTCCAAGTTCAGTGACAGTTCTCAGGGTATGTAGCGCAGCCGGGTGCTCAACGTCTATGGCCAGGATATTCTTCCGTGGGTTGAGTCTAATATCCTTTATCTCCTTAGGCACGATAGCTTCGAGACGCGCTGATATCACTTGCCTGTTCATGTTCAGGTTGATCGAAGAGTCGACAGAACAAAAAGTATGGTATGGCGTTCAGAACTGCACGCCGCCTTCACGGTAGAGACGCTAGCTGGCGAAGACGCGCCGACCATTCTTCTTTTAGCTTTACGCTTCACTGCAGGGATGAAATCTTCGTCGCTGTCTTCACTACTCGCCGTGTACAGTTCAGTGCTGTCACTGGTGCTGTCGTCCTCCCGGCTGTTGCGCTTCCTTGAGGTTGACGTCGAAGGTGACGCCAAGTCCGGATTGCGTACGGTGGGGCGTGGATCCATCGCTGCCCGCAGGAGAGCGATGATCCACGGATAAAACGTAAATTCACACAAAAAACACCAAACGAAATAGGCAACGTTCGGTAGAAATACACTTCGTCGTCGTCCCTTTCAGCAGAATTTTTGATATGGTTAATGTGAGAGGCCCGAGTTAGGTCACGCGAGATGTTCACAGAAAGGTATTTAAATGAATTAACTGTAGAAATTTTGTTGTTATTGATATCGTAGCGCGACGATGACGACGGTGGACAGACGTTAACACAGTTTTAGAAACATTCGAGGACATCAGCCGAGATTTACACCTGTTCTGTAAGCAGGTGAGATCACATTGTAACATGAAATGACCGCATGGTTTAGTAACTGAGCGGTGGACAACACAATCACCATAAAATAGTCGTATGTGAAAAGAAATGTTCGAATGAAGGTAGTTAATGTATATCAAGAAGAGGAGACACCAGGGGGGGGATGAACAACAAGAGAGAAGGCAGGGAGGTTAACCAGGCACATGCCCGGTTTGCTACCCTACGCTGGGGGAATGGGAAGGGACATAAAGATGAGAGAGAGGGGAAAAAGAAGAGAAAGAGAGCGAGAGAAAAAAAAGGAGACACCAAGTATGGTAACTTGTCGCACACCTGAAAGAACGCGTGTTATGGGGATGAAGAGTGTGAGTTGGCATGGACTGATTTCTGATGGTTGTTAAAAAGCCTCGGATCCAGTTTAAAACAAAAGGGTGAATATTAAGATGGGATATTTTTAATAAAAGACGACCGTGAAAAATCTTGTCGACTGCATTTTTAAAATTTGAGAATCTTCTTTCAGTCAGAATGTTACGGTCTAAATTTATGTGTAAATCTTGCAAAAAAAGAGCAAGTCGATTGTCAGAGGAACAAATTTTTGCGAAAGCCATGCTGACTTGGTGAAAAATATACTGATGTTAAGAAGTTAGCGGTGTACGAGAATATGATATGCTGCATTATTTAACAAGTGACGCTTGTTATGAAAATGGGACGGCCGTTAATCGGCGATGCTTGGCCTCGTGTCCGTACATTCCCTAAAGTGTCGGGGGCCTGGCCTATCATTTGGTTAAAAAAGAATGATAAGTGAAAAATTTTGTGTCAGCACGCCTTCAACCCTTCCGCCACCTTTTGCGTTTCCGCAGAACTCATTTGCATTACTTATGTCCACGTGCTTCGAGTTGTCGATGGATTCACCCTCGCGCTGCCAATCGGTGGTTTACTGGTTAGCTCAACTGTTAGAGTTACCACACCGGAAAAGTGTGGTCCTGGGTTTGAACCCCGGACCACGGCAAACTTTTCCGCAAAAACCAAACAGCTTTTTTTTCCTAAGAAATCCGTATGAGCTAGCTTGTGGTTTCGTGTTTATTCCCCTTTTTTAACTTTCAAAACCACATCGCCCTCCTCCTCCCCCCCTCCAACGCCAACCCAACCACTCGCCAGTCTTCATTCAGTCCGCGGTATTCGCACCATCCTCCGAGGGAGCAGACCCTCTGCTCCAGGTCATCTCGCCGCACCTCTTGCTGGGGCGCTGGCATCGCGAGGACGCCCCAGCCAACGAGTGATGCCGGCAACGTGCCGCTCTTGCTTGGGCTTTCCAGTGCGACGGGTGGCAGGCTTGTATCGCGGAGAAGGCGTCTCCGAGCACGAGTGCGGGCGTTTAGGCGTCGTTGCTTGCGTGCGCCGTTCGCACCTCACTTCCCATTGCGCGTGGTGTTCTTCGTGCGTCGAAAAACAAGAAGGAAAAAATTGTGCAGTGAGTGCTGGCTGCTTTACGCGTGCAACGCAAGTGAGAGAGCTTCCCAATGGCCACGACAGAGGTGTTGTTGCAGCATCGCGCCGGCTGGAGTGTATTTAGAGAGGATAACGCTACTGGCCCACGCCTGGCACGTGACTGCGATGCCACTAGGCTGTTGCGACTCTCGGAATGAGCGGTGCGCTGGAGCTGCGATGGTGCGCTCGTAACCGGTGCTGCGACCGTAGTATGAGAGCCGAAGTATGTATGGCACGCGAGTTTTATCGCTACCAGATGTTTATGGGGAGAACGGCTTGTCTAATTATCGCCATCTGTTTACAGTCCCTCACTGTCTGCACTGGTGACGTGGCGAATGCAGGTGAGTCAATCAAAACACCTGCCTGCTTTGCCTATTTTTCCCTGTTTTCTTTAAGGCGAAGCATTTCTTGGCGAGCTTCGGTGACTTGAAGCGTGTCTTTCTATCTATTGTTGTGCCACAGACATGTTCCTCGTTCGGCAGCACGTCGCACGAGATCGAGCGCTGTTCCGACAAACTGTCTCCGCCCCCCCCCCCCTATCCCAGCGCCGCCTTCCGTGCAGAAGAACCCTGCAGTTCCGGGGATAACGTCGCTTCCTCCGCCGAACCACCTTGCAGTTTGGGTATGGCTACCTCTCCCCCTCCAAGCACGAGAACTGGTCTGAGAGAATGGACCAAAGACGTTATTAAGGCCGAGCCGGCCCCATGTTAGAGGGATTCGCCCCAGCCGACGTTGTCATGCTGGCCGGCTCTGTAGAACGACAGCCTGCTATAGTAAACGCTCCTTCTTGTGCTGTTTTCAAAACGGATTGCCTCCCTGCTTCGCCTTCGGGCTAAGGCTTCAGCGAAGCCTGCTCGCCGCTCTTCGCCACCGCTACCATCGCGACAAACCAAATTCCTAACACTATCTAGCCGCCTACGACTTTTAGCTCTCCTGGCCGTTTCGATGATGGTATCGATACCAAACTTAGTATGGCATACCCTGACTGTATAAAGAACATATTTGACTAGTCGCGACATGAAAATTATGACACGTATGTCATGAATGTCATGATTTACATTTCGTGGTCCTGCAGCTCTAGTGGTGGTTTCGTTCACATGGCATGTTTCAGAACTGATATGGTATGACATGATTGCATGGCGAACACAACCAACAGACCTTAACATGCAATCTTGGCATGCGTGTCATGTAACAACATGACCACATGCCACGCTCACGATGCGCTGGTGGCCTGTTTCGCAAGCTTCAACTTAGTGCCTAATTTGGTATTACGGGACGTGAATGGATGACGAAGCTATGATATTGTAAACATGATAAACATGAGATGCGTGTCATGTAACAACATCCATGGCAAACATGCTACGCTCATTATGCGCTCGCGGCCGTTTCGCTAGCTTCACATGTACCAAACTTGATATTACGTGACGCGAACGGAACGACATAAGTAAATGACACATTCAAACATGATAATCATGACATACGTGTCATGTAAACAACATGACTACATGCCACACTTATGATGCGCTCACATATGCCAAACTTCAGCTTCACATATGCCAAATTGGCATTATTGCCGCTAGCTTCACATATGCCAAGTTTTATACTACGTGTCAATGAATTGCGAAGGTATGCGACTGATGCAAACATGATAATCATGAGATGTGTGTAATGTGAGAACATGACTACGTGCCACAGTCATGGTGGCAATACATTTCGACGTGACATGGTGCGCGTGTTCGCCGGCGTTCATTTTGTCGCGTCACGCCAGCGTTGCCACGCCAGGCACCGGTTCACCATAACTCACAGGTGTGCGCTGCGCTTCGTTGCTTTGACACATGTGCGTTTCAGAGCATCCGGCGTCCCTCCGTCACGAAAAGAGGAAGACGCAGTGTTGTCTCGGCAAGGCATCAGCGCGCATTTCGCGCCGGTTGCCGTCGGGCCGCGCCGACGGACGCTGGTCGCATCGGTCGCGCCTGGCGTCAGACTATAAAGTGCTCGCGTTTTGCCAACGTAGCGTCGCTGTGCCCAGTGTGCGCCCGCGTCAACCCTACGTTGGAGTATACTGGGCCCTTCATGAGGTGCTCGCGGCCGTTTTGCTAGCTCCGCATATACCAAATTTGTTGTTACGTGACATCAATGGATGACGAAATGTATGACTGGTGCAAACATGATCATCCTCAGACGCGTGTCATGTAAGAACATGACAACACACCACGCCAATAGCATGCTCGAGGCCGTTTCGCTAGCCCCACATATACTAAAGTTGGTATCACGTGACGTGAATGGATGACGAAGGTAAACAACACTTCCAAACATTATGATCATGACACGGAAGTCGCGTTCGGCATCATTCACCTCCCCCTCGTAACGTTGTGCTGATTTTAAAGTGACATATGAAGCTTTCTTATTCGTGTTTCGCATATCATCGAGTCCCACTGTACGAGGGATCTGCCATTTTTTCTTGCGCGTCGTAGTGTGTGCGTCAATGAAAATTGAAAACCTACTGACACAACGATCTCAGCCGAGGTTGCCTGCGGGATTGATTCCTGGGAATACGCGTATATCTGCCAAATATCGGCAGTTATTAGAGTTCAATTCTTCGGAGGTATTTCAATTTAATTTCGAAGTTTGCGTGAGCGGTCGGCTCCCTCGCGCTAGTGACACTTTCACTGGTGACTCTTGGTGAAGCTTGGTCCCCCCCCCCCCCCGCTTTCCTCACGTCACCACGCTGAAATAGGTTATGAGGACGTGATAGCCACCGTTTCTCTTTTCATGCGTTTGCACCAGAGATATTGCTCGGCAGCTACTCGCGAGTCTGTGGTCGCAGAGCACGCGTTGAAATTTTTAGGCTTGGCGACACTGATGTCCTGTTTCTTGTTCGAAAGTGCCTTTTGATGTGGACCATGAGGAAATGCGTCACAATTCTGTGTGCTGATGTGTTTGAAAGTTGTACATGCTAGGGGGTGAAAGTCGCACTCGGCCCCTTGTCCTTTTTGTAACTCTCTCAAACCGAAGGTCAGACTGGCCGGTATTGAGTAGACCGTAATTATTTATCTCTTGCACGCTGCAGCAAACGAAGTGCCGCGTTTTGAATACGAGGCATACAGCAACACATTGCAGCAAAAACAAAATAAAATAAAACTTGAGGCATTTTTTTTATAAATGCCCCTTTAAGTGAGGTAAAACAGCATCGTAAGCCCTGAAGCATAACACACCACTTGCGAAGGCGAGCAATCAGCCCACGAGAAGTACTCATTACCATGTTTACTAGGATATGTGTTCAGAAAATCAACGGCCAGGTATTATCCTGACAGCATGACGCCCCCTCATGTGTTCAGTGCCAAATGGAAGAAAGCTCAATTGTCAATTACCAAGACTTCGTGCGCAGCTGACCACAGAACAATATCATTCGCCGAGATGCAGACTCTTGCATAGCTAGCTGCTTGTCACGTCACAGCTTGCGAGTGCGCTATCGCTGCCCGACTCTCAGGCCAATCACATGTTTACCAAATATTCTACTGCGAAATACGTCTTCGACCATAAGTGTTAAGATTTCGCCAACTTGCTTGCAAAGGCACATAGCACAGAATACGATCGACATTTGGGTGTCGTTGCCCCTTTAAGCCGGTTCACTCATTCTTAGATTCGACAATGTAAGTGCAAGTTCGCCTATAAGTACATATGAGCAACGTAAGTATCAACACTGACATTAAGCGATTTATTAATAAGTCATTTGTCCTCGCCATTACATACCATTAACTATTTGTTAACGGTGTGTGTCTCACAGCCCTTCAGTATCTACACCTGCCACATCTTCAGCAAGAAACTGTGCGAAAATATGACTCAAGCAGTCGCCCAAAATACCCGACACGGTAACCGAGGTACCCTGATACCTTCCGCCATTTAGTGGCAAATATGGGGTCACTTATTGCAATTCGTTAAAAACTATCCTTGAGGGTGCTTGCAGGATAGAAGGCACGTCCATGTGTAGAACGGCGTTGGCATCCACGCGAATGATGCGAAGATTCATCCAAAACACACACTTGACCATATTTACTGATACACATTTATCTATAATGATAATATAACAATTGTTGGTGTTTAACGTCCCAAAATTGTCATGTGATTGTGAAAGACGCCATAGCGAAACGCTTCCGAAATTTTGATCACCTGGGGTTCTTTAACGTGCACGTAAATTTAAGGGCAAATGCCTCAAGCATTTCCGCTTCCACAGAAAAAACAGCCGCTGCGGCAGGAATACGATTCAGCGACCTGCGGGTCAGCAGCGAGTGACAAATGAATCGAGTGCAAAGAAATGGACGAAAAGGAGGAAAGCTTACGATATATGCATATGCAGATGACAGATGGCATAGCCTCTTTCGTTTCAAATATTGACATACATTCGTTATATACTCACTTGCAATAGTATATGTGTGCGTTGAAAGTTGGTAAAGGCTATTCATTTATGTCTCGATGTTAAAAAGCACAATTAAACTTTTGCTATTGGACAACCCACTTACTATCAGACTAACTTGCAACCTGCAGAATATACCACTAGTGGATTTGGTAAAATATATGGGAGTATACTTTATAATAACAACCTTTTTTGGTATACACACGTTGAATACATGACCAAGTAAGGAATTCGGGTGCTAGGAGTCCTACGAAGGCTATGCAACAGTAGATAGGGAACGCGTAGAGACTCATTAATTGTGATATACAAAGCGTGCGTACGCCCCATATCGAAATTTGGATGTGTTTTATATTCGGGTGCACCACCTTATAAATTGCGTCCTCTGGTACTCCTGGAAAGAGAGGCCGTAAGGTCACGCCTTCGTTTACCAAACTCATCGCCAATAAAGTTCTATGCTTAGAGGCAAGTTTGCACGCTCTTCTGCAGATTTAGAATACTAATAGTACAAACAATTTTGAAGTTTTATGAGTCCCCTTTAAAAGTTATTATTTTTATGCAACAGCCAGAAATATTTTTTCCATCTTACTGGACTTGGTTTCAGGCTTCCCATGCTGGATACGTACAATCACTCGTTGGTCCATTCAAACAAACTATGAAAATCCCTGCCATTAGCAATGCAATTGAAGTCTCGAATTCATTTTGGCGATACATATCCAAATCATGCAAAATGTTTCTCCTGTGCCCTGTGCAACATAATTTAGAGGAGATATATATAATGAATAACACAGCTACAGATGCCTCACAATCACAAGATAAATCTGGAATTTGCATTTCTTCTGACACCTTCAATTGCTCTTTCTAATTAGGGCTTCCAAATTTCTCGTCAGTATTTTCGACAGAACTTGTGGTGGTGATAATCGGATGAAGAAATCTCAGCCCGCCAGCCTAAAGTGTACTTGTCGTCAGAGTAACCGATTTGTTATCTTTGTGTTCGGCGCTCGCTTCCAATAGTGCTTTATATTTATCACGCACATTTCATTTCCTGGTCCCCACTTATATAAACTTGAAAAATTTGGCAGATCCCACGTACCTGGGAATCGACGTTATTCGGAGCATGTGAATGGAAGGTGACCGTGTTGCAATTTTTGTAAAGAGCGACATGTCATGAAGAGACGCTAAATATGTGTACAAATGTTGCAAGCACAGACATATGTTGAAGAGTTGCAGATGTTTATATGACCAGTTGTTTGAACTTGTGCAACGATGCCAAGTGGAACATGCGTATTAGCAAAATCAAAAGCTGATCTGAAGCGCTGATGCTCGCGAGGATGCTGGCCCTGGACACTGCTACATAAATCAACTTCTGCACATGGCAGCTAACCACTATTGACGTCAACCCGACGTGACGGCTGTATCAAAAGAGCACATATGTAATGTTTATAAAAATGGACAGGCAGCACTGCACCCCTATTGAAGTTTCACGAAGATTAATGTCTATTTGAAAAGTAGTTTGAGACCTGGTGTAGCTCTGTGCTAGAATGCTTCATTGCCACGCGGAATTTTTCGGTTTGATTCCAGCTGGTACTCTGGCATTTATTCTTTGGATTCGTTGGGGTGATGCTACCAATGTCAAGTATTAACGGTCACTCGTTAATAATGCCCATGTGTGTTCTCCTCGTTCTTGGGTAGATATATACTAAGTGTCAATCACCTGTGCCACATACCCGCACACCAGCGGCACATACCCGCCTGTGGGTGTGTGTCACTGCTTGACGGGAAGTGTTTGACGACGTACGCGAGGGGATTGTGACATTATTCATGTCTTCACCAGCGCGTCATATTCCTCAAACCATCTTACCATCCCATGCTAATTTCGGTTTACGCCAAGTTAAGGGGGTGGCCACTAGAGCACTCAAACTTAAGCGGATAGATAGATTGATTGATTGATTTATAGATAGATAGATAGATAGATAGATAGATAGATAGATAGATAGATAGATAGATAGATAGATAGATAGATAGATAGATAGATAGATAGATAGATAGATAGATAGATAGATAGATAGATAGATAGATAGATAGATAGATAGATAGATAGATAGATAGATAGATAGATAGATAGATAGATAGATAGATAGATAGATAGATACGCACAAAGCGCTGGAGTTCGCTAAAAATTGCTTCGCATTTAAAAGATTGGTCTGGATTCTGGGATACAGCGGGGCGTAATTGGAATGAATTGGGGGAAACTCTGACAAAAGCCTCTCAATCTCAGTTGTCCGTTACTTCTATTATTCCCACAACAGCACTCATAATAAGTGACAAATTTTGAAGACATGCGACTATTCAAGACTCTGGTAAAACATTATTCCCTTTCCTAAATGAATATCGACGCCTCTTCTTACATTGGCATAGGTAGTTCCAGCCAACACGCAAAAAAGAGGCTATTTTCACAAAATTAAGCTGTAGCGTTCTAAAACTAAATTATTACGTGCATAGAGATGTATACTATGCCTCGTTTTCTTCTTTGCTGATTGTGTAACAAAGATGAAACAATCAAGCACTATATCGTGTAGTCACTGCAAGGTACTCAGCAAAACGTTCTTAATGCGGGTTTTAATTGAATTAGGTTGAATTTTATTATTTCCGAAAATCTCTCGTTGAGAGCCCCCTCATTAGGTCATGCTTACCGTTATATATTCTGTTCTGCTGTAGAAAGATTCCTAATTGAATCAAGGTGGTCTTGATCGCAAGCCTCTCAATAAGTAAAATTTCATTTCTCCTAAACATTTCATAATTCATTAAATTTGCCATTATTATGGGATCCGCTCTATCTAATGACTCTTTTTTTGGCCAATTCCCCAGAGTGGCTTTGAGCCATGCATTTGGACCATCGTTATCGCCATCATCATCACATCACCTTGCAGCAGCAAGCAACAGTGTCAACGCACGCAGGCGTTATTATTTTCCTTCTAAGGCGATATCTAGTGACAGCAGATGGAAACAAGCAACGCAATAAATGAATACAAATGCCTTCTCCTCGGTGTACTTTTTTCTTATTCGTGGTTCTTACTAGACAACGAGAGAGTGCCGCCGAAAGTGCAAAAAAGGGCTTTGCTCCACTCGAAGCAGCTGCGATGTTCTTTCGACGACGTCTCACTCTCAAATTCCGCCGTGCTCTTTCTCCATTGAGCGCGACGAGTCTCGTAAGAGGGGAGGATGTGCATATTTTATGGCATCACGTATACTCGTGCTCTTTATGGGCCCCAGCTTTTTACGCACGGAGAATTCCTTTTCGCCGGCGGCTTGCCTTTATGCGCGGCATGGGACCGACCAAGTTTAGCTCTGCCGATGTTCTCAGCGAGTGCCACCTGAAGAGTGATGGACGAAGCCGCAAAAGCACGTTGAGGTTTTCGTTCCGTGTATTTAATCCCGTTTACGCTATGCGTGCTTGTGTCATTACGAAGTATACCCTTAAATGATGATGAAGTGATTAAAATAATTTTATTAGTCGTCCTTTCTTTTCTCGGTCATGTATCCGGGGTAATTCCTTGCCGCGTTAGCCGAGGGTTCCGACACTAGGTGAACGGATTAGGATTTTCACAGCCCTCACTTGTGACACCTGCGGTGGCTTAACCCTGAGCGATATTGAAAACACCCGAGAACATCTGATTCATGCTGCCACCTGAAGCGTGAAGGAATGCTTTGCATATTTAGCATACTCTTTTTAAACCTCATTTGTGCCTATACATAGCAGAAGGAACGTGCAGACGATGGGGTTGGTAGTTTACAGAACTGCCAAGTATAAATGTAGCAGACTGCCTACTGAGTAGGAGGATTCCTTTTTCAAATCTATGTTAGTATTCCTCGTGTACCGTTAACAATGAAGTGTCGCAACAACAATGTGAACACAATAGAAGTCGATAACTGATAAAGTACACCGAGTACGAATGCCATAAGCTGCTTATTGTTATTCCCCCCCCCCCAAAAAAAAGGCAAGAACGGGATGATGGAAGCTTGCGATCAGAAATTCGTAAGCAGCGTGTGGGTCCTGGAGCCGATGTTTTGAGATATGCACATGCATTTTTCAAAGCTGCAAAGCGTAAATGTAGCGCGTAATTTTGCCAGTCTTCAAAAAGACAAGTCGACTTGCCGTAAGGTCCGCTCACACACCCGGTTTAAAAATTTCTCATTCCTGCAATGTTGCAGCTTAATTTGACCCATGAGGTGCTATTATGCCGGGATGGGGGTATAAAAATACAAACGTATACGGCATAGAAATCAGCGCCCAAAAAGCATATATAAGGCACCAAATGGCTAATAAGATGTACACACAAAAGACACAAGATGTATTGCGTGTAATTCTGTGCCTTACAATTCTCCCATTTGTTATCAATTGCCTGATTAGGTTCTTCAAGTCTTGCATCAGCCGTCCGAAGAATACAAGCCTTCTGATACAAGGGCACTTTTCCAAAAGAAAAGCAAGAAGCAACGCAAACACAGCGTAGAAAAATGATGGTATACTGCGAGGACAAGTAACACACGCGCCGCTCCAACGTTCCTCGGAGGTTGCGTATTATTCACTCGACCTGGTGTCCTGCTTCCCACGTGAAGGGACGCGACTTTCTTCTGCGCGCGCGGCTCACCAGATGGAGCGCTCAGGGAAACAGGGGGATGGATGAAATCCACGAAAGGCTGATGTGCCGGAGATATTCCTTTCTGACCTAGCAAGGCGCATCGTGCCCCCTTCTAGGTTCCTGAAGGTTCGTCTTGACGAAATGAAGCGGCAGTACAAATACCGCACGAGTACACATACATCTATCTGCTCAGCTCAGTTCGATAGAAAGACTATAGACAAAGCGAAACGGAATGATAATGACTACTTGGAGAAAACAAGTTTCGCCAAGACACTTTTTACTCCGGCAAAAAAAAATTGCCCGCAGCTTCCCTCGGGGGAACACTGAGGAGGATGCGGACCATATAATTGGTTAACGGGGTGTTAAAGTGCGACTTACTTGGGTCGATGGCTAAATTGGTTAACGTGGTTGTGAAATGGGGTGTTAAATTGCGACTTACTTGGGTCGATGGCTAAATTGGTTAACGTGGTTGTAGGAGGGGGTGTTAAATGAGTGAACACGTACACACGTATGCGAAAGGGCGGCGCTGGTCGAAGGGACGTCGATCATTGTGTTTGTGGATTCGTTGGAATTCACTTCACCGCGACCTTGGACGTCGACGCGCCGTACAAACCAACCGACGAGCGGCAACTGAGCGAGCGAGCGCCGACCTTGAGTATATATACAGCACGACGGCGCATGCACTGTCAGCTGTTGAATGTTCTCGAAGCGCGACGCCACATGCGCGTCCACTGGAGAATCAGGAGAATTGTAGATGTCGAATGCGGTGCATAGAGAAATAAAAAAAGGTGAAGAGTGGACACTCCCGTAGACCCCAGCGGCCCAATCGACTCTAGCACACCTAGTGGTTGATGAGAGCAAGTGGCGTGCGCTTCCGGTTTCGGTTTCACTGGCGCAAATTCTGAATTACTTTGCATAACCGACGTTTGGCTATTACGAAAGTTCACGATTTCAGACCACTATTCATCGCCCAAATGGATAGTTTTTGTAGGTCGTTTTGATTTAGCGATTCCTTGTTTTGTTTTGTTCAGTGGTTCGTGCGAATCGGTCGTGACGTAATTTTTATTTCGTTTAAGTTATAATAAAAAGAGATGCAGGTAATGATAATTCACTACGGTTTTATTCATCGCGCTTGTGTTTTTCTTTTGGAACAAGTGATCAATGTATATATCAGTCAAAGAAACAGAGCATCCGCAATGTTTTATTCAAAGGCAAGGTAGAGTATGAGAATATCAAAAGCACAATATGACAAAGGTAGACAACAAATGCATCTCGCCTTACAAATAAATTGTAACAAATATTGTAACAAATACATAGAGAACACAGACAACGCACACATCGCTAGAGTTGGCAGAAGCCGAGAAGCTGGTGAAGTATGACACACCGGGCCAGTGGGTAAGTAAGGATCTATGGCAAAAACACAGCGCACAATGCTGATGAAGAAGGAAGAAGTGACGTATACACAGCAATGAAGTCGCGAATCACGCCTGGGGTTAACCGAAATAATGCATAGAAAAAAAGAGCGCACAGAAACCCCACGACACAATATAGCAGAAAGGCAAAGCTGCAGTGTGCTGGCTGTGCTTAAGAACAGGTAGTCCAAAATGAAAAAAAAAGCAGACTTGATGCCTGCTTGTCCTCAGAAAGGTAGGGCTTTGCAGCTTGCTCACTACGTAAAAGACAAACTTTATGCTACAACACTGGCAGGTCTTGTGGCTATTCTTATGCGTCGCCTTCATCAAAAACTTAAGATCCCAAGCGATTTGCGTCTGGGTGTTGCTGTGACGCTTGCGAGCTAAATTAGATTGTAGTCATCACTTATCCAGAATTGTGGACCTTAATTGGTGTTACGAGAGCGGTATTACAGGGCTAATAAATAGCAGAAGAAAACCACTATGGCTCATTATTTTTCACAAAGGCTCTACATCGTACGTTATCACTCACAAGCTATATAAAAATAAAATGGCAGCGTCCGCAGCCCCATCAAACGCTACAAGTTTGGGTATTCTTTTGAAAACTTTTATGGGCGAGATGAGGAGGTTGATGAGAAGCTAAAATACAAAAAGCGTGATAACGTGAACTGTGCCCACTTCATACTGTGCTCCTTACCCGCTCGAAGACATTTCAACAAGCGGTTTTGTTGTCGATATATTACTTGAGCTGGAGAGATAAAGCATACACAGTGACCAAGCGACCCACAGTAAAGTGTACAGTTCGCGCGCATTTGCTACAAAAATACAGACAGGATACCCAACATTCTTTTTAAGGTTATGCAAATCACTTCGAGCGAATACACAGTGTCCCTACTACTCATAGCGGGTAACCAAAACAATGTATGCAACGAAGGAGTGGTAAGTCCAGTTGAACTGAATATAAGCATATAAGCCCATAATGAAGTCTGCTGTAACGAAGTAATAACATAACAAAGCTATTGCAGGACTCGGCTCCACTCGAATACTTTAGTGTAAACCCGCCGCTAATTGCTAACCTTTGAACTTGTCAAGCTGTATGCCCGAGATTGTAGACTGGAACCTAACCCTATCTAAGTTTCGGTTCACAAAACGCACATGCCAACATAAACGAACCCGGCAAAACATTTTCAGAAACTTCGCGCGACACCCAGCAGAGCAGAAATGAAAATCGCCAACACTTGACAGATGGTGATACAAAACATCGCACACTTTCAGGTGATGTGCAGTGGCCTCAATTATGGCAAGAAAGTGAGATTCAAGTTGTTGTACGTATGCAAAAGCTGCTTCTGATGGCACAGTGAGATTCCCAAAAAGTTTGCTGGGGACGTGGTATGCTTTGAGCATTTTGAAATACTGGTGGGTACCCTTAAGCGTCTCACTGTCGTCTTTCAGTAACTGTGGGCAACTGCAACCGTCACATGCATTCCGAAGGAAGTGTTTGATGAGAAAACCAGCTACATAATATGCAGCGGAGTCATCGATAATATGGGAGTGAATGTTTGTCGCAAGTTCAGAGAGATCGTCTAGAGCGGGAAAGTCGTCAGGCTGTGGCTGTGCACACTCCTCATTATCCACAAGAGACGCACTGGTGAGGGAGAATGGCGAGAGCTGCTCCTGGAGGAGGTCACATTCATCATCCTCGACATTTCCGTATTCTGACAGCTTGAAGAGTTTTCTTATGCAGATGTGCTTCAGGCCACAAATAAATTGTGCTACATTGGGGTTGATGTTGCAGCCCTGTTTTTGCCTAATGTGGCCAAATATGTTCTCCAGAGGATCCTGTTGAAGCCTGCGTGTTAACAGGTATTCAAAATTGTAATTTTTGGAGAGGTCGTCCCATAGTTGACAAATAGCCTGAATTGTAATTTGCCAACCTACGATGGTTTGTGGTTGACGTCTGCCAACAAACTGCCATGATGCAATCCAGGGAAGCTGGCCTCGGAGGAAGTCAATCAGCTCTGAATCAATTTTCATGATTGCATGCCGCAGCTTTTGCGAAGTTCTTTTTTTACTCGAGCTGTTCAAGGCATCGAAAATCCTGTCCATACGATCACAAAATTGAGCTGTAGTGATGGCCGAGGCAGGCAGCACCTTCGCATACACCATTGCTGTGATAGCAATCGAAACTGATGCACTGAGGACCTGAGTTGCTCTGCTGACCTTCATATTAGAAAAAGGTTTCTGATGAACGTGCCGTTCAGTCAACTTTGGAGCCAATCGCAACCGCAACTCATGTGAGGATTGGTAAAGGCTTACAATGTGCGACCAGTTAACGATGTCATCCCCAATGTATAACTTGTGTGCTTGGACATTATTGCGCGTTGTTTTAATTAAATGCGGGACATCAAAAATGTAAGATACCCGCTCACCATTAACTTCAAAAAAGGCTTTGCTACAGTCACTCTTAGTTGGTTAGCGAGACTTACATTTGAACTGCCCTGGTCACAAATGACTACTTCCACTGCAATATTAATGCTCCTAAGCTCCAAAATGAGTGAAACCAGCAAGTTATGCATAACAGATGATGGTGTTGATGTGTGCCCTATAGTAAAAGCAACCGGTTGAACCCACTTTCTCGAAACACCAACAAGAAGAAAAACCAGTGCTCGATCAGCGATGGTTGAAGTGCGATGAGTGCCATCATCTGTAAAACCCTGGACAACGTCTCTTGCAGCATCATAGTACAAATTCTTTTTGAGTGCTATTTCGTCGAAAACTAAAGCGCACACTCGGTCCCGTTCATTCCAAGCTTTAGTATTTGTTGCAATGGAAGAAAGGATTCCTGGAATTATGCCTGGAGTCATCTTTACATTAGCTATCCACCTCCTTAATGAACGCCGGGAGGGCAAAGAAAAATATGGAGCCAGAAATCGGTATGCACGCGGACCTCGGAAGTTTAAGTGAAGAGCAAATTTCTTGAACCACACGAGAAACCGCTTGCCCTTGCATTTGGGCCTCAAGCGAACATGTGCAGAAAGAAGTTTAAAAACCTCCTCGGTGACGTGCGGTCGGATAACTCCAAGGGCCTTTGAAGTCGATGACGGTGCTTGGTGAGGCTGTCTCCGCAGTCTTTTGATAGTTTTTCGCTGTGCTGCTACTTTGGCTTGCAGATGTTTAATGGTTTGCTTGTACTTCATTGATGGAGACATTGTCGCTGGCACACAGGAACGCACTGCAATAAACAAAAAAATGGATGTAAAAGCGAAGAACACCTAATCCCATACGAGCACGTTCCTCGCTCTTTCAGACCCAAGGTGCACAACTTTCTGTGGTGCAAAGTTTTCGATTCCACTACCTAAAAACAAACCCTTCACAATGCTGACAATGCACAACAAAAAATGAAAATCACTGAGAGCCCACTCTTACATTTTATAAGTGCACACGTAGTGTCCTTTTGAGGATAGTTTCCTCAGAATGTCCTAAACATAAAATAGCACATTAAAAACAGCTGCAATAAAAGCATAGTCACCATTTTCTCTAGGGCACTCAGGCGTAGAGCTGTTGGCGGAGACGTCTTCTGGAGGGTCTTGTGAAGCTTGTTCAGTGCCTCGGACAGTGCTGTCGGACTGCGGAAATCTCAATATCAATCCACTCTGGTGTTGAAGTGAACATACAACTTACCAGTCACAAAAGTTCCTTTTGTGACAGCTGAACGACTGGTTAAGGTTTTCTCCGGCAAGACGAAGTCAGCAGAAATTCTTTCACCAGCTACAAGGGAGCTGCCACCTGCAGAGGTTTGGTCAACAATCAATTTGGGTAAAAAAAAAAGAAATCGCGACACTGAACGCACCCTGCTCATCGGGGCACCTCAATGTGTGGGAGCCGCTTTTTGAAGCCTCTACCGCAGGTCCTGAAGAAATGAAATTACGACAACGTGTCAGTAAGAGGCTTAAAATAACACAAACTGAAGCTCATCCGCACCTTGCAGTGCAGCTTCTGCAGTCATGTCACAGTCACTGCTTAAAGCGACGCTCAGAGAACCTGCATATATGTGCAGTTGGTACAAGTTACAAAGCTTGTAGCATGGGGAAACTTAAACAGCTCTTTCAAACGCATAAATTGGTCGATCGTGGAAGAAAAGAGAAGGCACCAACAAGGAAACAAGTAATTTGCGATTTGTGGAATTATCAACACTGCCAGCTTTCACTGATGAAAGGTATATGTACATGTGCACTCAGGCTTCAAGATAACGTGAAATAGCCCTTTAAAGTCTTTCAAAACAAGTTGCGCAGGTCTAGAGCATCAAAAAATGACATAAATGTAAAGCTGCTGTTAGGAAGGTAATAGCCCACAATTCACAGAATTTAAGACTTTCCAAGTGTTACTTCTGTAGTGAGGTTTCTCCATCGGCTACAAAGATCTTCACGGTTAACTGTCGCCACTGATTCAATACAAGTGGCTGCTATTGCACATATTTGAGTTTCAGTCAATCACTTACATGGTGCAGCTGGTTGCACACTGGGAACAGCCATTCTTGTAAGCCTTGTGTGCCCAGGGTCCATGAAACTTTGAGCAGTAAAATTGTCGCTACAAACCCTGTACGTTGCGTACAATAGGCTGGCCGGCTTACTCAGGAGATCATCGCGTCCGGCATACTGCATCCATGCTTTCATCCTGCATTGGCAATGAACTATCAGCTGAAAGGGGAAGTGCTTGAACAGTAATTTTTTATTGTTACCCTCACTTAGCAAGTACGAACAGTAAGCCTACAGACATGCAAACCATACAAAAGCTTTAACACACCTGCCGTCCCGTGGTACGCGGAAGAAACTCGTCCCAGGCTTCTTGTGGGTTCTGCCATTGTTGAAGCACCACGATACACAGCAGTAGCTGCCGTAGCTTGGACCGCCGGACGGCATGGCGTCAGCGCGGTCTGAAAATGTTAGTAAGTGGATGCTTCGCTGTCAAATTACGAAAAAGATATGTGCACGTCATAAGTGTACCAGCAAACCCCTTTGAATGATTAGCTAATCGATGCACAATACAAAACCAGTGATACATCTCTGACCCATAAAACTCTGACTTACAAAGATATACGTCAAGACCACGTACAAAGATCTTCAGAAGTTTCCAGGCCGCTATCCCTTGTAATGCAATGGTATCGCGGCCTGGGAACTTTAGAAGACCTTCGTACGTACGCAGTATCAGCAGTAGATTGGGAAGAAAAATAGTAGTTGAAATTTATGCGGTAAAATTATATTGGAAACGTCAAAAAAATTTGTGAGCAGCTTGCACTAGTGGCACAAGGCTAGCGAAAAAACGAACATGATGGCCACTTGGCTAGTCCCGATTTGCCTCCGGCACACCAAGAATTATTCGTGTTCCGAGCCTTCGGGAAACGCGTCGTGAAGCATGCGAGGCCCAGCGAACGATTCTCAATATTTTGCACCGAGCCACCGAGCCTATGACCTAGCTGCCCAGCTATGCTCAGCGCACAGACGCTCGCGTCCGTGGCAGACGCAGCACGCGTCGCCTCGGCTTGACGCCGTGCCGCCTTTGCTATACTGCATACGTTGCACAATGTTCCGGTCTAGCCGCCGCATAGAGCCACAGACTTTCTTTTTAGCGAACCTCCCAGTCCTTAAAAAGCTTCAGAAAAAGGTTACAACTGCGTGAATGAGACGCCACGTAAGAAACAAACTCGCACACACGAAGCGCAACGTGTGTGTGTGCATCTTTCTATGTTTGTTGCATGGTGTCTTATTCGCGCAGGCGTAACCGTTTTCTGAAAAAATGACCCACAAACACAACATGTCATTCAACAAGCTTCGCTTGAAAACGTGCCTCACCTGTTATCTCACGCACGAAAACGCCGACGCAGCCGACGTTGACGAAAGCGACGAAAGCTTCTCGCTGTCAGTCATGCAAGGGCTTGTCGCTGGGTAGATGGTGTTTATGACAGTACGGCTGAAGAAAAATAATCGCGTAAGGTGTGTTAAATAAATCGTTTTTATGTATAAAGAACATACCAAATTTGGGCTTATAAATATTAATTTGTGAAAACAATTCTGTTTATTGATTATAACTGTGTTTTTTTTGCGCTTGCGCCCTCTGACGTGTGGTGGGAGCACTAGTTCGTTACGTAGTCGTGACGCACTTCCTGAGGCCAGGTTTTGCGGAGTGTCCGCTCTTGTCTTCTTCTTTCTCTATGTGCGGTGTGTAGAGGAGGAAGGGTGCACAGATGGTGGAGGAGTGAAGCGCGCGCGGTGTGTAGAGGAGGAAGGGATGCACAGATGGTGGAAGAGTGGGCGACGGCGCGACGGCGCATTCGCGCGCGTCAGCTGTCGAATGTTCGAGAAGCGGTGTGGACGGCGCGGACGACGCGGACGGCGCACTACAAGGCGCGAGTATAAGATGCTCCGCATCTAAAACTTTTCACAAATGGCATCGCGCAAGGTTTCAGATATTGGTCTCAGGCTTGACGGATGCTGCAGCTGAGCAGCCAGCTAGCTGCTGCAAGACTGCTTCCATTTCAAAACGACCCCACAACACGAACCCGCTAAAGGCAGCGTGAGCCTCCAATTCTTTCCGCTAGAGCGAAAAGCTCGACTCGCTCGCTGCAGCTGCGCCTTGGGAGCTTGCAAGTGTGCGCCGCCTTGGCGCTCGGCGAAATGCTCCGTCTTGCCGCTGTGCCGCCGGTTTCAAGCGCGAGTCTCGTATAACACGGTATAGAGTGCTGGTCGAAAAGCGTGTATTTTCGGTCTAAAGTAGGCGCGCTCGTCGGTCTGGTAGAGTGCGGCGGCTCTCTCGTTCTGCTGTAGCGGCTCGACGCAATTCCGGCTCGTTGCAATGATGTTTGAAATGCCGGCATAATGGTGACTAAAATAACATTCCCGCTCATTTCATAGCACCTTTATGGCGTGGAGAGGACACGCTCTGGTTTAAAAAGTTGGAGAGCTGTCAAGGAAGTTCTTTTTTGGTTCGTGCTTTCCCAGAAAAGGAGCTACATTGCTGAAGATAGGGCCGAAGGATGGGGAGGAGTCGGGTTCAAACCACTTACCCTTACTGTAGCCAATTCCAAAATGATCATTATATGTAGGCGTGCTAGGTGCGAACAAGTAATTAAGGCTTAAAATGGTTACATTGTATACGCGTTATGTCCGTCGTGGCAATAAGAGGAAAAAAAGTGTTGTTGCATGATATATTTGGCCTGTGAGTGTAGCAATACATGACTTAACTGAGTTCACGGGCTGGTTCTAACTTTAGCGCACTAATTGTTTCCCTCCCGCTTTGTCGTAGTGATGATGACACACTAAATGTTCCTGACCATGAGCTACCAAGAATGCCGATTTGCTAATGTTGCGGCTACGGAACGGTCTATATTGTGCGAAGAGAGGTACTACGGGTGTGGAATGCTTGCGACTTATTCCGGTTCAAGCACCGACACAAATAACCCTGCTCAAGGTTCGGCCCACGTACGTGCCGTGTGAACATGCACCGCCGCAGCATTATAATATGTATTGCACCCAATTCCGCCCATATGGATTCTGCTCCGGACCACCATTAGGAGCGGAATGTATGCAACCACGTCCTAGCCAGACCTACTGTATCTGCTGCTAGATAGATTTCCAAGCTTGGCCTGTTATTGTCTATCAGTGAAAAACTAGCGCAACAAAAACGAGTATCCTTCACGGCGATGCCTCCAATTTGATGATGAGTCTACCTGTTTTTGTACATCGAAGCCGTAAAACAATGACACCACTAACCTTCCTGCTCCTTTTTGCCAATATCTATTACATGGTTGTACTGATGAAGTTGCCTTGGTACGAGTGCAATACTGCTTCTTCTTTCTTGTGGTCTGCGTATTGATGTAATGTCAGTTAGCGTTCTTTGAATGTATGTATGTGTGTGCTGCGTGCATATTTGAGCGCGTTTGTGCGCGTTTGTGTGCGTACGTGGGTCTGTGTTTGCGAATGTACGAGTGCGTCTGTGTGTACGCGTGCCTGTGTGTTCGTGCGGGTTCCCGTGTATGTATGTGCGTGCGTGCGTGTGTGCGTGCGCGTGCTTCGTCAAAAGAGTGGCATAGATGTAGTGGTGAGAAACAGGTTGCGCCAATAAACATATACGCTCAGTAAAGAATGGCAGAACGTGTGAAGTCATTCATTAAGATTTAGTACACGCGCGCACACACAAACCACGGAAGTTCTATAACCTCCTTGACGCAAACACACAGGCAGCTGGTGTAAAAGTCTGCCTCACGCCATTTTTTTTTGCTTTACTGACATCTGTAACTATTGAACTTTAGCCCAAACCAAAAGAGCGAGCTAATCAGCACATAAGCTTGTGTATTATGATAATCAGTATGGTATGTGTGAAGTATTTGTTTCGAAGTTTTTTTTTAATGCAAGCCGATATACCTGGTGTTTTTCTAACTTGTGAGCGTATATACATTCGCCTTTGAAGCAAATTACTCCAGAACGCACGTCGAAAATGTAGTCCGTGCCTTATCGACAGCGAGAGCGTGAAGTACAGAGAGAACTCGTGGCACGAGTTACGCGCATCAAGTCACAGCTGATTTATCCGTTGTTGCTATTTGATTTTTTTTTTGGCGCTGCCAACTCTTCAGTGCACTCTCTTATATTTCCTTTTCACGTATATACAATCTCATGACTCCTAGTAGAGTCAAATAAAAAAAATAAACTCCTCAACAGTACATAAATGAAACTGAAAAAAGTCCCCGGCATTTCTGGTGCGTCAGCGGGACACAATTTTCTTTTATCTTCTGTCTTTCGCGCTGAACTTCAGATTAGAAGGAAAACAAGATTAATAGGGAAGTGAATGCACACACACCACCACCAAGGTGCACGCACGCTCACTCTGTTCCAGCTTGAAACACCAGCTCATTAGAAGACACTTCACTGTGAGGCACGTTTGGGGGCCACTTGTGTGGTAGATTGAAGCCACCAGGGTAGATTTGGCTGCTCTTTTCGTGTCTGTCGTCGACTTCCTTTCGTCAGTGGATTAAGATCGCATTTTTCGTTATGTACCGCTTTTCATTTCTGTGGTCCACATGTGCAAGGTTATCGAGTTAGCATAGCGTTTGTGCGCAGTTTTATAGAAACTGAAATACATCTTGTGACGATGCTGATTTCTCTCTTTTTTTCCCCTCTGTATGTCGTTTCTTTTTCACACCGAGGCTCACGACCTTAAGAGAAATCACGCATATGAGGCCGATTTTATACATGTGTTACAAAAAGAACAAATAATAAAAGAAAAAAGAGAACACCGACACATGTATGTCATAAGACTGGAATGAAGTTTCAAGTTTCTTTTTTATTTTTTTACTCTGCTAGGGCATATTGTTCGCTCGTACGACACTGATTGCTTTTAACCTTGTAGGATAACACATCACTTACCTATAATTTATAGAATGAGTGGTGAAACACAGTAAGGGCCCCAAGCTTTCGCAGCATCCGGTTTTGTAAATTGTGCCTATTCTGGTGTTTTTGATTTCCACGGGCTTGTGTTTTTTGGAGCTTAGCAACAGTTCATTACAATGAAATTCCCATCTGGTTGACCCACTCATCAAGATATCCGAGTTTCAGAAGTCACTTTACGAATCTGCTTCTCCCTAAGTACGTTTTACTTTTATTTTTACGAATACGTGCGACCTGTTACAGATTCCGCTATCCCTCGTAACATTGGCTTCGGTCTCCTCCTAATGAAGAACAGCTATAGCTTAACCTCTCTCTTTTAATTTTAAAATCGAACAAAGGCCATTCACCACTATATACTTTTCAAGATTGCGAGATATAGTTTCCCGCACCGATAAAATGCTAACAACTAACTTTCAAAATAAAGAAAACTGCCGTACACCTAAAACGCAACTTGTACATGGAAGAGGCAAGGTTAACGAAATAGAATAATCATTACGTATTCACGTTTTATTATTCCAACAACACTCCCGACTCAAACGTATCAAAGTTGAATTTGCGCAGGCATTATAGGCCTACATATTTTCCGTGTATTGCCGGATAGACCTGTGTGACCACCTTGTTCGCTTGTTTGTATCGGGCAGGATTATTACGTCTTTTTTTTATTTTTCCATTTTTACCTGCCCGCTTGCCCCTACGTATGATGATGATGATGATGACCTACGTCCTCCTCGGCAAAGTGAAACTATATACATCTAACAATACTTAGTGACGAGCACTGCAAAGCCCATCACTGCATAGCAGGAAAAGAAAAGAAAATATAGAAGCAAAGCTGAGTGAATTGCACCTCTCCGCCGCGCCAGTTTCTTCCATTGGCAGCGCGACTCTACAGCCATAACAGAGCATGGCCAGCCGTGCGAGAAGATTACAAATGGTGAAATGGTTGATTGAGATACGCCTCATGTGGGATCGCTGGCGCGCCGCCGATGTGCAGTCATCCAGCGTTCTTTGGTTCTTCCAATCTCCACTGATAGAAGGCACGCGTGCATAATTCAAGCCCATATCGCTGCTGTTTCTTCTCGCTGCGTTTTTCACTGTATAGCTCGTCAGCGTTGCTGTTCACCTTGACTCGGTTGGTGCACGTATACACGAACACCGCTTGTAGCAAAGCAGGATATTGATGAGCGACTGTATACAGGGCCACCGCCATTCAAACGCGGTATTTCACCTGCCTCTTTTTGGTGGTAAAGAACGTAGCAATAGGGCACAGCTTGCCAGAGAGCACCTATTTGCGAGTTGGCCGTGGTAAAGGTGACGCCAGCCACTGGAAAGCAACTGGTTTAGAAGTAGCTGCATGATGGTTGTTTCAATCCAGGGCACCAAAAGTTGCTTCACGGAACCAGTTCTTCCTTAGTTGTAGCACTCATTGAAGTGCTCTGGGCGAATTCCTTGAAGCGGAAGCGACAAGCACTTGTGGGGACTTGTTGCTTTTTCGTGTTTTATAACTTTAATCAGTGGTTTGGAGGAAACTCTTCTCTTAGTGGACAGTTATGATTGTTTTGGTGTAATGTATTAAATGATGTATTGAGCTTAAGCAGTACGTGGGAGAGCAGTGGACCTCGACATGACATAGTCTGTTGGTGTCGGCGAGACCACCAGACTATGATGTGTGGCTCTATGGGCCTCACTATAGAGCACTGTTATTGTATAGAAGAAAAACTGGTCTCCATCTTCATTTATATTTCTGTATGCCATTGGGCCAACTTTCGAAATAATAAAAGAGTACGTGGGAGCGGATGCAGCATTATAGAGTACTTCAGCGGATGAATTTCCACAGCACTCGGGAAGTGCTGTCAAAAATTGAAGGGCTTTTTTCATCAGCGAATTGGAATTTACTTCTGCAAAGGGCAAAAAAGGTACCTATTGCTCACACAAATTGCAGGGCACAGGTTCTACATACAATATGGTTCCGTATTCAATTAGCACTAGCTGTTTTGTGCTTAGAAAAAAGTGGTTGCCGAAAGAAAAAGTTTTTAACTATTGACCGTACTAAGTACTCTACTATGGGAGAGCATAAAGCCATCCCATGGGCTTCATTCACACTTCATGAGGCCCTGTTGAACAAAATAACGCATACGGGCACACGCTCGTACCACTCATCAAGGGAAAACTTCGCCGACCAGGCACAACTTTCTTTCGAGCCCGTTTACAAGAACTGATTAACGGTTTAGAGTACCCGTTACTCTACTATAGGAGATCTGAAAGCCATTCCGTGGGCCTCTCACTTAATGAGGCTGCATAGTCAGAAGCTGTGTGTTTAGAAAGAGTGGTTTATGATTTAGAGTACTTGGTACTCTACTACGGGAGAGCTTAAAGCCGTCCCGTTGCCAGAAGTACGGTCTCGTGGCAGGTACGATTTGTGTCCCACTCAAAGCTGGCAAGTCTCCTGTCTCGAACTTTGTAACCAACGTGCACACGCAATAGTATTCGTGCAGTCGATGTCACAAGCTTAGCCCTTTGAGTAGTCGCAGACATGGAACCGACCTTTTTGCAGTTCAGATCTATCCGAGTTAGTGCGAGGACCATCATATTGGCAGAAAGGCTTCATGTTCCTCAGTGATAAATGACTGTTAGCAGTGGCCAACTATTAGCGACCATTAGCGACTATTAACGGCCGATTTAGCCACAGCGTTTTGACTTTTACCTTTTCCAGAGGCAAACGCGATTAACTCTTTTCAAGTATGAGTCCACTCAGATTAATGGTGTCACCTAATGGCAGATTCGGAGCACTTCCGGAAATACGGCTTTTGGTCAACACCTTTCGAAGCACCGGCAAATTAAGTTTACCGACCTTGATATGCCGTCAATGAAGTTATTTCTCTCTCTCTCTCTCTCTCTCTCTCTCTCTCTCTCTGCCCTATGTGGAGCTGGTCTCTTACATTGGCAGATTAAGAGTGCTCCCTGTATAATCCATTGGAATATCTGGAGCAGCACCATCACAAAATCCACTCCACGGAGCAACTTTTTCTACTCCGCGAAAATTGACGGATTCGACCGGAAGTCGTGCTTTGAAATGGTGCCAAATTTGCGCTCACCAACGGATGCCGGTCGTGTCGTTTGCGCCTCGTGTTGGAGCTCACTATACTGGGCGACGACTTTTCTTGGCACTGAAGGCAAATCTACGGAGGCGGAGTTTCTGCGCATGTAACACTACGCGAAGTAGTCCGTTTTGGCGCACGTCTCGTAACGCTGTGGAATGTGATGGGGATGCCCCATTAGTGTTTCATGTAGACGAAGACGCCGCTTAGCGCTTAAGGTGCACGTAAAAAGGCTGGACTTTTTCGCGCATTCAAAAATGCGAAGTCACAACGAATAAATTAAAGTAAATACGACTATCTTAATGGTGGGAGCTGCATCCTGTCCTGGGTCAAATACCTCCACGTAGTAAATAAAGGAGGAACTTCTACATTTCACTGTGAAAAAAAATTGGCAGATCCCACGTACAGTGGGAATCGATGATATGCGAAACAAGAATGAGAAATTTTGATATGTCACCTTAAAATCAGCACAAAGTTACGAAGTGGAGGTAAATGATGCCGTACATGACTTCCGTGTCATAATTATCATGTTTGGATGTGTCCTTTCTCTGTGTCTTCTTTTCACGTCACATGATACCAAATTTAGTAAAAGTAGAGTTTTAGTATATGTAGTATATGTAGTATATGTAAATTTAGTATATGTACAGCACGCTCTGAGCTTGGTATGTTTCAATGTTCTTATATGACACGCCTGTCAGGATTCTCAAGTTTGCACCAGTCATATATTTCGTCATCCATTGACGTCACGTAACAACCAAATTTGCTATACGTGGAGCAAGCAAAACGGCCATGAGAGCATCATGAAGGGCCCAATATATAACGTAGCGACGCTACGTCAGCAAAGCGCGAGCCCTCTATAGTCTGACGAGAGACGCGTCCAGCGTCTGTCGGCGCTGCCCGATGGCAACCGGCGCGAATACGACATCCGGCAGTTCATGTCGATGTGTTCCCCAGACAACACTGCGTCTCCTTCTTTTCGTGACGAAGGAACGCCGGACGCACTGAAACGCGCATGCGTTAAAGCAACGCAGCGCAGCGTGCGTCGGCGAGTATATGGCAGGACCGGCACCTGGCGTGGCAACGCAGGCAAGACGCGATGAAATGAACGCCGGCGAGCACGCGCACTGCGTCCACGTCAAAATGTTTTGGTGCCTTGACTGCAGCATATGTAGTCATGTTCTCACATGACACGCGTCTCATGATTATCATGTTTGCACCAGTCACATACCTTCGTCATCCATTGGCGTCACGTAATACCAAATTTGTAACATGTGAAGCTAGCAAAACGGCCGCGAGCGCATCACCAGTGTGATATGTATTCATCTTGTTACATGACACGCATGTCGTGATTATTATGTTTGGATGTGTCATTTACCAATGTCGTCCACTCGCGTCACGTAATACCGAGTCTCCTACATGTGAAGCTAGCAAAACGGCCACGAGTGCATCATGAGCGTAGAATGTAGTCATGTTGCTACATGACACACATTTCATGTTTGTCATGTTTACACCAGTATCATACTTTCGTCATCTATTCATGTCCCGTAATACCAAATTTGATGTAAGTGAAGCTGGCAAAACGGCTGCCAGCGCATCGTGAGCGTGGCATGTAGTCATGTTGTTACATGACACGCACCTCATGATAATCATGTTAGCACCAGTCACATACCTTCGCCATCCATTCACATACTGCAATGTCAAATTTGGTATATGTGACGCTAGCGAAACAGCCGCGAGCGCATCATGAGCGTGGCATATAGTCATGTTGTTACATGACACGCGTGCCATGGTTTTCATGCTAGCATCTGTCGCTTATTTTCGCCATGCAATTATGCCATACCATACCAGTTTTGTAACATGCCATGTGAACGAAACCCCCACAAGAGCTAGGACCATGAAATTTATATCATGACATTCATGACATACGTCATGATTTTCATGTTATGACTAGTCAAATATGTTCTTCATGCAGTCATGTTGTGACACACCAAGTTTTATATCGATACCATTATAGAAACAGCCAGGAGAGCTAAAAGTCGTCGTAGGTGGCTAGATAGATAGATAGATAGATAGATAGATAGATAGATAGATAGATAGATAGATAGATAGATAGATAGATAGATAGATAGATAGATAGATAGATAGATAGATAGATAGATAGATAGATAGATAGATAGATAGATAGATAGATAGATACGCTCAAAGCGCTGAAGTTCGCTAAAAGTTGCTTCGCATTTAAAAGAATGGTCTGGATTCTGGGACACCGCGGGGCGTAAATGAATGAATTGGCGGAAACTCCGACAAAAGCCACTCAATCTCAGTGGTCGGTTACTTCTATTATTCCCACAACAGCACTCATAATCCGTGATAAAGGCATGTCATTATTCAAGACTCTGGTAAAACATTATTCCCTTTCCTAAACGAATATCGACGCCTCTTCTTACATTGGCGTAGGTAGTTCCAGCCAACACGCAAAGAAGAGGCTATTTTTACAAAATTAAGCTGTAGCGTTCTAAAACTAAATAATTACATGCATAGAGATGTATACCATGCCTCGTTTTCTTCTTTGCTGATTGTGTAACAAAGATGAAACAATCAAGCACTATATAGCGTAGTCACTTCAAAGTACTCAAGGAAACGTTCTTAAAGCGGGTTTTAATTGAATTAGGTTGAATTTTATTATTTCCAAAAAGCTCTCTTTGAGAGCCCCCTCATAAGATCATGCCCACCGTGATATATTCTGTTCTGCTGTAGAAAGATTCCTAATTGAATCAAGGTGGTTTTGATCACAAGCCTCTCAATAAGTAAAATTTTATTTCTCCTAAACATTTCATAATTCATTAGATTTACAATTATTATGGGATCCGCTCTATCTAATGACTATTTTCTTGGCCAATTCCCCAGAGTGGGTTTGAGCCATGCATTCGGACCATCATTACCATCAACATCATTCTCACATCACCACGCAAGCAGCAAGCAACAGTGTCATCGCACGCAGGCGTTGTTGTTTGCCTTCTAATACGATATCTAATGACAGAAAATAGAAACAAGCAACGCAATAAATCAATATCGATTCCTTCCCCTCGGCGTACTTTTTTCTTCCTCGTGGTTTTTACTGGACAACGAGAGAGTGCCACCGAAAGTGCAAAAAAAAAAGGGGGGGGGGGGGGCTTTGCTCCATTCGACGCCGCTGCGATGTTCTTTCGACGACGTCTCACTCTCGAATTCCGTCGTGCTCTTTCTCCATTGAGCGCGACGAATCTCCTAAGAGGGGAGGATGTGCATATTTTATGGCATCGCGTATACTCGAGCTCTTTATGGGCCCCAGCTTTTTACGCATGGATAATTCCTTTTCGCCGGTGGCTTGCCTTTATGCGCGGCATGGTACCGACCAAATTTAGCTCTGCCGATGTTCTCAGCGAGTGCCACTTGAAGAGTGATGGACGATGCCGCGAAAGCACGTTGAGGTTTCTGTTCCGTGTATTTAATTCCGTTACGCTAGGCGTGCTTGCACCATTACGGAGTATACCCTTAAATGATGATGAGGCGATTAAAATAATTTTAATAGTCGTCCTTTCTTTTCCCGGTCATGTATCCGGGGTAATTCCTTGCCGCGTTAGCTGAGGGTTCCGACACTAGGTGAACGGATTAGGATTTTCACAGCCCTCACTTGTGACACCTGCGGTGGCTTAACCCTGAGCGATATTGGAAACACCCGAGAACGTCTGATTCATGCTGCCACCTGAAGCGTGAAGGAATGCTTTGCATATTTAACATACTCTTTTTAAACCTAATTTGTGCCTATACATGGCAGAGGGAACGTGCAGACGATGGGGTTGGTAGTTTACAGAACTGCCAAGTATAAATGTAGCAGACCGCCTACTGAGTAGGAGGATTCCTTTTTCAAATCTATGTTAGTATTCCTCGTGTACCGTTAACAATGAAGTGTCGCAACAACAATGTGAACACAATAGAAGTCGATAACTGATAAAGTACACCGAGTACGAATGCCATAAGCTGCTTATTGTTATCCCCCCCCCCCCAAAAAAAAAAGGCAAGAACGGGATGATGGAAGCTTGCGATCAGGAATTCGTAAGCAGCGTGTGGGTCCTGTAGCCGATGTTTTGAGATATGCACATGCATTTTTCAAAGCTGCAAAGCGTAAATGTAGCGCGTAATTTTGCCAGTCTTCAAAAAGCCAAGTCGACTTGCCGTAAGGTCCGCTCACACACCCGGTTTAAAAATTTCTCACTCCTGCAATGTTGCAGCTTAATTTGACCCATGAGGTGCTATTATGCCGGGATGGGGGTATAAAAATACAAACGTATACGGCATAGAAATCAGCGCCCAAAATGCATATATAAGGCACCAAATGGCTAATAAGATGTACACACAAAAGACACAAGATGTATTGCGTGTAATTCTGTGCCTTACAATTCTCCCATTTGTTATCAATTGCCTGATTAGGTTCTTCAAGTCTTGCATCAGCCGTCCGAAGAATACAAGCCTTCTGATACAAGGGCACTTTTCCAAAAGAAAAGCAAGAAGCAACGCAAACACAGCGTAGAAAAATGATGGTATACTGCGAGGACAAGTAACGCACGCGCCGCTCCAACGTTCCTCGGAGGTTGCGTATTATTCACTCGACCTGGTGGTCCTGCTTCCCACGTGAAGGGACGCGAGTTTCTTCTGCGCGCGCGGCTCACCAGATGGAGCGCTCAGGGAAACAGGGGGATGGATGAAATGCACGAAAGGCTGATGTGCCGGAGATATTCCTTTCTGACCTAGCAAGGCGCATCGTGCCACCTTCTAGGTTCCTGAAGGTTCGTCTTGACGAAATGAAGCGGCAGTACAAATACCGCACGAGTACACATACATCTATCTGCTCAGCTAAGTTCGATAGGAAGACTATAGACAAAGCGAAACGGAATGATAATGACTACTTGGAGAAAACAAATTTCGCCAAGACACTTTTTACTCCGGCAAAAACTTTTCACAAATGGCATCGCGCAAGGTTTCAGATATTGGTCTCAGGCTTGACGGATGCTGCAGCTGAGCAGCCAGCTAGCTGCTGCAGGACTGCTTCCATTTCAAAACGACGCCACAACACGAACCCGCTAAAGGCAGCGTGAGCCTCCAATTCTTTCCGCTAGAGCGAAAAGCTCGACTCGCTCGCTGCAGCTGCGCCTTGGGAGCTTGCAAGTGTGCGCCGCCCGGGCGCTCGCCGAAATGCTCCGTCGTGCCGCGGTGCCGCCTGTTTCAAGCGCGAGTCTCGTATAACACGGTATAGAGTGCTGGTCGAAAAGCGTGTATTTTCAGTCTAAAGTAGGCGCGCTTGTCGGTCTGGTTGAGTGCGGCGGCTCCCTCATTCTGCTGCAGCGTCTCGGCGCAATTCCGGCTCGTTGCAATGATGTTCGAAATGCCGGAATAATGGTGAATAAATAACATTCCCGCCCGTTTCATAGCACCTTTCTGGCGTGGAGAGGACACGCTCTGTTTTAAAAAGTTGAAAGCTGTCAAGAAAGTGTCTTTTTTGGTTCGTGCTTTCCCAGAAAAAGAGCTACATCGCTGAAGATAGAGACGCATAGAAGGACGGGGAGGAGTAGGGTTCAAACCACTTACCGTTACTGTTGCCAATTCCAAAATGATCATTATATGTAGGCGTGCTAGGTGCGAACAAGTAATCAAGGCCTAAAATGGTTACATTATATACGCGTTATGTCCGTCGTGGCAATAAAAGGAAAAAAAAAGTGTTGTTGCATGATATATTTGGCCTGTGAGTGTGGCCATACATGACTTAACTGAGTTCACGGGCTGGTTCTAACTGTAGCGCACTAATTGTTTCCCTCCAGCTTTGTCGGAGTGATCATGACACACTAAATATTCCTGACCATGAGCTACAAAGAAAGCGGCTACGGAACGGTCTATATTGTGCGAAGAGAGGTACTACGGGTGTGGAATGCTTGGACCTATTCCGGTTCAAGCACCGACACAAATAACCCTGCTCAAGGCGCGGCCCACGCACGTGCAGTGGGAACATGCACCGCCGCAGCATTATAATATGGATTTCACCCAATTCCGCCCATATGAATTCCGCTCCGGACCACCATCAGGAGCGGAATGCATGCAACCATGTCCTAGCCAGACGTATACTGTATCTGCTGCTAGATAGATTTCCAAGCTTGGCCTGTTGTTGTCTATCAGTGAAAAACCAGCGCAACAAAAACGAGTACCTTTTACGGCGATGCCTGCAATTTGATGATGAGTCTACCTGTTTTTGTACATCGAAACCGTAAAATAATGACACCACTAGCTTTCCTGCTCCTTTTGCCAATATCTTATTACTTGGTCGTACTGATGAAGTTGCCTTGGTACGAGCGCAATACTGCTTCTTCTTTCTTGTGGTCTGCGTATTGATGTAATGTCAGTTAGCGTTGTATGTATGTATGTATGTATGTATGTATGTGTGTGCGTGCGTGCGTATTTGAGCAGGTTTGTGCACGTTTGTGTGCGTACATGAGTCTGTGTTTGCGAATGTACGAGTGCGTCTGTGTGTACGTGTGCCTGTGTGTTCGTGTGGTTTCCCGTGTATGTGTGTGTGTGCGTGCGTGTGCGTGCGCGTGCTTCGTCAAAATAGTGGCATAGTTGTAGTAGTGAGAAACAAGTTGCGCCAATAAACCTATATGCTGAGTAAAAAATTGCAGAACGTGTGAAGTCATTCATTAATATTTAGTACACGCACTCACAAGCAAACCACGGAAGGTCTATAACCTCCTTGACGCAAACACACAGACAGCTGGTGTAAAAGTCTGCCTCACGCCATTTTTTTTGCTTTACTGACATCTGTAACTGTGGAACTTTAGCCCAAACCAAAAGAGCGAGCTAATCAGCACATAAGTTTGTGTATTTTGATAATCAGTATGGTATGTGTGAAGTATTTGTTTTGAAGTTTTTTTTTAATGCAAGCCGATATGCCTGGTATTTTTGTAACTTGTGAGCGCATATACATTCGCATTTGTAGCAAATTACTCCAATACGCACGTCGAAAATGTAGTTCGTGTCTTATCGACAGCGAGAGCGTGAAGTACAGAGAGAACTCGTGGCACGAGTTACGCGCGTCAAGTCACAGCTGATTTATGCGTTGTTTCTATTTGATTATTTCGCTGGTGCTGCAAACTCTTCAGTGCATTCTCTTATATTTCTTTTTCACTTATATACGATCTCATGACTCCTATTTGAGTCAAATAAAAAAAATAAACTCCTCAACAGTACATAAATGAAACTGAAAAATGTCCCCGGCAGTTCTGGTACTTCTGCAGGACACAATTTTATTTATCTTCCGTCTTTCGCACTGAACTTCAGATTAGAATGAAAACAAGATTAACACGGAAGTGAATGCACACACACCACCACCAAGGTGCGTGCACGCTCACTGTGTTCCAGCTTGAAACATCAGCTCATTAGCAGAAATTTCGCTGAGAGGCACGTTAGGGGGCCACTTGTGCGGCAGATTGAAGCCACCAGGGTTGATTTGGCTGCTCTTTTCGTGTCTGCAATCGACTTCCTTTCGTCGGTGGATTAACATATTTCTATGGTGCACCTATGCAAGGTTATCAAGTTGGCATACCTTTTGTGCGCAGTTTTTGAAACTGAAATATATTTTGTGACGACGCTGATTTCTCTCTATTTTTTCTCTGTATGTCGTTTGTTTTTCTCACTGAGCCTCGTGACCTTTAGAAAAATCATGCATATGAGGCCGGTTTTGTACATGTATTACAAAAACAACAAAAGTATAAAAGAAAAAAGAAAACACCGACACGTGTGTGTCATAAGACTAGAATGAAGTGTCTATTTTATTTTCTTACTCTGTTAGTGCATATTCTTCGCCCGTACGACACTGATTGCTTTTAACCTTGTAAGATAACACATCACATACCTATACTTTCTAGAATTAGTGGTGAAACACAGTAAGGGCCCCAAGCTTTCGCAGCATCCGGTTTTGTAAATTGTGCCTATTCTGGTGTTTTCGATTTCCACGGGCTTGTGTTTTTGGTACTTAGCAACAGTTCGTTACAAAGAAGTACCCATCTAGTTGACCCACTCATCAAGATATCCGAGTTTCAGAAGTCACTTTATGAATCTACTTGTCTTTAGGTACGCCTACCTTTTTTTTAACGAATGCGTACGACCTGTTACAGATTCCTCTATCCCCTCGTAACATTGGTTTTGGTCTGCTCCTAATGGAGAACAACTATAGCTTAACCTCTCTCTTTTAATTTTAAACTCGAACAAAGGTCATTCACCACTATATATTTTTCAAGATTACGAGATATAGTTTTCACGCACCGATAAAATGGTAGCAACTTGCTTTCAAAAAGATGAGAACCGCCCGCACACCTAAAACACAACTTGTACATGGAAGAGGGAAGGTTAACGAAATAGAATAATCATTACGAATTCACGTTTTATTATTCCAACAACACTCCCGACTCAAACGTATCGAAGTTAATTTGCGCAGGCATTGTAGGCCTACATAGTTTTCTGTGTATTGCCGGATAGGCCTGTGTGACCACCTTGTTCGCTTGTTTGTATCGGGCAGGATTATTACGTCTTTTTTTATTTTTCCATTTTTACCTGACCGCTTGCCCCTACGTATGATGATGATGACGTATGGCCTCATCGGCAAAGTGGAACCATATACATCTAACAATACTTAGTGACGTGCATTGCAAAGTTCATCACTGCATAGCAAGAAAATAAAAGAAAATATAGAAGCAAAGCTGAATGAATCGCACTTCTCCGCCGCGCCAAAGTTTCTTCCACTCAATTATCTCTGGCAGCGCGATTCTACAGCCATAACAGAGCATGGCCAGCCGTGCGAGAAGATTACAAATGGTGAAATGGTTGATTGAGATACGCCTCATGTGGGATCGCTGGCGCGCCGCCAATGTGCCGTCATCCAGCGTTCTTTGGTTCTTCCCATCTCCACTGATAGAAGGCACGCACGCATAATTGAAGTCCATATCGCTACTGTTTCTTCTCGCTGCGTTTTTCACTGTATAGCTAGTCAGCGTTGCTGTTCACATTGACTCAGTTGGTGCACGTATACACAAACACCGCTTGTAGCAAAGTAGGATATTGATGAGCGACTGTATACAGGGCCACCGCCATTCAAACGCAGTATTTCACCTGCCTCTTCTTGGCGTTAACCCTTTCGGCCCTGGCGGTGTCAATTGACACCACCGCACTAAATTTCCCATATTATCCCGGAAACGTAATCAATACTGCTCATTCTTGGGGGCATAGTTCTTCAATGATCCCCACTGCAATTGACACCAATATTGCGGCACGTTTGTGGAGGTAGCAGCCACGAAGAAGAAGAAGCACGACCGAGGTCTTCCGTGAAGCCGAGGCGCGCAAGTTGAGGCGGGTAAGCGCCATTTTCGGGACGACGTACCGAAGCTGTTTCAGTGAGTATTAGGCTGAAAAGTAAGACGTCGGTTTAAATTTTGTGTACGCCATTTATTGTCGAGGAAAAAAAATAAGCCATTTTTTTCATTTTCCAATCACTGGTCCTAAATAACCTAATTTGATGTCACGTTAATTAATCCAAAAATGCTTGTACCAGTGGCTCAATTTTTTGTTTGTGGTCTTCTGAGGTCCTAACTACGAGAAAAACGCGCACAAAAAGTGTATCCGACCAAAATAAAAAAATCCAGGGCTTAAAGCGTTAAAGAACGTAGCAATAGGGCACAGCTTGCCAGAGAGCGTCTATTTGCGAGTTGGCCGTGGTAAAGGTGCCGCCACCTACTGGCAAGCAAGTGTTTTAGAAGTAGCTGCATGGTGCTTGTTCCAATCCAGGGCACCAAGAGTTGCTTCGGGGAACCAGTTCTTCCTTAGTTGTATCACTCATTGAAGTGCTCTGGGCGAATTTCTTGAAGCGACAAGCACTTGTAGGAACTTGTTGCTTTTGCGTGTTTTTTAATTTTAATCAGTGGTTTGGAGGAAACTCCTGTCTTAGTGGACAGTTATGATTGTTTTGGTGTAATTCATTAAAATGGTGTGTTGAGGGTAAGCAGTACGTGCGAGAACAGTGGACCTCCACTCGACATAGTCTGTTGGTGTCAGCGAGACCACCAGACTATGATGTGTGGCTATATAGGTCTCACTATTGAGCACTGTTAATGTATAAAAGAGAAACGGGTCTCAATCTTGATTTACAGTTCTGTATGTCATTAGGCCAACTTTCGAAATAGTAAAAAAGTACGTGGGAGTGGACACAGTATTGTAGAGTACTTCAACGGATGAGTTTCCACAGCACTAGGGAAGTGCTGTGAAAAATTGAAGGGCTTTTTTCTTCGGCGAACTGGAATTTAATTCTGCAAAGGGCAAAAAAAAGGTACCTATTGTTCACACAAATTGCATGGCACAGGTTCTACATACAATATGGTTCCGTATTCAATTAGCACTGTTTTGTGCTTAGGAAAAAGTGGTCGCTGAAAGAAAAAGTTTTTAACTATTTACAGTACTAAGTACTCTACTATGAGAGAGCATAGAGCCATCCCGCGGGCCTCACACTTCGTGAGGCCCTGTTGAACAAAACAAGGCATACGGGCACACGCTCGTACCACTGATCAAAGGAAAACTTCGCCGACCAGGAACAACTTCATTCGAGCCCGTTTAGGAAAACTGATTCACGGTTTAGAGTACCCGGTACTCTACTATAGGAGATCTGAAAGCCATTCCGTGGGCCTCGCACTTAATGAGGCTGCATAGTCAGAAGCTGTGTGTTTAGAAAGAGGGGTTTACGATTTAGAGTACTTGGTACTCTACTACGGGAGAGCATGTACTACGAGAGAGCAAGTACCGCCTCGTGGCAGGTACAATTTGTGTCCCACACAAAGCTGGGAATTTTCCTGTCTCGAGCATTGTAACCAACGCGCACACGCAATAGTGTCTGTGCAGTCGATGTCACAAGCTTAGCCCTTTGAGTAGTCGCAGACATGAAACCGACCTTTTTGCAGTTCAGATCTATTCGAGTTAGCACGAGGACCATCATATTGGCAGAAAGGCTTCATGTTCCTCAGTGCTAAACGACTGTTAGCAGTAGCCAACTATTAGCGACCATTAGCGACTATTAACGGCCGATTTAGCAGCAGCGTTTTGACTTTTACCCTTTCCGGAGGCAAACACGATTAACGCTTTTCAAGTATGAGTCCACTCAAATTTATGGTGTCATCCATTGGCAGATTCGGAGCACTTCTGGTAATACAGCTTTTGGCCACCACCTTTCGAACCACCAGCAAATTAAGTTTACCGACCTTGATATGCCGTCAATGAGGTTATTTCTCTCTCTCTCTCTCTCTGCCCTATGTGGAGCAGGTCTCTTCCATTGGCACATTAGGAGTGCTCCCTGTATATTCCATTGGAAGGTCTGGAGCAGCGCCATCACAAAATCCACTCCACGGAGCAACTTTTTCTACTCCGCGAAAATTGGCGGATTCGACCGGAAGTCGTGTTTTGAAATGGTGCCAAATTTACGCTCACCAACGGACGCCGGTCGTGTCGGTTGCGCCTCGTGTTGAAGCTCACTATACTGGGCGACGACTTTTCTTGGCACTGAAGGGAAAGCTACGAAGGCGAAATTTCTGCGCATGTAACACTACGCGAAGTAGTCCGTTTTGGCGCGCGTCTCGTAACGCTGTGGAATTTGATGGGGATGCCCCATCAGCGTTTCATGTAGACGAAGACGCCGCTTAGCGCTTAAGGTGCACGTAAAAAGGCTGGACTTTTTCGCGCATTTAATAATGCGAAGTCACAAAGAATAAATTAAAGTAAATACTACTATCTTAATGGTGGGAGCTGCATCCTGTCCTGTGTCAAATAGCTCCACGTAGAAAATAAAGGAGGAACTTGTATATTTCACTGTGAAAAAAAAAATGGGCAGATCCCACGTACAGTGGGAATCGATGATATGCGAAGCATCAATGAGAAATTTTGATATGTCACTTTAAAATCAGCACAAAGTTACGAAGTGAAGGTGAATGATGCTGTACATGACTTCCGCGTCATAATTATCATGTTTGGATGTTTCCTTTCTCTGTGTCATCTTTTCACGTCAAGTGATACCAAATTTAGTATATGTAGAGTTTTAGTATATGTAGTATATGTAGTATATGTAAATTTAGTATATTTAGAGCACGCTCTGAGCTTGGTATGTTTCAATGTTCTTATATGACACGCCTGTCAGGATTGTCATGTTTGCACCAGTCATATATTTCGTAATCCATTGACGTCACGTAACAACCAAATTTGCTATACGTGGAGCGAGCAAAACAGCCATGAGCGCATCATGAAGGGCCCAATATATAACGTAGCGACGCTACGTCAGCAAAGCGCGAGCCCTCTATAGTCTGACGAGAGACGCGACCAGCGTCCGTCGGCGCTGCCCGATGGCAACCGGGGCGAATACGACATGCGGCAGTTCACGTCGATGCGTTCCCCAGACAACACTGCGTCTCCTTTTTTTCGTGACGAAGGAACGCCGGACGCACTGAAACGCGCATGCGTTAAAGCAACGCAGCGCAGCGCGCGCCGGCGAGTATATGGCAGGACCGGCACCTGGCCTGGCAACGCCGGCGTGACGCGACGAAATGAACGCCGGCAAGCACGCGCACCGTGCCACGTCGGAATGTTTTGGCGCCTCTACTGCGGCATGTAGTCATGTTCTCACATGACACGCGTCTCATGATTATCATGTTTGCACCAGTCACATACCTTCGTCATCCATTGGCGTCACGTAATACCAAATTGGTAATATGTGAAGCTAGCAAAACGGCCGCGAGCGCATAATCAGTGTGGTATGTATTCATGTTGTTTCATGACATGCATGTCGTGATTATCATGTTAGCACCAGTACCATACTTTCGTCATTCATTCGCGTCCCGTAATACCAAACTTGATGTAAGTGAAGCTAGCAAAACGGCCATCAGCGCGTCGTGAGCGTGGCATGTAGTCATGTTGTTACATGACACGCACCTCACGATAATCATGTTAGCACCCGTCACATACCTTCGCCATCCATTCACATACTGTAATGCCAAATTTGGTATATGTGACGCTAGCGAAACCGCGGCCGCGAGCGCATCATGAGTGTGGCATGTAGTCATGTTGTTACATGACACGCATGTCATGGTTTTCATGTTAGCATGTGTCGCTTATTTTCGCCATGCAAAACCGCTGCCTCTACAGGCGAATCGCTGCTCTGTCGGAGGAAGCGAATGAATACGCCACGAAACTTGCCACCGATGGTTGGGTGCAGTTTTGCGGTTCTCTCCGCGGTACACTAGGGACTAGCCAGACGTGGGCGATACTGAGGTCCATGCTGGAGCCGGACAAATCTAAATCCTCCGTGAACCGCATTCTTCAAAGAATAGTACACAGCTACCCCGGCACCGACGGAGAGTTGATCCAGGCGCTTAAAGACCGTTATATCGGTACTGATGTGGTTCCGCCAAGTACATTAGAGTACATCGGTAGCGAGAATGCCACATTAGACGCCGCAATCACGAAAGAAGAGGTTTTCGCGGCAGCCCAGGCAGCCAATCGGAACTCTGCGCCGGGGTCGGATGGTATAACAAACGCTATGATAAGAAACCTCAGCACTGAGGTTCTTGAGCAGATAACGCAATTTCTCAACGACCACTGCTGGTCCCAAGGTCACGTTCCTCCGGAGTGGAAGGAAGCCAAAATAATAACTATACCAAAGCCCGGTAAAGCACCATCGCTCGGAGCCCTGCGGCCCATTTCGCTTACTTCGTGCATGGGCAAGCTCTACGAGCGAGTAGTACAGACACGGCTTCAAAATTACATTGAAAAAGAAAATCTGTTTCCCGCTACCATGATTGGTTTTCGCTCCGGACTCTCAACCCAGGATGCCTTCCTCCTTTTAAAAGAAGAGGTCATGAGTTGCGTACCCAGGGGAGGCGAACATTTGGTCTTGGCCCTCGACCTCAAAGGGGCCTTTGATAATGTTTCGCACGAGGCCATTCTCTCTGAACTCAACACAATCGGCTGCGGAAAACGTACATTTAACTACATTAAATCCTTCCTCTCTGGGCGGACGGCAACTATTGGGATAGGCGACACGAGATCGGTGCCGTTCTCGATGCCAAATAAAGGCACACCGCAAGGGGCAGTCATCTCCCCCTTGCTCTTTAACATAGCTATGCGCAGACTTGCTCACGAGCTCGAAGCAATCCCGCACCTTGGATATACATTGTATGCGGACGACATCACACTCTGGGCTACGAAGGGTTCACTGGCGCTGAAAGAGCAGACCCTCCAGGCTGCTGCGACAGCTGTGGCAGAGTTCGCAAGAAATAGTGGGCTGAGCTGTGCGCCTGAAAAATCTGAACTCATAAGAATACACAGTAAGTATTACAAAAGTAACGGTGACATAAACTTACAGGTAGACGGCCATGCCATAGCCGAGGTTACTCAGGCCCGTATACTTGGCTTCTGGGTCCAAAGCAATGGCAAAGCCAGTCACACGATAACCACCTTAAAGACTACGGTTAAACAGATAGCTAGAATGATCCGTCGCATCACTTATCATAAAAAAGGCATGAAAGAAAAGGATACTCTCCGGCTTGTCCAGGCCTTAGTTTTGAGCAGAGTGACGTATGGCCTACCGTACCACTCACTCGACAGAAGTGAGGAGAGCCAGGTGGATGTGCTCATTAGAAGCGCTTTTAAGGCAGCACTTGGTCTACCCACCAGCACACCGACCGAGCGGCTCCTAGCTCTCGGTATACATAACACTTATGCTGAGCTCAGTGCCGCAGTCCTCATGTCTCA
Organism: Rhipicephalus annulatus; assembly: GCA_013436015.1. Taxonomy (NCBI): domain Eukaryota; kingdom Metazoa; phylum Arthropoda; class Arachnida; order Ixodida; family Ixodidae; genus Rhipicephalus; species Rhipicephalus annulatus. The sequence goes on from WOVY01009427.1 coordinate 44,508, forward strand.
GAGGAATCGTCTAAGTGAAACTTCAGCAGGCAGGGCGATACTCACTAGAATAGGAATTTCGCCCCACCCACAGCACATTGATGAGGAGCTGGTCGACGTAGCCCAAGAGGTCCGCAGGCGAATCTCAATCGCACCGGTGCCCAAAAATATGCATCACGACTTTCACGCTGAGCGACGTACTGCGAGGGTAAACTGGCTCCGAAAGCAATTCGGCTCAGCTTCAAATGTCGCGTACGTCGATGCGGCCAGTTTCGATTGGCAGAGACACATAATTACTGTTGTCGACAACAACATGACGCTGCTAACGAGTGCCTCCGTACGCACGACCTCGGCTACAAAGGCGGAGACGATGGCCATAGCCTTAGCCTTAAGGTTTCAGGAGCGTAGAGGGGAGCCATCAGTTATTTTATCCGACTCCCAGGAAGCCTGCCGGCTCTTTTTAAGGGGCCGCCTTCCAGCAATGGGGCTGAGGCTGCTAGGATCCAACCTCACTCACCACCATCGCTTGATCTGGTGCCCGGGACACGCAGGTCTCGAAGGCAATGAAAGGGCGGACGCTCTAGCTCGTGCGTTTTGTAACCGAGCGGAGAATCCATCTCTTTCATTGACCATGCCAATTTTACCTAGGGAGATTCTAGCTCACCAGCGCTTCACGCGTCAAAAATGTGGAACACCTCACAGATCCCTTAATGGGGAAGAGGCCACTGACCTTAGAAAAATTCAAACGGATGTATTTCCGCACCTACTGAAGTTACACGCGATACATCCAACTCTTTACCCGGCTGTATGTCCATGGTGCGGTGGAAGACCGACTCTCTACCACATATCGTGGGGGTGCGATCGTAAACCAAGCGACATAACCAATTTTCTCGGCGAACCTTTAACACCTAGTATGGAGCAGTGGGAGGCACACCTCGCTAGCTCGGACCCAGGGGTGCAGCTCGCACTACTGGATCAAGTCCGGCGGGCGGCTAAGGCCAGTGGAGCCCTGGACGTAGGGCCCCAACCATAAAGGCTCTAAAACGCCCCTCTCCCTTTCCCCTTCAATAAAGTTTTACTCTCTCTCGCCATGCAATTATGCCATACCATACCAGTTTTGTAGCATGCCATGTGAACGAAACCACCACAAGAGCTAGGACAATGAAATTTAAATCATGACATTCATGACATACATGTCATGATTTTCATGTTATGACTAGTGAAAGATGTTCTTCATCAGTCATGTTGTGACATACCAAGTTTTATATCGATACCATTGTCGAAAGAGCCAGGAGAGCTAAAAGTCGTTGTAGGCGGCTAGATAGATAGATAGATAGATAGATAGATAGATAGATAGATAGATAGATAGATAGATAGATAGATAGATAGATAGATAGATAGATAGATAGATAGATAGATAGATAGATAGATAGATAGATAGATAGATAGATAGATAGATAGATAGATAGATAGATAGATAGATAGATACGCCCAATGTCACCGAAGCTCGCTAAGAAATGCTTCGTATTAAGGGCGCTGTCGTGGAACTACATTCACTGGTGGTAGGATGCCCGCAATTTGGCTCTGCAGCCTTCGCTCCACCGCCAAGAAAAGTTGTCGCCGAGCAAAGAGCATCTACATGATCGCAAGGGGTCATGTAGGCTTCCTAGAGCTCACGTTTTGCTAGCGTAGCGTCGCTGTGCCCAGCGTGCTGACTCATGCAAGAAAAGAGACGCATGCACGGCGTTTTATTCTGACCCTGTCATTTGCTGCACAGGGAGCGCGTGTGTTCCATTAGTAGATTTTTTTCTTTTGCCCTCCAACAGAGTGGAGTGCTCCGGCGCAGATTTCGTGGGCCACTCCGAATCTGCCAATAAATGACACCATAAGCGAAATCAACACACAAGACGTCTTTACCTGTGCCACGGGTGCAGGAACTTGTTATTTATTCACCGGCCGAGTCTGTGCTTCCGTTTGAAACAACATTTCACGACTGTGTTCCACTATACATGATGCGTAAAACACACTAGGAACCGTTACTGCACTTGTGGTCCTAGCAGTCAAATAACGAAGCGAAATATGTATCAAGAACGCTATACGATGACGGAGCGAATGACCCCGTTTATGTCGTGCCGAACTGCTAGAAGTGCGAAATATGACAGCTGCTCAATATTCTCTACGTAAACGACCATGCTCTGACGTTGCCAACAGTGGCACGTGACATAACAAAAATATTTACCACAACATGCGTAGTTTATGTATTTGTTGCTTGAAGAGAATAATAAATCTCTAGATAAATAATGAGACGCATTATGGTAATGTGAGCGTTATTTTTTTTAATCTTTTCACCGGTACACTACAACTAGATGCCGGGCTGATGCACCGTTGCCCTACTTTGAAAATGTTACACATCATGTACCCTAACCTGTACCCAAGTATTCTTTGCCCACATTGTGGGAAAGTAGCTTCATTAGAACATATGCTGTGGCACTGTACCAAATTTGCTCATTCATCGAACATCACCTCTGCCAGATGCGAGGCGGCAATCCGCAGCTCGTCCTTGGCAGATCAGCTCTGGGCTGTCCACCAAGCCCGCGAGGCGGCTGAGGAGCTTGGCATCTCAGTCCCCACGTAGGAGCTGCCCGCAACACAGTCATCTGTGTTTCGGAGGACCAAATAAAAGTTTATCCAATCCAATTCAATCAATATTTCGTTCCGCAGTATCGAAGAAGGCGCATGTGGGTGGCAGAGTAAACGTTCAAAGCCTTTACAAAACACCAAAGAAAAAGATGGAAAAACGACGGCAGGCTTGTCATTACGATCTTCACTCACGATGCTCACTAGAAGACTAGTCCTTCGCGAAACACCATGCCCGTCCGTACATGAGAAAAAACACATTAACAAGTGAACTACGTAAATAATTTATCGTTGCTCTCTCTACCCGTCGTTTCATACTGGTCTCTCGGGATGACAATTTACCGTGGGTGCCAAAACATACATGACGTCACTGAAAAATGTAACAGTTCAGACTGAGGCTTTCGAGGGCCAGGGTATACAGAATGAGACAACTGAAAAAAAAGCATATCCCACGTACAGTGGGAATCGATGATATGCGTAGCTCGAATGAGAAATGATGATATGTCACTTTAAAATAAGCACAACGTTACGAGTTGTGGAGTTACATGATGCCATACATGACTTACGCGTCATGACTATCATGTTTGGATGTGTCGTTCACCTTCGTCCTCTATTCACGGCACGTGATACCCAATTTAGTATATGTGGAGGTAGTGAAACGACCAAGAGCCCCCTGTGAGCGTGGTATGTTGTCATGTTCCTACATGACACGCATGTTTGAATTATCATGTTTGCATCAGTCATATACTTTTGTCATCCATTGACGTCACGTAGCACCAAGCGGAGCTAGCAAAAAGCTAGCTCCACTTGACGTCACATAACACCATATGTGGAGCTAGCAAAACGGCCGCGAGCGCATCATGAAGGGTCAAACATACTCCAATGTAGCGTAGACGCGCGCACATGCTGGGCACAGCCACGCTACGTTAGCAAAACGAGAGCACTCTATAGTCTGACGCCAGGTGCGACCAGCGTCCGTCGGTGGGGCCCGACGGCAAACGGCACGAAATGAGCCATGCTGCATTTCGCGCCGATGCATTACCCTGACAACACTGCGTCTCCCTCTTTTCGTGACGGAGGGACACCGCACGCGCTGGAAGGCGCATGCGTCAAAGCAACGCAGCGCACGCCAGCGAGTGTATGGAGGACCGGCTCCTGACGTGGCAACGCCGGCGTGACCCGACGAAATGAACGCCGGTGCGCACGCGCACCGCGTAACGTCGAAATGTATTGGCGCCTTGACTGTGGCATGTACTCATGTTCTCACATGACACCTCATCTCATGATTATCATGTTTGCATCAGTATCATAGCTTCATAATCCATTCACGTCCCGTAATACCAAATTTGGTATAGGTGAAGGTAGCGAAACGGCCGCCGTGCATCACGAGCGTGGCATGTAGTCATGTCATTACATGACACACATCTCATGATTATCATGTTTGCACCAGTCGCATACCTTCGTCATCTATTCACGTAGCGTAAAACCAAACCTGGTATATGTGACGCTAGCGAAACGCCCACGAGCGCATCATGAGCTTGGCATGTAGTGATGTTGTTACATGACACGCATTTCATAAATTTCACGTTAGGGTTTCTCGCTTGGGTTCGCCATGCAATCATGTCATACCATACGAGTTTTGCGACATGCCATTTTAACAAAACCACTACAACAGCAGCAGGACCATGAAATGTAAATCATGACATTCACGACATAAATCTCATGATTTTCATGTTATTACTAGTCAGATATATTCTTCATACAGTCATGCTACGCCATACCAAGTGTCGTATCAATACCATTATCCAAACAGCCAGGAGAGGAGGAGGAGAAAAACTTTATTTATCCCAATAGGGAAAGGTGCGGTGATGGAGTGTCAGAGGAGCCTACCCAGCGTAGGTCTCCGCTACCCTCTTGACCCAATCCAAGATCTGGTCCTGGACCTCGGGCGCCGAGCTGCACATAGCAGCCTCCCACTGCTCCTTAATATTAGTGTGTAGAGAATTAGGTGGTGGGTTTTGTGTACACCCCCCCATGACATGGTCTAGGCTAGCTCTTTGTTGACAGAAAATGCACAAAGGGGAGGGGTATATCGCAGGGTGTATAAGATGGCGAAAAGATGGGGTAGGAAACGTACGGGTCTGTAACTGGCGCCATAGTATTTCATGGTAGCGCGAAGCTCCATGATGTAAGAGGGGGTGTATAGTCTGCTGTAGGCGGTAGTGATTTGTTATATCGTGGTCAAAAGACGATCTCTAGCGCTGAAAAAGGCCGCGTGGTCTAAGGCGCTATCAGAGGCCTGCGCTCGGCCAGTCATTCCTCGAGCACAATTATGAGCTGCCTCATTGCCACTCAACCCCGCATGCGCGGGCGTCCATATGAGAGCAACGTCTTGCGTGGGAGGATGTTTCTTAAGAATTGAAAGGGCAGTTGATGAGATGCGACCTGCGCTGAAACTGTGTATGGCAGTTTTGGAGTCACTTGCCATCATAGTGATATTGGAGATGGATCGACCTAAAGCGATGGCAGCCTCCTCTGCCTCCTCCGAAGAGTTGACAGTGACGGATGCCGTTGTGAGCGCCTTGCCGGTATAGTCGCCAGGAGAGAGGGTATAGGATGAGGAGGTTGGGTATTCTGCCGCATCGACATAGAGCACGTCATTGGCTCCCTGCAACTTTTTCTTAGGAGCTTTTGCTCTTTGGATTCTACGCTTAGTGTGATATGTTGGATGCATGTTTTTAGGAAGGAGCGGTGTGAGTAATTGTTTGCGTATGTTTGGGGGAATATTGTATTTAGCATTGGTGAGTGAGGTGAAGTTAATTCGGGTAGACGATAAAATGTGGCGACCTGCGCTAGCGGTCGCGAGCCTTGCGTATTGAGCTGTTAAATGGGCTTCACGGATTTCACATAGGGTATTGTGACTCCTGTCTGGTGGAGTAGTGCGTTAGAGGTATTGATTGCAATGCCGAGCGCGTATTAGTAAACTCTGCGGAGGAGGGTGTTGACCGATTCCTCCTCTGCTAAGTTAAGGTGAAGGTAATGGAGGGTAAACGGCCAGGAGAGCTAAAAGTCGTAGGCGGCTAGATAGATACGTACGTGCAAAGTCGCCGAAGTTCGCTAAGAAATGATTCGCATTTAAAAACGGCTTGATGAAAGAGTTCCGGGAATTCTGCAGGTACTTTCGCTCGAATCAAGCGTTTGCTACAAGTAGAGTGACGTGGATACATATAGTTTCATTACTACGTCGCGGACGCACGACTCGGTCTACCGGTGTCGAGTGGCGTGAAATTTATGCACTTGTTGCTTTACAGTTTATATCTCTGTCAACCAGCAGGGACGCCCGCTATTTGGTTATTCGCGATCAGCGCCGCTGAACCACCACGTCACAAAAGTCGCGCAGAGCTCGGACCGTGGGGTCCACCCATTATTCGGCTATAACATTCGGAACATTGAGCTTTAGCCTATTCGTAATTATTCGTTATGCAGCTTCGTCAGCATATAAGCGTGTATAGTACGTACACACGCATGTATGCACTTTTCGATGCGATAGTCGTAGTATGCTAGCGTGGTATAAATACAATCTTGATTTATATGTGGGGTTTAGCGTCCTAAAACCACCATATGATTATGAGAGACGCCGTAGTGGAGGTCTTAAATTTCGACCACCTGGTGTTTTTTAACGTGTTCTCAAATCTGAGCTCACAGGCCTTCAACATTTCCGCCTCCATCGGAAACGCAGCCGCCGCAGCCAGGATTCGAACCCGTGACCAGCGGGTCAGCAGCCGAGTACCTTAGCCACTAGACCACCGCGCTGGTGCTATGGATACAACCTTCTACTTGCCTTTAAACTTCGCATTTACTCTTCCGCAGCGCGCTATATCCCTACTAATAATAATTTGTAGGGCTTAACGTCCCAAAACCATAATATGATTATGAGAGACGCTGTAGTAGAAGGCTTCGAAAATGTAGACCACTTGCATACATACTTGTAGCGCAAACAGGAACAAGACGGAGACATATAAGGGGTACATAAACAGGACGGGTGCCAGACATCAACTGATGTTTTGTTGAAAAAAGTTGCAGCATTTCCACGAGGTGATTGATGGAGAGTGGGGCGAAGCATACGTCCTTCCATTCGTTCTTGCTTCTGTACGTTCATGCGTCCGTCTGTGTGACCGTCTGTGCGTCCATCCGCCCAGCCGTGCGTGCATCCGGCTGTACGTGCGTCCGCACGTCCATACGGGCCTCCGTCCCTGCGTTCGTCCATGCATCCGCTCCTACGTCCGTTCATGCGTCCATCCATCCGTGCACCCATCCGTGCGTCCGTCCATGCATCTGTCTGTGTGTCCGTTTGTTCATCTACTCAACAATCCAAGTACCACCATCTCGCATCTTTTCATCGTATATTCCGCATATAGAAGCACCGTCAGCCAGCGGACATTCCAAGGACCAAACGAGAGGTGGCACACGCACACTTTCTTACGGCTTGCGCTTCGTGTCTACTTCCCACCTCTAACCACCTCGAGTTCATGGTATCTACTAGTTCACTACATTCATGACACTGCGGCCCAACGCTCAATAAACCTTTTTGGGGCGAAGCTCCTTAAAGCCGCACCTGTTCATCCCTCGTAGCCGTTGTAGTGTGTAACCAGTATAACATTTTGACCTCCAAGGTGATGCCAGTGAGAGATTTCTTCTGTGCGTTGTTGAGCAATAAAAGATAGTGTTCAATGTACATTCCAATAGCTGCTAAAGGAGAATGAGGGACAGGAACATTCGGCTTTTAGTTAACCCGCACGCTGCCATCCCCATTAGCAGCCATTGGCATCATTGAGCACTATCTGACAAGAAAAGGTTGCTACGTCATACTCGCTGGGTGTAACCTCCTTAGTTTTAGAAAGATTTAGTGAGTGTTGAGCCTCAGTGACACGAATACAATGAACTAGTATATACCATGAACTCAAGGTGGGTAAAGGTGGGAAGTAGATACGAAGCGCAAGCCGTAAGAAAGTAAAAGCAGAATTCTCCTGTCTCTCATTTCCCATTAGCAGCTATTGGCATGTACGTTTACGCTATCTGACAGGAAAAGGTTGCTACGTTATACCCGCTGGACGTAACCTCCTTGGTTTTAGAAAGGTTTATCGAGCGTTGGGCCGCAGTGCCATGAATACAGTGAAGTAGTATATGCCATGAACTCGAGGTGGTTAAAGGTGGGAAGTAGACCCGAAGCGGAAGACGTAAGAAAGTGTGCGTGTGCCACCTCTCGTTTAGTCCTTGGAATGTCCGCTGGATGGTGGTGCTTATATATGGGGAATACATGATGAAAATATGCGAGATTGTGGTACTTGGATTGATTGATATGTGAGGTTTAACGTCCCAAACCACCATATGATTATGAAAGACGCCGTAGTGGAGGGCTCCGGAAATTTAGACCACCTGGGGTTCTTTAACGTGCACCCAAATCTGAGCACACGGGCCTACAACATTTCCGCCTCCATCGGAAATGCAGCCGCCGCAGCCGGGATATTGTGGTACTTGGAGTATTGAATAGATGGACAAACGGACACACAGACAGATGCATAGATGGACGCATGATCGGACGCAGGGGCGGATGCATGGACGAACGCAGGGACGGACGCACAAACAGACGCACGCACGGACGGGCGTATGAACGCATGGACGGTCACACAGACTGAAGCATGGACGGACGGAAGCAAGAACGATTGGACGGACGAATGCTTTGCCCCACTCTCCATCGTTAACTCCGTGGATATACTGCCATTTTTCTATAACCAAGCAGGTTACGCCCAGCGAGTATAACGTATCAATACTTTCTTGTCAGATAGTGCTCAATGTACATGCCAATCGCTGCTAATGCGGAATGAGAGACAGGAGAATTCAGCATCTAGTTAACGCGCACGCTGCGAATTTTTCATTGTTCAACAACGCGCAGGAGAAATCTCCCACCGGCACCACCTTGCAGGTCAAAGCGTAAGACATGTTGCGTACTACGACGAGGGACGAATGGGTGCCGCTTTAAGCAGCTTCGTCCCTAAAACGTGTGACAAAAGAGTGCAGGAGTAATGATTGCAGCCCATGTCGAATGCAAGGTCCACACTAGAACGAGCAATGCGCGAACTCGTATATATGCCTCGTAATCCGGGCGCACGCCCGTAGGTATGATGCTGCTGCAGTTCCAACCGGTGTGTTAAGCTATCATAAACACTATGATTATCATCGTCAACATTGGCAAGAATGAACCCACGCTTATTGTCTAAGTAAGAAGAAAACAATATGTCCTACACTGCATGAGGTTTTCGGTTCGCCCTCCCTCCGTGGGGTGGTTGTTCCTTCGTCCACTTCTATTTTCTTTGTTCTTTATTACGTACTCCATAGAGTTTCTCACAATCATACCTAGAGAGGAATCAGGGGCTACTGAGCTGCTGGATGTAAGGGAATGACGATATACGTGAGCTTCGAACTTGACTTGCATTTGTATACCTCAAAGACGCGTCTGGCTTCACGTTAAAATGATTGATTTCTTACTAGAAGAGCACGTGATAAGCTGTTTATTTTTGTCCTTGAACAAAAAACGGGTTATATTTAACGCTAGTGCCTTCTACGTTGATGTACACATTTACGGAGTGTAACATGTAACCAACGCCTGCTGAACTTGGCACACCGACGACAAAGCGAGCGTTCTTTCCGCCACGTTTGTGTCGTCGGTATCTTTCCTACGCTGTTTGGTTGTGCCGTCAAGGCAAGTGGACTTTTATTTTGGAATTTAAACGCGTGAATACGATCCTTTTATAAAGGTTTTGTTTTAGAGAAGCTTTATTTGCGCAGTCGCATTCGCTTTGAGCCGAAGCCTCGCTCAACGACTCCTCTAGAAAGATGCCTGCGACCTGAGCTGGAAAACTGGTTCCCGGCCATATCCTGTTCTCTCCTCCTCCGCTGCCCAAACAGTGTCAGCGTCGAGCACTCGCTGCGGCGGCTGCTTTAAACTTCACATCTTTTGAGATTAAACCAACGTTTATTGCCACCTGAAAGGCAACACAATTGTGCCCCAGTGTTGGCATGGCTTCTGAATTCAGCAGAAGTAGGATAGATCGATGGATTGATATAGCTGTACCCTTTATACTAGGCGGTAGCTAACGCCCCCAAGCCATAATACTTAGTGAACCAAGAAGTAGATTTATTTTTTTTCCTTTAAATAGGGAGGTTGACGACTCGTACTTCGCAGTGAAGGGTTTAATTTTCACTCGTGCCTTGACTTTAGCCACCAATCAGATACGTCCTTCTAGTTAGTTTTACCAGCTTAAAGTCTATTTTGCCCTCCTTGTCCCAAAACCCCAGTGCTTTGAAAAACTCTGCGCCATCTTTCTGAACTATAGGGTGAAGCCTTTCACCGAACATTATCAAGTGTTTGGCATCTTCCTCCCCCTCTCCACACGCACTGCATACTTTGTCACGTGTCTACCCCTTCGTATTTGGCCCGATATGCCTTGGTTCGCAATACTCCCGTCCTCGCATCAAACAGTGAAGAACTACTCCGAGTATTATAATAGATCTTTTCCTTGGCAATTCCCTGCTTAAAGGTTCGATAGAGTTCTATTGTGGGCTTCTTAATAATGCCGATTCTCCACATATTGGTCTCAGCTTCCTTTAACTTCGTCTTAACCGATAATTCTTATTGGTGTGACCCCTGCTGTTTTCTTAGTATTTACCCGTCAATTTTCTGGTTCCCTTCCTCAATTTTCTATCGACATTCTTCATGTACAAGTAGCTGAAAAACCTTCCTAGCCCAACGCTCCTCCCCCATTTCTCTCAATCGCTTCTCAAATTTTATCTTGCTGCTAGCTTCGCTGCCCTCAAATGATGTTCATCCCTTATCACCTTGTACTCCCTGATTTGGTGTATTCCTGTGAGCTCCTAAGGCAACCCTACCTATTCCACATTGCTTAATTTCTAATCTTCCTTGAACTTCTGATCTCATGCACAAGACCAAATTGCCGAACGTCAGACCAGGAACCACGACCCCTTTCCATAGTCCTCTCACAACATCATACCTATTGTAATCTCACAGTGCCCTATTTTTCATCACTGCTGCATTCCTGTTACCTTTAGTCGTCTCGTATGTTTCGTGTTTTCTTAGGTACTCAGCCCCATTGCTTATACATACGCCCAGATATTTGTATTTATCTGTTATCTCTAGCGTGACCTTCTGTATTCTAAGCTCGCTACCTTTTTTATCATAAAAAATCATGGCTGCTGATTTTTCCTTACTGAATCTGAAATCTAACCTATCTCCCTCATTACCGCACATGTTTATCAACCTCTGCAAATTTTTCTTCTTCTCGGCCATGAGAACTATAACCTCCGCGTACATCAACGCTGGTAGTGCCTGTTCAATGAATGTTTCTGACGAAAGAAAGGTTGAAGCCAAGTCCACTTCCCTCTAATTTGGTCTCTAATCCTTGTAGGTACATTACGAATACCAAGGGTGACTAAGGACACATCTGCCTAAGCCCCCGTTTTACCTCTGCGGGCTTAGATACCTGTTCTTTTTTCCTCTATAAAAGTACCTTATTACCTTTATAGATATTTAAAAAATTAGTCAGTCCATCTTCCACACCTTGTGTGTTCAGTATTCCCCACAAGTCCTCTTGAACCACGCTATCGTACGCTCCCTTGATATCCAGAAATGCTAGCCACAGGAGCCAGTGTTCCTTATCTGCTATTTCCATGCACTGGGTCACTGAGAACAGATTGTCTTCCATTCTCCTGTGTTTCCGAAACCCATTTCGTACTGCCCCAGCACCCCCTCATCCTCTATCCATGCCTGCAGTCTTTCCTTTTATAGTCTGCGTCGTGAGCCTGTAGACCCCTGATGTCACTGTTATAGGACGGTAGTTGCTTATGTCAGCTTCGTCCCTCTTTCCTTAAAGATCATGCTCCTGCTAAGTTTCCATCCATCGAGGACTTCGCCGTCGACTATTATTTTGCTCACTGCCTCTCTTAAAGTCTGCTTAGACTACGGGCCCGATGTCTTTATCAGCATAATTGGAATCCTATCTGGGCCTGCTGATGTAGTACTAGGAACCCTCTTCTCATCCGTTTCCTACTCACGTTGTAAAAATGGAGCCATTTCGCCACTTTATTCATCCTTTTCTATTGTGGTGTATAGGGACCTTTCTTGAAAATTTTCTGTCACCCTTGTTCTTATATATTTATTAGCTTCGTCCCCTTCTAGCCGAGCACCTTGAGCTGTAGTTATAAACCTCTGCTCTAGACTCGTCTCATTTTTTAGGGACTTTAGATGGATACGAAATTTCACAGCTGCCTTTCTATTCTTTTTATGTACTTCCGCCAGCCAATGAGCCCCCTTTCTTCTAGTGTTTTCATTGATAAGAAGAGATGCTTCCCTTCTACAGCTTAGAAAGATGTCTCATTTTCCTTCAACATCATCTGTTGGTTCACCCCACTGCTTAGCATGTCTGTGTTTTCTAGAGGCTTCCTGGCGCTTTGGTATGGCTATCTTCATCATTCCACCAACTTTTGGGTTTGTGTCTTGTTTTCCGGGGTGACTTGTCACGTGTTTTAGAAAGCTTTAGCTCAAGCTGTCTAATTAGATCCATGCATGTCCACACTGGTTATTATCCTCAGTGATTACCTTCTTGATTTGTTTAGTAGCTATTTCTCTTTGCCTTTCTGAATAACAATTTTCCTGTAGTTGCTCATCTTCTCTCCTTCCCACTTTCACTGCTCTTCCAAAACTTAGCTTGATACGTTTGTGATCCCAACCCAGACTTCTGGAGCCACATTCATCTATGTGCATTCCCCGGAGCTCATCATACATCCTATGTCACATCAGTGCGTAATCTATAACCGACGGCAGCCTTCCTACCTTCCAAATAATTCGCCCTTCCCACTTCTCAGTACTGTTGAAATGATCAAATCATGCCTTTCACACATATCCATGATCATTTTGCATGTTGGGTTGGTATACCCATCTATATCTTTTATGTGCGCATTCATATCTCCTAGTATAATTATCTCGCATTCATCTCCTAATTCCTGAATGTCCTTTGATGTACACGCCACCATTATCTGGTTTTTCTCTCTGGCCTTTGCTCCCGTCCACAAGAACACCAAACCAAAGATTGTAATTTCCCAGCCACGTTTCCTTTTAGCCATAAATGTTCTTTGCACTCCTGCTTGACCCTTTACAGTCTGTACTTTTATGAATGAATGCCCCAATACCACCACCATTTCTGCTGCCTTCTGTTCTGTTACAATATACCGACGCTTAGTCTTGATTGTTAGGAGGTTGTTTCATTTCCCTAAGATGTGTTTCTGCAAAACCATTTGATTGTTAGGAGGTTGTTTCATTTCCCTAAGATGTGTTTCTGCAAAACCATATACCATCGGCCTCTCTTCCTTTAGCTGTTCTTCTGTCTCTTCTCACTTCATCCTGTTTCTGCCACCTTGCATGTTAATATACCCTACGGCTGAATTGGCTCGGCCCTCGTGGCTACGTCGATTTCTGCCCCGGACTCTACTTATCTTAGATATTGGTGCCACTTTAGAATCGTATCCGTCCATACCACCTGTCAAAGAGTGGTTGTTTTCCTCGTTACTAGCTATCCTGCACCCCAAAAAAGCTACTGCGCGTCCTGCAAGTCGCCAACCCGCCTCAGGACCTAGCCGCCCATTGAAGTGAATTCCGTCTTGTTGAAAAACACCCCACCTATGCACCTATCTGTTTATTTCCACCACCTCAAAGCCTTTCTCTCGACTCATCCGCCATATCTCTTGGTTTGCGTTGACAACCGCTCTTTGAAGGTTGCCGTCACGCACCGGTACCTCCGGTATCGCGCATATACCTGTACCTGAGGAGAAGTGGCGCGCATGTCATTGACCCCTTTCGCCAGTGTGGTCACTAATCCTGCGATATCTTCATTTATTACATCGCTTATACCGCCTGATATTATTACGAGGTTTTGTCTATCAGCAGCAGCTTTGAGTTTTGCGCTTGCTTGCCTCATGACTGCTTTCAGCTTGCGTCCTGGGAACGTCCCTACTGCAATCCTCTTGTGACCTCTTACTCTCTCTTTGATTGCTTCTGCGCATCGATTTAAATTCGGGTCCCTGGCGATTATCACATGCTGTGACTTTTCAGCTTGAGTGTGCTGCACCTGGGGGTCACTTGCACATGTGACGCCAGCTGCTTTGTCCCCTCCAAGACCCACCACTACTTCGCTGAAGCTGGGTCTTGCGACCATTGAACCGGCTGAACCTGGTTTTGCCAAACTTGCTTGCTCTTTCTTCTCCACCGTTCTGGTTGCCGGTGCCCTACTGTTCTCTCCGTCGGCCGCTCCTGTGTTCACCTTCGCTAGTGCTTCCTCGGCGGACTTCAGCCTTTCTCCTACAGCCCTCGTTTTCTCTTGCTCTGTCACCAACGCAGTCTCTAGCTCGGTGATTCTCATCAGCAGGTCACTCTGGGCAACCATCATTTTCTCCATTTTTTCTTCGACCTCACGTTGCCTACACTTGGCGTCAGCCTCCTTTACATTCGCTCCTGCATTTGCGTTCATTTCATACCCACCCCGCATCCTTAACAATTTTCAATCTTTTTAACAATGTCTTTCTGACACCATTTGTCCTTATGAATCGTCTCACTCAATAATTACAAAACACGAACCCTGTCCAACGAAAAAGAGAAAGTCTAAGCTCTACTATAAAAATTTGCGTGTTCAATGTACGTGCACCTCCTCCACGGGGTGGCAGGAGAAAAAAAACAAAAAGAAACAAACACGCACAAACACGAACTATTAAATACTTCGTAACTGACCCCCGAAAAGCCGTGCGATGTAATAAGTGCTTCAAAAGTTTTAACTGCTGCTTTATTATATATAAAGGCTAATAAGTGCTACAAAGGCTTTAACGGCTGTCCTATTAATTATAAAGGCAAGCTCAAAACATGCAAAACCACTTATCTGCGCACTCGATTGGGAGCGCTAAAAAAATTGGCCCCGCATCTGCATGTTACACTACAAATGTCGTTGAAAGACGATAGTCTTGCACCCACCTGGAGAGAGTGAACAAAACGCTTATTTGATATTCTGCGCCAGAAAATTCGTGAAAGGTATTCTGGAGCCGCTGTGTTAGAGTGCCTCAAGCGTGTAGCAGAGGCGAACGAGCGCATCGGGGCACGTTAGACACGAGCGCATCGGGGCACGTTAGACACGAGCGCCATCTGGCAATTATCTTCGAAAAGGAAGGCGTGCGCGCTCGCGGAGAAAGATGCGCGCCAGTCTCGGAGGTGATAAGGTGTAGAACCCAAAGCGATGGGCAGGTGCCCCCACCGTGTCGTCTTAGCAAAACCTTGGAAGCACTTATCTTTTGCAGCATGGCATTGCGCTGTCAGCGCAATGTGATAAACGCTATGGTCCTTCGAATTACTTGTGTGTGCCTTCTTCAGTATAAAGACACACATACAAAACATCTACGTGTTGTTATAGTGCCTCATATGTGCGCAGCAATTGCTTTTTGATTGACAATCGCACAAGTGTGAATGCTGAACTTTGAGCAATCTTGGTGGGCGCTGCGGATGGGGTGGCCCGTTAGGTGTCGTTTGAGCTATCGGTAAGGGCGGACAAACAGACAAATGTACAGACAGACAGGCAAACATACAGACCAAATTTTTTCCGTTGAAGGTCCCCAAGAAAGACTATCGTAACACATTCATTCACCGTGCCAGTCTAAACTGAACAGTAGTGTCGGCTGCGAGCGCTACTCGCGGAGAAAACGCTGAACCACGAGGAACCTCCCATCTCCATGGGCAAGCCTGTGATACCGCAGGTATCTTTCTAGAGGAGGCGTTGCCTCGATTAACACCAGCCAACACAAGTCTCCCAGACACATATAACGTCATTACCAGCACTCTAACATCGCCCCTAAAGAAATTCACATAGAAAATGGCGTCACCCTTCCCTCTAGGTATTTGTCAGAAACTCTATGACGTGCTCACCTTATAGGCCAAATCCAATCGTTTAAGCATTGACGATGGTAACAAGCGACGGTATCGCTCGTTCGATCACAGTCTGTCAGTGTCACTTTCGTCTCAACCCATCATCTTCTTCTAAAGCTTTTAAACTTTCGAGGCCACTTGTACTGGCATTCTTTGGGCTCACTAGGTGTGGGCTCTGGTCCAACACCCAATCGCGTCACTGCGAGCTTTTGGTTAGTGCTTTTTAACACAAAACTATTTTCAGTAATGCAAGTATGACCGAAAGGAGCGACAGGTTCTCCATATGACTAAAAGAAGCGAAATGTTCGAAAGACTTTTGAGTATGCGAACTGTTTTCGTGAATAAGCGTTCGTTGTGCATTCTGACTCATGTTTGAATTATATTTCCGCATTACCAGACAACGTGGTAACAAAGAGATCCTCGAGACCCGATCTGCCGTGTATACATAGTGGACGTCTCGCCAGTTGGCTACCGACTTGCTTTTGTGCGTCGCCTGAGAGGACAACGGTAGGCGTTGTACTCATGAGTTTTTCTGGCAATTCATCAAGGCTCGTTGCAGCATCGGCGGCTTTGCGCGAGACTGGTGCGTTACCAAGCCCACGTTGTCCTGCGCTCTTGGAGTGTATGAAATGCTTCTGTGCTGCTACAGTAGCGCACATCAGCGAACTGCGACGACACCGACATTTCTGTCAGGCTGCGGCCAAGCTTGTCACAGGTTGCCCTCTCCGAGGTGCACCGTGAATTAGTAGATAAACTGGTCGAACGCTCGCGGTAGTATACTTCAATGCCACTACTGCGACACAGCTATAGAATGGACAACAATGTTTAACGAAGTCTGGCCAAAGCTTTCATGCAAGCGTGAAATCGAGGCAAACGCTGGTAGCTTCAAATAATCAATGAAAAAAAGTGATGCTTCGAAAGCCCGGCAATATAATGAAAGTGAGGAAACCGTGCTGTCTGTTCTTTTTTTGTTTATGCTGTCTGAAAGCCTTGAGTTCTGCCCCGCCGTGGTGGTCTAGTGTTTAAGGTTCTCGGCTGCTGACCCGCAGGTCACGGGATGAGATCCCGGCTGCAGCGGCTGCATTTCCGATGGAGACTGAAATGTTGTAAGCCCTTGTGCTCACATTTGGGTGCACGTTAAAGAACCCCAGGTGGTCGGAATTTCCGGAGCACTCCATTACAGTGTCTCTCAAAATCATATGGTAGTTTTGAGACGTTAAACCCCACATATCAATCAATCAGTCAATCAATCAAGCCTTGAGTTCTACGCTATACTGACCTGGTCTTTGCGTTCAAACTTCGCTGGCCCAAATGAAAACTTGGGAGATTAGCCACAATTGCGGTGACTGAACTGACACAACCACAAAAACAAGGTTACAGATTCGAAAGCCCCTTCATTAAGAGTTCGTATGAATCGTATATGTCAAAGGAAATGCAGTTTAGAAAATGACTTGTAAACAATTATGCACGTTAATAAGTTCATACAGCCGTGAAAATATTGAATGTGATTTTCTGGTAGCCGTTTAACGAAACTTAAATACACGAGGAAAAAATAATTGGCGATCGTGAAGCTTCGTCTTTTACATAAAAGTCGCGATTACCGGCCTAGCTATGAAAACTTTGTGTCGTCACTGTGTTGTCGCAGGCGATGAAACCAAGTTATAAGAAATCATTCTTCTCTTCATAAAAAATATTTTATCTTATGCAAGCTTCAATCAAAATAACCTAATTGATGAGAATGGTAGGTTATTTGCATCGACGTGACTCGCGCAATAACTCGAATAGGCATCCGGGATAAATGGCGAGATGACTACAAAGTCCTGTGTCTTCGTACACTAAGTTGAAGCGCATGCGCACTTCGCTGTACCACAAGATAACGTGAGTTATGAAATAGTTCAGTGCGCAGTGAATAAACATCAAGGTATTTGCTAAAGCGCTACGTAGCAGTGCAAATTAAGGAGAGGCACTGCAACTCCTTAGACCACCAACGAGTTAAAACACAGATGCCATGAGCGCACACACACAAACACATACACACACACGCTGACGCACGCACACACACACAAACACACTATTAGCCTTCCAGTTTGGCGGTTGTGGCTCACTGAGAAACAGACAAAAGCTAGCGAAGCAGAAAGAGCACATGCAGGATGCCTTCAGCCATTTATAGCAAGGAGCCCACATAGATTAACGGCGGGTGGCGTCAGTTGAAGGAGGAGGCAAAATAAAACAAAATGAGTATGAGTGCAACCTCTCCAAACGAAGTGGCAGAAATACACTAACAAAAAGTGTAAAGCAGAGGAGAAAGCAGAAGAGGAGAAAAAGAAGAGTGAAAAAACGCATGTATAAGGCGTGGCATACCTTCCTTCTTAAGGAAGGTATGCGTCGAAGCACCTGTTACGCCATCGCCAGCACCGATCGCGGCAACGTGTATAGGCGTTCTTCCTGGCACCTAGTGAGAGGGTGCACTTGACCAGCGAGGGTCACACTACCGGGAGCTCCTGCAGCTGATCTGTACGCGATCCTCTGCTGGGCCATTTCGATTCTAAGCGAGCAAATGGAGTATCGTTTATGAGCGAATCCGATCAGGCCTATAAATCGCACCACGGGTGTGCTGCAAACGTATATGTAGAAGAACGAACTCTGCAGCATGGCGATACCTTTGAAAAGGCCGCGTGCCGTTCGCAGGAAGAATTAAATTTGTCGTTACGTATCGTACAATAAATTTGTGCAAACACGCATGTTCTTTTTAACTTTCTTACGCATTAATTTCTCCTCAGATTCATCATCGTCCGATCCCCCTTCTCTCAGCCCCGTTTGTTCAATTCAAGTGCGAAAAAGCTGTACCTACATTTATTGCCTCTTACTGCTCTAATATCACTTGTTTACCTGACCAATGGTGCATCTAAAGTATAAAAAGAGATGCATTGAGTGATCCTTGCAGTAATTAACGAGCTAAGCGAACCCGCAAAAATTACGAGGCACGGAGAGGATAAAGCTCTGACAACTTGTACCTTCTTGGATTGCGATTGCTACATTAAGATATCTACTAACCAGGCCTTTCCCGCGGGGCACCTTTATCGCCATTGAATTCCTAGGCGCGTACGCGAAATCCGCAGAGCGCAAAGGCAATATGTGCGCAAATAAGGCAGTTCTAGTTCCCCGTACGTGGCGACTTTACGCGCACAAACGTGAAAAGTCTGCGCACGTTACGTGCACGCCAACTGAAACTCCTTTAGCTACACGTACGCGACGAGCGGTGTGAGCTAGGGAGGCTTCATGGCGCGCACATGAAGGCTTCCTCTATTGTGCGAGCCACCACGTAATTCTATCTGCTGGCAATCATGAACAGCGCGGTAGCCAACTCTTATTGGTATTTTAGAACCGTTCTCTTTCACGATGGTCAAAATTTTCTCGAGCATCTGTACATGGCTCAAGTACTCCTACTCGGTTCCGCACCTAGGAGGTATACCACCAAGAAAAAGAAAACCTTGTACAGACTAGTGACGCTCGCGCTGTGCGTTCTACACTAAACTGAAACTACTAAGTCACTTGAGAAGGTTTCTCTTGTCTAATTCAACGTGTTGCGCGAGCAGCCGGTCCTTCCAGTTACGAAATATGCAAGCATTGACCAATTATTTGGTGTGACTCTGTCAAGCACACTGCGATCTTTGTCCAGTGCACTGTGTGGTTCATGCTTTCATCAACTCGCGTATCAGGTCTAAATCGTCGCACTTCGAAAAACGAAGGTGCGGAGCCGCTCCAGTCATCGTGTCGCCGTCTCTAGATGCCAGCCGTCAGCGCGCGTTCGACACGCTATCTTGTTCGAGCGCCCGTGTGAAGCTCTCTACGTGGCCAAGAAAGGCACGCAGAGAATTGAATGTCACTTACGGCCGGGAGATGAGCGTGCGGTCATTATGTTCTGCGCACGCGCACTGCTTACAAGTAGAAGCTCTACGTACACAAAGCCTTTACGTGCGTGAAACTAAAACTGTCTTTAGTGCTTCATCACAGAATTCACCGAGCTATAGTGATAGACGAAGAGGTGTACTTCGAAAATGCTGTCTGCCAGGTCTATATGTAGTCGCGAAGTTCCATCTTCTCCATGTGCAGTGCGTTCGTTTCGCCCACGAATGGCTTGTCTCAATGATTTGTTCACGAGGCTTCATTTGTGTTCCTTATAGTGCTAAGACGCTCTGAGGACAGCTCACGGGTAGGGAGTGCTGTAAGGAGTACAACTTTAAGAGGTGCACCGGCAGGCAGCAGCGACAGATGTCACACGTGTGCTTTTAGCGTATGCCGCTGCGACGACTTGCGGTCGTTATACTTCTACCACTGAACAGCTACTTCTACCTCGCGAATGGTACCCTAAATAGGAGGGCTTATCCCGGGACATCCGCGTGGCATCCTCGACAAGGGAACGCAAGGCGCGGCCACCAGTCGCGAGAGGCGCGCCACCAGTGGGCGGGCGCGCTCGACTTCGTCCCCTTTCGTCAAGGTCTCTCAGCGAGCGTTGTCACCGACGTTGCTGTCGTATGTTGCCCTTCTGACTGCGGCCCGCGTGGCGTCGGCGAATGAAATACAAAGACCCGTTCTACCAAGAATTGCACTGTTTGTTGACAAGTGCAGAGCGCGCTCGAGCCGAGCTCTTTGTTCGGTCTACCAACACCAGCTTCCGGATATAAAGTAGTTTCCTTCGGTGAGATCAAATGCAAGAAAACATGGTCACCTACCTCGACCGCTACATACGTATAAGTTTGTTCTGTGGAACCCATTGAAAGGTGCGTCTATCTCTGATCGACGAAGATTCCTGCGGGCTGGTCAGCGTGGTGGACTGGACGAGATGATGGGCGGAACGGCGCTCCATGTATTTTGTACGGATTCACCCTTCAGCCCCCTTCGCGTACATATTACACACGCTAATAGCAGGTACATTACACACCCGCGAATAGTAACCAATTCATTGATGTTAAATCGCGCAACTGAATTAAACAATAGTATAAGCACGCGAAGTGCACTACGCGTGAATCAGTTCCCGCTTTCCGAAGAAACGACGGTTCGAGAAATGCTGCGAATGGCAAGAGACGTTGGTTTTCCAAAGACTTCAAGCAAAACATACATGTTTCTTCTCTTTCTCACCCCTTACGTTTAGAAAATAGAAAACATCCGAAGCAGAGAGGAGTGTCGCGTTTGACTGACGGGTGTCGGCTACGTTAATCGTCGATTGTTTTGGCGAGATAGCTGGTGTGAGATAAACATCTCCTCGCGCTCCTAGTCGTCTACTCTTTCATCACAGGGCAGGGAGGATGGCGAGCAGTGTGAAACAGGAATGCAGGATCGAAGATGCGAAACAGCTGAACTGCGTCTTGTGTGTGCCTCGGTTTTGAATGCTTAACAGGGTGAAGCTATAGCTGTATGCTGCTCCCCCAAATGCGGAGGACACGCAAGCGTGGAAGCTGGGTGCTGGCTGCATTTGTTGCTTTCTGCCAGAATCGAAGCAGAAAGAGTGTGCTAGCCTGAAAAAAACGTTTCCACCGGCAGCTGATCAGCAAAGGAAAGACGCCCTGGGGTTCGGGGTCCAGGTCCGGGGCCTGAAAACGAAGTTGTACTTCGTACGGAAAAACGAAAATAAGCGCGAGCGTGAGAGAGAGAAAAAAAAGAGAAATGAGCATTTGGTCACAAGTGAGTGGTTCTGCTCTTTGGAAGTGGGCAGGAAGTTTTTGGGCAATTTTTTTCTATCCTTTCATCTTTATTTTGGATTTTGCTTCTTAATTTGTTACAGGTTCCTAGCTTTTGCATTAAATGTAATGCGTGCCGTGCCTCTACTAGCTGCTGCCGTAGGGTGGATTTGAATCTTCGGAGGTTTGCCGTGTGCGATAGTTGTCAAAGGTGAAATATTGAAGAACAAGAAAAAAAACAAACAATTGAGCATGCAACAGCATATACTGAGTCAGTGCTCCGAAGAAAAGAAGCTTCGGACTTCATTCAGCGTGCTGGGTCTGTTCGCTTTCGATCTTTCTTGTTACTTTTTTTCGGGGAAGGAAACACCGGGCGGAGCAAAAGGAATCGACGAGACATTGGCTCGAGGTAACGGAAAAGAGGGGGTGGGTGGTGGGGGAGGGAGGGCAGGGCACCTGCAAGCATTTAGGCGTCGACTCGGACAAAGTGGATTGCAAGACGGCGGCCCCTTATGTAAGCGAGTTTGCTCGCCCTGCGTTCATCTCGGGAGCACAAAAGGAGAAAGGAAAACCTACTCGAAATATCACGCTGAGCAGTTCGCTGCCACACAAAGATCGAGAAAGGAAAAGCGAGAAATTGCGAGCACTCTCGAACGCTGAAATTCATCCCTGAAGATGCACTCTCTGTTTGGATTCCATCTTCGAGGGCCGCTTATTTCATCATACAAATTTTGCTTCAGTTTTCGTGTAATGCCTGTTTTGTGCAGCAACACGACAAGTCTGCTTCACCACTCGTCATATTTCTTTGTGTTTATGGTGTCATAATTTTACTCTACGGAGGAAACTTGATCTATCTCTGCAACGGAGTTTCCTTCATGGTTACAGATTCCTTTTTGATAAAAGCGTGCATTTTGATCTTGATCATGCCAACATCATCCTAGCTCTTCTGCCTTATACAGTTTATCAATGAAGCCCAGCTGATGCACGAGACATGCCGTTTAAATCAACTGCTGCAGGGTTTTCATCAATCAATCAGTCAATGAATCAATAAGGCAATCATTCAACGAAGATGTCTAATGCTACTTTATTTCTCATTAAACTAAGAGAGAGAGAGAAATGTTTTACCAAATGAAATGCTAGATACGTTAGCCTAGCTATTCGCCTGACATGCCACTCCAAGGGCTGTAAGATGATTACAGCATATGAACATAATATACACACTGTAAACGCTGCAGTACTGTACAGACTTAACGTATTACGGAAATGGGTTCCGTTGAGCTGAACGGGGGCATCACCTCGTGCTTGGAATCTCTTTGTTGTGGTTGCGACCGACTCCGCAAGCAGTTTGGACCGTGCAGGTGTGTCCCAACAATATCTGACAGCTGATACAGTGAAGTCACAGCTACCTTAGTCATAAGAGGCAAGGAGTGAAGCTCAGGCACTTTCAATGGGTGGAAACCACTCAGCGATGCAGCCGCACCCCCGTCCTTTACTTCCAGCTCGTGGCCTCAATAAACAAGACCACGCACAGTACAGAGGGGAGGCATTTTCATGGCGATCACTGATGAAGCAAAATATCGAGCGACACACTCGGATCCGCGATGTGAACTTCACAAGCAAAAACGTGGACAGCCCGTCATCAAAGTTATCTCGCACACGAGCTGTGGGTTAGGGACTGTTGTAGAAAGTTAACATCAAGCAGGTACAACATTCCGCCGTGGTATATATAACGGTAGATTGGGAATTAAAAATAATGTACTGCAGCCTTCCATTGTGTTTGTTGTCATTGCTTCCTTTCATTTGTTCTCACGCAGTGGGGTGGTACGGATGTAGCACGTGGCACAAGCAGCGACACATCACAGCCAATCTTCTCATATCCGTGCGCTCAACTACGTGATTCGTAATTTTGTGCCACACACTCTTAATAAGGTCCTGGTTAAATACTGGTTATATGTACTGGTTATATGTACTGGTTAAGTTGGATATATATAGGAAATCGGACGAAAAATGTCTGGTTTCATGGCCATAATCAGCCCTTTTAACGAGACCTGCTCAAGATTGCAGCTTCGAAACGCCCTTCCATTCTGCCTGACATGCATCCATTGCCGTGGCAGACGAAAGCAATACCCCCGCTGACGGCTCCATAGACGGGCAACCTGTGTCCCGAAATCCCACACAGAAATCGCGGCTTCTTTGTCCCACCTTCCACGGCTGCTACGTCTTCTCTTCGGGAGCATGGTGTTGCACTCTATAGTTTTATTCTTCGCCTTGCTCCAGCTTCGTGGCAGCAGAGTAAATGGTCATGAAGCGTGCGAAGTGCAAGCGATGACATCATTCACAGGGCTAGCCTTCGGTTACGAGGTGGGCCGGCCTCACGACCCTACTTTGGCATGCGGAGCACCTTGAACATGGCCGATCAATTGCTCAGTCACCCATACTGTGATTGGAGAGGTCTTCTCGGCCTTATAACAACAGGATTTGTGTCTAAAGGTGTAGGCGTTGCATGGGAAATCTGCAATTATTCGTTGATTCCAAAGACCCGCGAACAAATGTGCCATTTAAAGTTGTTTGTTTCTTGTTTTTTTTTTTTCCTGTCCAATTAACTCTGAAGTCTTTAACTCTACTGACTTTTATAGAGGCAGAAAATGGGTCAGACGAACTTCCAATGCAACAGAATGTTTTATAGGCTTTATTCTTTTTAAAACATATTTTCGTGTTACCCTGTGATTCACCCCCGTCACACAAATGAAATGAGCTCGGAAACTTTACGGCTATCAATAGTCGTTATGCCTTTATCGCTGTGTTCACGCTTAAGTATTATTAAATGCGTTGTTTGAGCTGTCTCATCAGTTTTTTAATAGCGTTTCGGAAGGCACGTCTCAATAAAAAAACAGATTTCAGTTGGTTGCGCATCTGAATTCATGAATGGCATCATTAATTACCTCCTCCTGTTTATATGAGACACGTCAGTTACTGGTTTATCCTAGCTTCCAATTAACACAAAGAACCTGCAGGAACTGAGGCCGACTTCATTCACTGAGCTTAACTACCAGAATCTCTTTCTGCATTATCGACAAATGATGTTCTGAAGCTAACAACTAATTTACAACCTTTCACATGTATGAGAAAGGAAACGAAGAAAAGATCACGCATAGATGGTTCAGTCTGTTTAGCTTAGTCATTTAATTTATGAAGCAGTAAAGGTATGAATTTCTTGCGAACTCCAATTGAACACTTCCTCTAATCACAATGTTTCGTTCACATTGCGGACAAAGGCACATGATGGGGCGACATTGCCGTTAAGCTAGCCGTAGCCAGCAGATTAAAGGGTGAAAGCAAATGTGTAAGAAAAGCACTAAAATTTCAAGGACTGACTTTTTTAAACACACAGACACGCCTACAATCATGAGCAATTATTCCACTCGTCCGATAATTAGACAAGCGACTGATGGTGCTTGCTGATCTGAGGCATCTAACTACTGTCTAGTGCAACCAATTCTAGGGCTATAGCATAACTCACCCGTGCGGAGACACGGGAATAGGAAGTGGATAATCCCACAGTCTTGGTCGCGCTTCAGTAGAAGCCAGTACAGATCTCGACGCCGGTGACGAATATGTAACGCCGTTTACTTGTTTACTCTGTACGGAAGCGTTTCATTAACTTAGCGTCATCTTGTTCACTTCACCTATGAGCTCTGCGCAGATGTGACAGCAAACTGAGATACCTGATAGCCGCAAGCACACAGCGGTCGCATAGGTATGCGCACCTACCTAATAGAACAACCAGTGTGAACCTGTTAGCGGAGCAGCTCATTGTTGTTCTTTAGAGCATTTCAGTAAACTTCAAGATATTCCACCGGACGTATAACACACTTCACGTATTCGGCGATTACGCTGCCCTCCACCCTCCCCATTGTTCGCCTCTCTCTTTGATAAAAAAAAACAAGTGGCTGCATATGTGCTCAGTGGGCCACTGCAAGGTATAACAGGGTCTTCATTGTCAGATTTGCACCATACACCATGAAGAAACTTCAAATGTCATGGTATTTTTTTGCCTGATGTTTATTGCCCTACTCCATGCTAGATTCTAGCTCACGTCTGCGTGAGAGACACCCCCATTAATTCCCGCTGAACCTCTTCTACGAACTGACTACACTGAACTATGTAAGCCAATCCTTCGATGTTTCGTCAAATGGAGAAATTTACCATCGGCGTCTTAGGTGAGAGCCGTCAAGACGAGCGATGTAAGAAAACCACGAGCGCGTGATGACATCCTGATACGACGTCACACATTGTCAAAAGGAGTGATGTCATGATAGAGAAACAAAAAAGAAAACAGGGAAGCATTACGCCACATCAGTGAATCCCATGGACTATGTCACCCATCACGCTATCAAAACTGCAGAGCGTGCGGTATAGGTACCATACGTTTTAGTACTCTGGGCGACGTTCCGTTTTTGAAGCTCCCGCGTGAGCCAGTCGGTCTGCACTGAACAATTGTTTTTCGATTAGAATCTACTGGATGCCATACTCCGTATTCTCGGCAAGTCTCGTTGCTTGTGCGATCTTAAGGAAAAGGGTCTTGGGTGATGTTGGCGTAAAAGGTGACTTGACCGACAGTGCTAGCTTCAACACGGGTTCGCCAGCCATTGCTGGCTGAGCCACGTTATGCTGCCTCCTTTATTTTCCTTTCTTCCATGCATGTCATCATGACGTTACTGAAGCCATCATGGTGTCACATTAGGCGACGTCGCATGACGGCATCATCGCTGTGTGAAAGTTACGCCAAACACACCAGCAGGCAAAAAACTACGTGATGTACATACAGAAAGCTTCCAGAACCACTAATCTTGAAGCTTGTGCAAAAATACGTTAAGTACAGAAAGCTTCCGGAAGGGGGCAGGGGAGAATCAATTCACCGATCGAGAAGATAAAGAAAAAAGGATTTATGGTTTGGGTCGCGAGTTTTTTTTTTATTATTGCATTTCAAATATAGCAAAACTCTCTCTTGGTATAGAAATTCATTGCGAGAACATTTTCATATGAATAATAAAATAATATATAAAATCAAGTCAACTTCTGGAGGATTTTACTGTCCTACTCCCTTTCTTTTTTCTCACAAATATCTGTGGTTACATAATACACGTTGCTTATTATTGCACAGCATAGATGGAACCAGAGGGGTCCCTCACGAAAGCACAGAAGAGACACAGCCAGAACAGGTGGGCGCAATGGCGGCCATACAAGTAAAGAAAACTTCTAATAACCAAGAACCTCAGAACTTCAAGCACATTATCAGAGGTTCAAGAGCAAATAAACAAAATACAGTGGCCTAGAGTAGGGTGAGGGCCATCTTTCCGCGAGCTTCAAAGTCGGATCGCTCACTCACTCGCAGCTTCAAGACATGGCTTCTTTTGCAGTTGTTATCAATACTCATCTATTTCTGGTTTTACCAAACTGTATCTAAGAAAAAAACCTGTAAATAGACAGCCTCATGTAGCTTCGCTTCAGCATCACAACTCCATCATCGCCTTTTGGTAGATTCTGGCAAGAAATTGATTGCTGGTAAATATCAAAATCATCGGTATCGAACGAGGCAGATAACGCTGCGAAGTTTTACGCCTTTTCCTCTAACGTATCCGCGTGGTTTTATGCAAGGTAACTGTCTTCTGGCGCACCTGTAGCTGACGCAAATAAATTTTGTTTCTGTACACATTCAGACTGTCGTCTTCCACGATCACGAATCTCGTAGGCTCCTTCATTGCACAACAGGATTGCCACACATATTTTCTTACCCTATTACCTTCTTATGAGCCTATGCCTGCGGCGGCTTATTGCTTTTCGTATAAACTACACCTTGAGTGATAGCGTATGCTAAGCGGGCAGGTGTGCCGTGGACTAATTGCGCTTGCGAGAGTTCGCGCGCGCACTTACCAAGAGGTAAAGTAAAACCGTAGCCGAAGAACGCTGTCAGCCTTATTCATTCCGGATTATGTGCATGCCAAAGGTAGAACGGGTTTTTTAAACATCTGCTAGATCCTATTGCAACGAGTTTTCAAAATCGCAAAGTTGTGTTTCGAGAAACGTCTGAGCCATTTTTGCAGAAATTTTATTTTATGAAGAACCCTTTGCGGATATCATACATAATAAAAAAATGCAGCGTCGGCTATTTGTAGTCCACGTTAGCTTTTTTATTTTTTAATAAAATAATGAAATAGGAGAGGTTGCTGCCATTATAGTTGCGCCGGCTACTCCTTTTCCTTCAGTACGCAAGATATGCCGTACGATCAACAATAAGGGCACAAAATGTGAGTCTGTACAACATACGATGTGCACGTTAGCTATTTATTGTTCTTCTACAAGCAGCATCTTCACAAACTCCACCATCATTATTACGGTAAAGAAAATATCCATTTCACTATGTTTTGAGGCCCAAAATGCCAAAAAGAGTAATGCTAGATGTCCATACAACTTCCTTTACCAATGTAGTTTGACGTGCCTTCTCACTTCCTTGTTTACATGGTCCGATATATCTTATATCTTGAATGTCAATTAGTGTCACTTGAGTGCCACCAAGGCGCTCAATCAGATTGCTGATTTTCGCGGGAGCGAATCCCGGCTGCGGCGGCTGAATTTTCGAGGGAGGCGAAAATGCTGTAGGCCCTTGTGCTCAGATTTGGGTGCACGTTAAAGAACCCCACGAGCTCGGAACTTACGAAACCTTCCGATACGGATTCTCTCATAATCATATGGTAGTTCTGGGACGTCAAACCGCGCATATCAATCAATCAATCAATCGGTCGAGCAATCAATTAATCAATTGATGTCGCTTGATTTACCATTTTCCCGCTATTGTTTTAATCGCATGACCAGGGATAATACTTGGAAGGAGCCAACAAATGAAGAAGAATAGCCGAATATTGCTAATAAAGCAAGCATCAAACCATAATACAACGATTCGCCTAATGCACCGCCATGCCAGTGCCGATTCTTTTACTCTGATAAATTTTGACCCTAGTAAGGAGCTCGCTTGAGAGGTTTCAGTCGTTAGACGGGCGCTCGTCAGTATCGCGTCTTTATGAAATGCGCTTCTCAGGCATTCACTTAGACGAACGCTACAGAGCTGGCCGTGCGTCCGTACGAGCCTAAGTCTGTCATTCCGATAACGAGGCGCCTTCTGAATTGATCCCGTCAACGCCCTGTGAATAATGCATCACCTTGTCCTGTAGCTCCCGTCTACACGCGGGTCTTCTTTTACGCACATCTTTTCCTTATTTTTTCGTGCTTTACTCTTAATTCTTTGAGAGGAGAATCGCCTCGCTAACTTTGATATTCGTAGATGAAGCGTGGCTCAGTCACTCTTTCGTTATCATCTACTGCTCCAAACTTCACTCATTGACTCAATAGGCGGTTTGCGAAAGAACCGTTCTACTCTCTGATATCAGGGTTGAGCTGTCCAGTATGGCACGTAACATATGCGGCGCGGTGACTCGCCTTAGAATGCCCTAATGTCGGCAGTTGATTGCGCTGATTCGCTCTAGCGTCAGTTGTGTTACGACGATCGCATCGCGGAAGAAAACTGCTCTGTTACAGCACAGTGATGCCGTTCTGCACTCCTTGCTATCTTTCGCGCTCGTACTGTAGTAACACACTGTTGAAAGTATGTGAACAGGACAGCAACTCAGGTAAGTAACGAGCTTTTGTAAAGAGGTACCAGACAGCGAGCTGGAACGTTCGAACTGCGTCAATCAAAACGAAGGAAGCCTCGGTCTCACTGTCTGCAACTAACTCTCCAAGTGAAAAGCGTTTGTGTGTTGTTATTCCGCGCCCACTCCGTCATTGGTAAATCCTATCAAGTTTGACCTTTCTGTGTTGGAATCAAACAGAACGGGTAAGTGGACGCTGTATGAGAATTGCATATCTACTTCTCGAGGAATCACACGGCTGTTTGTGCATAGCACACGGCAAACGTGCGGGTTGTTGGGAATGCGGGTAGCGTTTGAGCGCTGGAATATCAGGCGTGGTCGTTGTATGTGCAGGATTCTGGCTATATCTGAAGTGTTACGCAAGCTGACATTGTGGGGCAGGAAAGCTACTCAGATGAGATAAGTCACGTACTTTTTGTAGCTGTTGTTGTCGTCGTCGTCGTCGTCGTCGTCGTCGTCGTCGTTGTTGTTGTTGTTGTTGTTGTTGTTGTTGTTGTTGTTGTTGTTGTTGTTGTTGTTGTTTGGCACACAAGCATTGTAAGCATGAATCACACATAAGAGAAATATAGAAGGAGATATATTGACGTGCACTGCTTCGTCATATACAGCCAATGGAAGTATGTCGCACGCGCTCCATTAACCTCGTGGAATGTGTTGCCTAAACACAGTTTCCTAGTTGATGAAGTAATGTGAGAGTGTGATTAGACAATAATACTATTGATATGTGCAAATTTATTGCTGAACATAATGGCCAGTAGTGTCTTGAAGTCATTAGGAGCAACACGGGAGCAAAAGGATATGCTTCACCCGTGAAATAGCCGACTTTCGTTAAACATTGCTTTACTTGTGTTTTCAATAAATATGCTTTATTTATTGCTGTAAGGGAGAAAATTTGTCTTGTTTAGAGTATACACTCCTAAACTAAACAGAGAATATGGCAAGCAGCTAAAATGAAGGAGAGGTACGGAACTGCCCCAGCGCCAAGTTTTAGAACTCATCATAGCGATGCTTCTTTACACTGCTGAGACATGTTCCCCCAAATTAATTTACATAAAATAGAAACATCTGTAAAGTGCAACAAAAAATAATTTATGACGACTCGCAATAAAATTTCTTGGTACAGGGCCCCCACAATATACGTTACCTAAGCCAGGGTTGTATCAAACACTGACGCCTAAAATTATTATGAAAAAGGACTAAAACACTCCCTTTGTGCAATGCATTGTAAGTGGTATATGATAACCATTAGTTGCCTACCATAGTTCTCCCGGCCTTCAATTTTAGGATATGTTTCTTATGTTTATCTGTGCGGACGTGAGCTGCAGGAAGGCAAGAAAGAAACCCCTATATGAATGCTGTTTCAAACGAGCTAACGGCAAAAGCAATACTCTAACCACTGTAAGCCACATTTACTTCCACGTGACACGTATATAACGCTCTTGACAAACGAGCAAGCTCTTAATCCTCAACCACCGTTCGCGCACTAGAGCGGCTTTTATCCTAATCCCTAAACTCGCCCCAATCAAGCTCAGCCGTTTCTCAGCTATATACACTTCAGACACTCCGATAATTTCACGCTCCAGTATTTCGTACATTAAGCGAAGCCATTGGCAACATACATAAGCGCTACTGCATCGAGCCACTCCAATAGCTTGATCACCGGCACTGCATATTAAAAGCATGTTGTTATGTATAAAATATACGGCCGTATATTCGAACACGGAATGACTCCCCTTCTGTCTAGCGTGTGTAGGCCTGTATGGAATTGTTGATGGAGGGTAGTACGAGTGTTGGGAGTGGGTTTTGCTAATCAGCCGAGCTGTCCAGGGAGTGCCATCAGTGCGATCAATCGCCAACAGCCCGTGTTCTAAAAAAAACAAGACCCAGGCTTTCACCTATGTCCTCTGTTGATCACCTCTTGCATTCGCGTACGCTTCCATTGACAGCTTCTGAAATGAACGACTAGAGTAATGCCGCTGTTGTCGTAAACGTTCTTGCTACGGAGTTCAGTTCCTCATCTCGCAGCAATCGCTTGTTGGAATACTCTTCCCACGTCATAGCACGTAGCCAGTCGGGTAAGCTGCGGTGACTAATCGGATTATACAGGAGGCAGCACCGGTTACACACCTGCCCTGGCTAGGGCTCTTTTCTCTTGCTGTAGCTGCACGCCTATATGTCTAGTGCCTGATTAACATCCACGTTCAGTTAAAAGGTACGTCGCAGTAATTCATAGAGATTATTGTGTGGTGACAGGTTGGCATTAATCCTGACCGTAATTCGTTCATGCGTGCGTGTACTTGCACGGGTGCGCGAGATAGTCTGTGTGATGGCGTGTTATTGGCGCACATGGACAAAACGGTAATTGTTATTGTAACGTTCAGAAAATCTGTGTTCATGCCAACTGTTCCTCAGCATTTGGAAGACATTCGCGATCCGCTACATGTGGTTTGATATCTTACACAACTTCCGAAATAGTCGAAAATGCACGACACATGTGCCGCTCTCTCATAAGATGTAGCTACGCTAAAAACACCCCAAGCATCGGGCAAATTAGGTGGCGGACCTGCATTTAATGTAATGTGGCTACCTATATGGAAATCCGAGATAACCATGTTGGCGTAGATTTGGCGTCTAGTAATGCGGTACACTTTACAGCGTAATTAAATGTCGTTTTAGGACTGCTTGTAGGGTGTGCAGGAAAGCTCCTTTCTTATTTTTTTCATTGATTGAATCAAGACTGGTGTTCAAACAAAAAATGTTTTCTGATTTACAGAAACCCATGTGGTTTTTCGAAAAAGTGTACGCACTTTAAACGTTTTCAAATTTATTGAAAGCTATAAAATATGATTGTGTGCAAAGATGCCTGTGTGTAAGGACGCATTTGGTATATGAACTCAGCATCACAGCAGAAAGTAGCTTTCACAACGAGATAAAGAAATGAGCCCATCTATATATGAATGAACTATCAAAAGCCGATACACAGTTCTGGATCAAGAAAAATCGATGCATCATGTTCACATTTATTGCGGGCTGTTGAGAGAATGTTTTAGGGTGAAAAAAATCTAGAAAGAAACACAAAACTTTTTTAAGGTTATAACGTCAGCATTACGCTGCTTATCTAGTAATTGGCTTTCTGGACGACATACGAATAGAAAGTTACTCCAGCCTATAGAAACTGCTACTGCACAGAATATATAGAGTGCTTGATGTATTTCGGTATTTCTAACAAGTATTGGGCTGGGCTACTTACAGCTTATGTTCAACTTTGCCACAAATAAATCCAAATTTGGAGTTACTTGAACAGCTTGTGGTATCTGATACAAAGGATATTAAAGGACGCTTCACAGATTCACAATGACAAGTTTTAAGCTTTGTAACTCTCGCAGCACTGCGCAAGACTTTTCAATGGCAGTGCAAACGACTTTGTGGTCTTCGTGTGTAGAGCAGCATCATTAAAAATTCCCTTCTCAGTGCGCGACCGAAGCAGGCACCAAATTTGTAAAAATGTTACCCCGGACTTGACCACGAACTGTAAATGCAATAGAATATGGGACGCACTTTCAGTGCCACCCACGTCTCGAAACCACTGTGGTGTTATCTCTGCAACCAAGGTCGTGACGTCATTTTCAGTTGTCGACATGCAAACCGAGAAGTCGCCAAACGACGCGCACCGAGTTGATATTCCACGGCCCTTTACGAACTTCTAAGTGCAGGGAAGGGTATGACCCAACAAGTTGTCATTCTGTTCCTTTATTTTTTTATCAGAATTTGTTGTGCTGTGTGCCTCCTCTGTCCTGTTCTTTATGACGGATCGAATGCGCTGATAGATGAAGAAATACAATCATGCGTGCGTATTCAGCGTCGCTGGTTAAGAGTTCCGCCTGCGTGTCATGCGTGTGACATCGATAGGATCGGCGTTTAGCGCTGGCTTGCTGGTGTAAAAGTCGCCTATAGAAGTCGTGCTTCTCACTGAAAGTTTCAATTTTTTTATGTTGTGCATTGCAAAGGACGTACAGAGATGAGGCAGCGGAGTAAAGAAAAAAACATTAAGGCGAAGTTATCTGTGGATAACAATACTTTAAGGCCGAATTTCTTTCTTGTAGAGTGCCTCGGCATGGTACAAACTCCTAAATAGTGCTGTACACAATTGCCGTAGGTGACTACTTAAAGCCTAATCGACATTTTTCAACTCGGGTTACTTCCGGTTGGCTTCATAGCTACTGTCTGGCAATTTATTAAATTCAGTTCGAGCGCATCAAGTATCCACTTTTTTGTATTTCGTGATGCACTATTTGCAAGCTTTTCTGTGATATCAGCCGACGCGCACTCGCCCTATACTCCCCCCTCTCCCTTAACAGTCTGGTGTGCATGGAGGTACACCAGTGCAATGGCCATCGCACCTGCAGCGTCGAAGCGGGAAAGTTTTGTGCATGTTGGCAAACTCGTTGCTAGCACGTAGCTCACGCCTCCCGCCAACTATGTGGATGCTCAAGGCGTGCTCCCTATATTCGGATCTTGACACGTGATATGGTCGAGAAGAGACATCAGCAACAAAATCAAGTTGGAATGTGAATCTTCAATTAGATTTCGCTATCTGAAAAGGAACTGGTAACACGCAGGTTCTACTATTAAAGTTCGGTTCCCGGATTCAAAGAAAAGGTGCCAGAACGTTCCATGTTTCTGCTCACTTGCCTTCAATGTTTCACAGTTATTACTGCGTATCTGGCAATAGCTCTTTTTATACTTCACAAAATGTATGCACACGCACTTAATTTGCTATATTTACTTCCTGTACTGGCAATTTATCTGGCCCTTCAGGACCAAAGAAAAGAGAGATAAGTTATACTCTTTTATTGTCATGGTCAATTGTAGGATGCCAAGAACTTTACTGTTATAGCAGTTCTGCTCAATTTCGTGATGAATTCAGTGATAAAACCAAATCACATGGCTACTTTGTCAAATTTTACCTTAGGTTCTGGTTCCTATTTAAGTCCCCCACCAGCAACTCTGGTCCTGTAAATCTTTGGTCCACGCATCTTGCTAATTTATTGTATAAAGCAAGAGAGTTAACCCTTATTTGTTCCAACATGTCATTCCATTGAGTTATTTTCATATTTTAATGCAATTCGGTAATTCTTTCATGTACTAAGAAATTCAAGTACAGAATCGGATATACAACACTGTTGGAATTGTTATTCAAAAATGATCAGTATTTGCGCACTCTTAGCCGCACCCATGGCGACAGCACCAGGAGGTCGAAACAAACGAAGGTTTCACAAGCAGGAGCCCATACGAAGAAACACGACAATGAGGAACGGACAAGATTGGAAGCGGCACGAGGACGCGCACCGTACCGTAAGGCCCAAGGCTCGTTACCCGAGCTGCGATCGGGAGGTGAGCAGCGATGCGGTGGCATGGTCGACGTGGGCTTGCGAGCAGAAGCTCGCATCGGCATCAAGCGCACTGGCGACGGGAGCGTCAGGGCAGCGACTCGGCAACCTGGGACGCCGCGGGCATCCCGAAAAATAGACAGAGACATCGGCCTGCTTCGAAGGAGGCTGATCGCCATACAGCAGCTGCGCACAGCAAACGCTCACGTTCCTGGCGCAAGCTTCTTTTAAAGCAAGAGAAAGAGAGAGAGATAAAGATGCAAGGAAAGGCAGGGAGGTTAACCAGACGCACATCCGGTTTGCTGCCCTGCACTGGGGAAGGGATAAAGGGCAGAAAAAAGGTTGCAGAGAGATGAGAAGGTACACACAATCACGAGCACACTCGGGGAGCACACAGAGTCTACAGGCGGTCGCTCAGGTTTGTTGACTTTAGGTAAAGTAGCAGTGCTTTAGTTGCTTTCTGCGCAACTGAGGCAGATGCCCAAGTTCCTAGTATCTTCTGCCCACAAAATGGTCCGGGGTCAAGTTGATTCAAAACCATCCGGAGCTGGCATCGCTGTGTGTCGTAGCAAGCGCAGCTGCACAGGACGTGTTTGATGGTCTCTTCAGCTCCGCAATAGTCGCATGTAGGAGTGTCTGCCATACCAATGCGAAAGGAGTACACCTTTGTAAATGCAACACCCAACCGAAGGCGGCATAACAGTGTCGCGTCGGAGCGGGAAAGTTGTGATGGTAGCTTTAGCATGAGCGAAGGATCCAGTTCATAAAGTTGACACCTTTGGAAGCTGGTAGACGACCAGAACGTGCGTGTGAGATCTCGAGCCAGGCCCCGCCGCGGTGGTCTAGTGGCTAAGGCACTCGGCTGCTGACCCGCAGGGCGCGGGTTCAAATCCCGGCTGCGGCGGCTGCATTTCCGATGGAGGCGGAAATGTTGTAGGCCCGTGTGCTCAGATTTGGGCGCACGTTAAAGAACCCCAGGTGCTCTAAATTTCCGGAGCCCTCCACTACGGCGTCTCTCATAATCACAGAGTGGTTTTGGGACGTTAAACCCCACATATCAATCAGATCTCGAGCCAGCAGGTAAAGTTGTCTTGCTGCATCATTCCTTGATAGAGGAATCGGGACTACACGGGTTCCTTCATGGGCTGAGCGGGCTGCATCATCGGCTAATTGATTTCCGGTAATATCGATATGTCCAGGCAGCCATTGATATATAATATCATGCCCTCGTGCTAGAGCTTCATGATGGCAATGTCTTATTTCTTGTACCAATTGGTCATGACTCCTCCTACGCAAGGCAGACTGCAAACTCTGAAGCGCTGCCTTCGAATCACAGAATATGACCCATTTTCCTGGACGTTCTTGAACGAGATATTGTAAAGCAGCCCTTATGGCAGCAAGCTCTGATGCCGTAGATGTAGTCCTACGCGACAACTTAAACTTGATTGTCATTGCTGCAGCCGGAATTACAGCGGCACCTGATGAGCTGCTGGACGAGACTGACCCATCAGTGTATATCTGCATTTGGTCTAAGTACAACTCATGTAATAATAGCAGTGTTGCTTGCTTCAATGCTAGTCTGGAGTGATTGCTTTTCTTTTTGATTCCCGGAATTTCTAGACGTACTTGCGGCTGGTCGAGGCACCACAAAGGACATGCTATTCTCGCAGCTGGCGTATATCCTGATAGAATGCTGTTTAGGTGCTTGGCTATAACGTATGAAAACGTAGCACGTGGTCTTCCGGAGGGTAGAAGGGCCAAGTGGTGGTCGAGGACACGGCTAGCATGTCGAATGTGTGCTCTGAGGCAATCCACAACTCTATATGTCCTGACCGGATGGTCTTTGGCAAGCATGATTGTGGCAAAGTAGAAGCGCATCGGGGCAGTCCTAGGCAGATACGCATTGCCTGACCCTGCGAACTCTCCAATGAATGAGTATTGGATTTGCAAGTGTTAGTCAGTACCGGCAAGCTGTAGCGCAATAGACCCAGAAATAGGGCCCTGTACAGCTGTAGCATGGAGGCCACAGAAGTTCCCCATGCTTTCCTGCACATGAATTTCATTATATGCACAATAGACATCAGTCTCTTCTTCAAGTACGCACAATGTGGGCTCCACGAAAGACTTCTGTCGATTATTATGCCCAGGAAACGATGCGTCCGTGCATATTTGACACTCTGCCCATTGATGTAAACAGGGTATGGCGTCATTGGTTTGCGTGTAAACGCCATCAACGCGCACTTCACAGTTGATATAGTTAGGCCTTGTTTCTGAAGGTAGGCAGTTTTGAGGGTTTCTGTCCGCTGTACTCTTGCACACACCTGAGGGCGAGTAACTGCAGCACTCCAGAGGCAAATATCATCGGCGTATATGGATAGGCACACCGACTTTGGCAGAACCTTCACCAGACCAATGAGGGCAACATTGAACAATGTGGGGCTTAAAACACCTCCCTGAGGTACTCCGCAGTAGGTGTAATGTAAGCTGCCGAAGACAGTCACCGGGTGGCCACGCCATCGTGCAGCACCGGATATCGCCTGCCGCTACTAGGCCTCACATCGCAACGTCTTCACCATCAGACGTTGACGTCAGGCGACGACAAGCCGGCAGCGTGAAAGACAGCAGCGTCCGCCGAGAGCTTCTAAACAGGGACCCGACACGACCAAGGCGGGCATTGACGAGTAACGCGTCAGTTACAAGTATACGGTGACCAGAAGCATCGTGTGAAGCTTTTAGGCGGTGAATATGTCTGAAGATGTTCAGGATAGTTTAGTATGTGAAAGAATTCGTTTGGACGTCTACTTTGGAGTTATTACTATTTGTTTTCTACATTCTTTGTATATATTTTTAGAGTACCGTTAGCATTAATTATTATGTCTGTACGGTCCCCCAGGTCCCTTCAAACTATTTTTCAACAGCGTTTTGGCCTGGAGAACCCCCAACTTTTTGTGCTGGAAATAAACCCAAAGCTGTATTTGGTTTTGTTGTTAAACGAATTATAACTAAGTTTATCTCTCGCAGACACCGTAATCTGTAACAGAGGGACAGTGCCAATCTGGTCGCACCATCGATAACGCACGCGGGTCAGAGAGTTTTTGAGAGAGCATTTTATAGGGCACACAGTGCAGGAGACGACAACCTATAGACCTATGATGGATTGCAGAGCACTGGCACGCCTCGACGCCAGCCTGAACGGCTGCATGCTCATAGGCGGACTCCCTGATCCTGTAGAACACACCGGGAAGGGCAAGATTGATCGCTTGACATTTTGCTCACCTCGCCTTAGCGAGCTTGAATTCATTTCTCTTTGCACTAAATTCTCGTGGTGTTACACATGGTTTTCTTTTTTTTTACATGGATACGACCAAGACTCCCTTTCGTCTAACTGCAGGACAGCACGCCAGATGTGTGGCAGGCAGCAGCTGTGTTTAATTATCTGCCGAACTAATTTGTAGTGCTCGTCTTGCATTTTAAGTGTGCAGAATAAACAAGTCGGGAGGACAGCTTGGCTTCTCTGACGAGAGAGTTTTTTCAATCTCACTCTAATCTTAGCCGCAGAGCTGGCAAGCATGGTCGCTTCATTAGTGTAAACGAGTGGTTAGCGCTTATCAGCGGACTGCGCACTGATAAGCGTTGCTATTTTGAGACCACAGATTGATGCACAAGTGCGTGACGCGAAAAATATGTTAGACGACACTCATGGCATATCGACTCCTTGAGTTCCTTGAGAACTTCACACTTATACGTGTTGGTCATACTGAAATAAAACCGCGTATGAGAAGAAAAGCTTTTACAAAAACGCTTAAATAACAAAAATTGACTATTTCCTGTCATGTAAGTTGTGCTGGCAACGCTTCTGACAAATAGTCATGTCCATAATAAGCGACAACGTGGGTAGAAAATGAAGCAACCATGTTCTTGAAAACGCAGTGTTATCTGCTAGGCCTCTATAGCATTGATTTCGATAGTTATGTTAGCATGAACATCAAGCCATCCAGTGCCGCCAAAAGCGTGTTAGTGCATGAAAAGAGGCTTCAAGTTTTGGTCAAATTCAACACCGACAAATTCAAAGAAGACTTCGGAGAGGACTATCTCTACAGAGCTATGACCTATTCTTCCAAGTAATCCGCTAGCCATAGAACGTTAGCAGACCACCCGAACTCAGGGGTCTTCACCAACCACTCATGACACACATAAGAAAGATGGCACAGTCATAACTATGCTTCGTTCTCTCATGGATGTTATCCGGAAGATTTTGTTCGACATGAGGACATGTCTGCTCGAAGCGCTCTCGAAGTACTGGACGCCTTAAGCCCAGTACTTGAATCGCTCGAGTAGATATATGGCTAACGATCACCATCTTTTCTAAGAAGTCAAGGAAGCATCTATCATTCAGTGCAACTCCAGTGGACTAAAACCACGTCTTTTCGGACTTTCACCAATTATTGTGCGTCAACATGTTCCAAGTCATCAGCATTTGAGAACCCAACGCGTGTGCGAGCTCTCCTTTCTCTCATTTTTTCCCATCTTTCACACTCTCTGATCTCTATCCCCAGTTTAGGGTAGCATCCCAGTCGCTCCAGACTGGTTAACATCCCTGCCTTTCCTTTCCCTATGTTCCTTCCTTCAGTACTGAAATAATAAAGACTGCCCATCATTCGTTATTTCACCATGAAGCTCTACAATTGAAGGATATATGACTTCGTGGAGTTGTACTTGTCGACGATTCGAACTCGAAGCCAACGCCTTATGGGGCCGTCTCTTACCATGTAAACTAACCATGAGGTCCGATGATTGCAGTATTGCGGTGAACTAACCGAAAACTCAGAGCAAACGAACCCTGGATATAGCAAAAAACGTTCTCTGAAAGCGTGCAAGGTTTTACATGCATGTTCACTAAAGGGACAAGTTGCCACATACCCGAGTCGGTGATGACAACTGCGGAGAAAACTTCTCTCCTCTCGTGAACCTTCAGTCTGTGATGCAGGCTGCATAACAACCTTTTCTTAGTTCGCTTTATGCGTGTATATCATTTGAACACTAAGCGAAAATATTGTTACGTGATAGAAAAGACGCTTGTATACAAAATATATTACAAACAGCTATTAGCGGCGTGACCAGTTAACCTGCGACCAAGTGGAGACCAACCTTTGTCCTCTTCGTCAGGCATACACGCGCGTCGTCCCAGAAAATGTCAACGCATGTAACATAATCCCTGGTGGCGGAATCGCCGTTGCAGCAATGTTGCATGTATCGATATTGTATCGATATGTATCGATAACAAATATGGTTGAAAGCTGACAATTCCTGCATGCTGGCCTACTGCACTCGGTCCGATGAAAGTTCGGCGCGACTAGGCATACAGTGCATATACAGAGACAGAAAGCTTATAGGTAGGCGTCACCTAAGCTGAATCATTAACAGCCAAGGCACTAGCCGAATGGTAAAATAACTTATCCCTCATAGCCCATGCTCCCCACCTTGGTGCGTACGTAAGGAGGGTGCGCCGACACGGTTGTGTCCCGCGCACTGCTTCGGTCGCGTCGCATTCCACTGCTTCTTCAGAAGCAACCCCGTTAGGACACTTTAGGCAAAGAAGGCATTGAGCGCACGCACCAAGCTTCTACATCCTAGCACACTATTGTCGTCGCTTCTCGAGGGCAGAGGATCACACGCAGACACTTACATACCTGTCTGGTAGTATCAAGAGCTGCGGGCGACTATACCCCCGTAACGAGGCGGCATTTAAAGAAAAAATAGCAAGTAACAATGGTGAAAGGCGTGGGCAGAGGCGCCGTGCAGAGGCGACAATACACGCTTAAAGAAACGCTTCTGTATACGTGAGCGGCACGTGAAAGCTACATGGGCTCGCCAGTACATACAGTACCAAAAGATTTGAGCGATTTCTGGCCGGCGCCGAGATCCATCATCCCACCACGCGCGGGCCACTCGGGTGCGCCTGTATACATATACCTGTCGAAAGTGCAGTATAAAGTTTAATGAAGGCGTTTAGCTTGCTTTTGTACAGGAAACACCAATTTGTCGTCGCGCTATTTGGTTTGTGGAGTTTAACGTCCCAAAACCACCATATGATTATGAGAGACGCCGTAGTGGAGGGCTCCGGAAATTTCCACCACCTGGGGTTCTTTAACGTGCACCCGAATCTGAGTACACGGGCCTACAACATTTCCGCCTCCATCGGAAATGCAGCCGCCACAGCCGGGATTTGATCCCGCGACTTGCGGGTCAGCAGCCGAGTACCTTAGCCACCACACCTCCGGGGCGGGGCTTTGTCGTCGCGCGAGGCACTCGTATTGCTCCTCTTTACGTTCAAGCGTGAAAATACGAGATGTAAAGAAATGTGTGCATTCTCATTGGCTTCAGTACTTTGAAACCAGGCGGCTATTCGTGCCTACCACCGTACACTTCGTACGGACATCTGTGTTGCCATCTGATTAGATACGTTTTTGAGGCTAAGACGCAGACCACGTACTAACGTGATACATCGAATTGCTATATCAATATGCATATGAAACACGTTCATTTAGTTTATGCGTACAGTTTGGAAATCGCCTTCTTATCCACGAGTCACGCAGGTTCTCTCCTTCTGTACATCACTGTTGCTCCTATACAAGTTGCAGATGTAATATTTTGTGCTCTTGCAAATGCATAGCAGTACTCTATATTCATAGTTTTTATAAATGACCTGCCTGAGCTCTGTGGGGATCGCGTGACTCCGTATGAGCTATAGAATTAGCTGAATTTTCAAAGGAAACCTTACTTAAAAACGCGCGTTTTCTTGCTTTATGCTTGAATGTGATAACTATGATGTGCATTTGTGGCTAATCCTAGTGAGACACCTCTAACTTATTTTACAACCAGGTATCCTTGATACACTCCTGAACCCTAAGTACACAGGTAGTTTTATATTGTTGCTTCCAAAAGTCGACATCGAACCTCCATGTTTCTGAATATAGCTGCGCAACGCTAACGCCTTCACTAAATGAAGGAATGCTGCGCTTATCTTACATGCTTCTTAATATTCAGTCGTTATCCAATTAGTGGTGTGGCTTTAATGAAGAACAGCCAATTCACCTAGTCTTGCGCTTCATTGCACACATAAATCGACTAAGCAATATGAATAAGCACCCCATGCTACTCATTTGC
Source organism: Rhipicephalus annulatus (assembly GCA_013436015.1). Taxonomy (NCBI): domain Eukaryota; kingdom Metazoa; phylum Arthropoda; class Arachnida; order Ixodida; family Ixodidae; genus Rhipicephalus; species Rhipicephalus annulatus. The sequence continues at coordinate 86,098 of WOVY01009427.1, forward strand.
TTTATCGTTCATAAATTTTTCAAAGCTATCTTTGCACCATGGGCGCCGGAACATGCTTGACGGAGTAGAAAACATTTACAGCGGTGAAATAAACCTTATTTTGTGCCGGTGGACCCCAATCAGACACCGCCGAAGGGGCGTCCGCAGTAGTTCCTGGCCACGCCCACGCCGTTATTAGAAGTCTATGGCCTCCCCCTCATTCGCAGGGCTCCTATAGACTGCAGAGAAGTCGACCGAGAAGTCGAAGCCTTTAAGGGCCCTCTTCCAGTCCTGTCCTGCGCTGAGGCTTTGCGCAACGTAACGCCGGGAGTCAGACCGAAAGAGTAAAAGAGGAGCAAGAACTTCAAGCAGACTTATCAACTTCGAGTCCACAGTTTTCTGAACTGGCCCCACGTTGGAACAGAAGAGCTCGTCGTAGATGTTCTGCAGCGGCCTGTGTCGAAGCAGACATGAAGAAGCTTCCTAGAAAACAGAGCCACCCTCAGGATTGAATGCCTTTTTCCTCCAGAAAGATTAACAGCACACGCTGTATATGCTGCTTGCGTACAGTGGTATAGCTTGATGCAACATGACGCGCTGTTAAACACCACTAGTGTCTCTGGCACATACGTATTCGCGGGACCGCACCAGGTGTGGCTAGAGTACACTTTCGTAATCCTCCAAAGGGAGCCGCGCTGTGGCTAGGAAGAAGAAGGTATTATGCCCACACCAAGACTAGCGAAAGAACTCTGAATTCAGTGGCGGGTGGTCCTTCTTAGGCTCTCGCATCGTGTCTTCTATTCATCACTGTGATCCCGGGGGGCACCTTCCCATAACTGAAATGCTCCGCCCCCACGGCTGCTCCACCGTGGACTTCTATCGCTACAGCAAAGTGAGCCAAAAACATGCGTTCTGCAGCATGAGAGCCATATACAGAGGCACCCTCTGTCACGGGATGCTTAAAAACCCCCTTGGAAGAATCGAAGCAAAAAAAGGCAAACCCTTAAGTTGGCATGCATCGCAGGTGTGAAGTGTCTTTTGAAAAATCGCGTGCCTTCTTTTTTTTGAGATAGCGGGCAGGTGCTAGCTCTTGCAGGTGCTCTTTTTACGGCTGGACGACTTGTTGAGATGCACTGGTGGAGAAAATGATCTCTAGAAAGACAAAAAGCCGTCCAAGTTTTGTCGCTTGAACCATAGCGAAACTAGAATTACATGCGTGAATATATGTTATATCGCAAGATAATGAAATACAACAGTAGAAAAAGGACACACCATGATACATTTTGTATACCAGCTAACCAGCTTCAACTGCACAGCTCTGCAGCACTATTCCTCCTTGTCATTGACTGTGGTGTATACAGCTTAGTAAGAGAACCCCTCCCGAACTACACTACAGCGAAGCCAAAAAACACTCTGACCATGTGCACAAGGCCTCAGCAGAAATGCATACATAAACCAACAACGTTAGTTCGCAGTGCTAAGTGTTAGTTGCAAATTAGCAGGCAAATTGCGCACTCTGAAACTGCGCAACCGCGCCCCGTCATTGGCGTTGGTAATATCATGCCGCCTGTCTCGCCCCCCTCCTGATGCCGACGAGCGCGACTATATAAAACGCAATCCTATGGTCCTGCCCCTCCCTCTCTTTCATTCTATGCTTCTTGGTAGGCTTGCGGGACCAGTCTATCTCGTACTTCATTGCCACTACTTTGTGAGACTGTGTGTATAGGCCTAAATGTCCTCGTTTGCGCGCAGTACAACAGAGCATTCCAGTCACGTTTTGGGCTACCAGAATAGGGATCCGTTTTAGCACCCTCGTGCGACGTCTACTCACATTTCCACAGTTGCCGAGCCTGACTGATCGGCGGAAAGCTGGCGACATCGCGGTGGCTGTGGTGGCCCCGAAGATAGAGCGACGCATGCAAAGGGCTGCAGCTATGCCGCCTTGGGGCCTCCCGGTTCTACTTATTCCTCCGTGTTTACAGCCGAAGCTACGTGCGTGTTGTTCCAAGCCGCACGAGATCCGTGAACGAAGCAGGGTACACGCTCCACGAGGGGCTGCGGCAGCCCTTTAGCTCCAATAACGCCGGTCACCATAACTCAGGCTTCTCCCTCTGCGGGATGGAGCCATCAAGACAATCTATGCCCACGGCACGGATGCCGCCACGTTTACGGTGGAATGCCGCCAACCCTTCTCTTCTGGCGAGTGTGGATTCCAGAACCATGCCGCTGATTCGACATAAGAGGGAGAGTCGGGGGTGACACTTTTTTTGCAGCAAGGGGTTTACGCTCAGGCTTCCTCTGGTACGCGCGCAGTTGCGTTCTTTATGCTTCCTCTATCGTTACCAGCTGCCGTTAGAGACTCGTCTTCCCTTGATTCTTCTTTGCCTTCGTATAATTGCTGTTACGACGCTCACAAAAAGGGTATCAACTCTCTGGCGAGGGGTATACTTTACTTCCAACAAAGATCGAGACTTCCTGGGCATAACTTGTGGGAGAGCTTTCATGGACGAGCGACATTAACAGAGAGGTATACATTAGGGGACTCAGGACTATTGTATTCCACAAGTGTAGGGAGGTGCCTTCCGCTACGGTTAAGCTTGGCTAAACTTACCGTTCTTTCTAATCGAGTGACTTTCGTACACTCTCTGGACTCCTGTGCTACCTGTGCGTCTGCGTGGGCCCCTAAAGTAGGAAACTGGAGCCCATGCCACTGTAATTAACTGCAACAACTGAGAAAGGGCGTGTCCTCTCTTCCCAATCGAAACGCACATACCAGCTTTCTCCCTTCATGTGGCTCACGAAAAAATGCTTTCGCACTAACGCTACCGTGTCTTCGAGATGTTTCTGCACCACCGCGAAGACGTTGGGCTCGGTGCTCAACTGTGGGAATCGCCAAAGCGTTTAACCTAGATTCACCACGCTTCTCTCATCTTCCTCCTCATCTCTACCTTCCCCATATTTTTCCTCGACCACTTCCTTTCCTTTAACAATAACATACAACCTTTAAGATCTGCGTACATAACTTCTTTCCCTCAAAACAGTACTCCTCCTCCCACATTTTAAACGTATTCTGCTACTGTATTTTATGACATAATCGAAAATTCAGACACCATACACGACTTTACTTTTTGTAGACGCAAAGAACTTGCTTCTGAGAAATTTACGTGCAATATACCTGTTCGTGACAGGCCGCACATTTTCTCAAGCTTTTTAGAGATGACGTTTGTTTATCGGAACTTGTGGAAGGTAAATCGGCTTCCCACTAACATAGATGTGTTGGTCAGGCTGAATCTTATTCTTCGCATACAAACCTAATTCGGCATTGTATGAAAACCTACACTATTATCTTCCATAAACGCCAACTACGTCATTGTCCCCCCTGGCGATTGTTCATTATGCGACATGGCTTTGGCTGCCGGAACAAGGTGTTCAATGCTAAGCAAATAGGTATAACCATGGTATCAAAATTGATAAAATAAACTATTTATACAAGCATTCGTTTTAGTGTGACCAACGTAGCCTCTGCTCTTGTGTACCTGCTCGAACTCGTGTCTCTGCTTGTAATACCAGTGTGGGTTTATAGGACGTGCAAACGTGGCCGCACAGACACAATGAACAGCAATCGCTTTCCTATAGTATAGAGTAAAACCCAAGTACGTGTGGAAAAACGCTCGTACTGCCCCTCCACCCCAAAGCGCTGATTCGAGGCGTCACTTTTCTCACATACGTATTCCAGCCATGCACTTGCCACTCGCCCACTCGTAGCGCATTTACGACCTTGGGGCACTTTTCACCACGCGCTGATTTTTATGCCTCAACTATGTGTTCCCTCTCACCCGAACGAACATTTTATCTTTCTTTACGCATATATCCAGCATATCTTTCGTGCCTGCGTAGGGCACACTGCAAAGCACCATCTCCTGCTGCGTTGTGGTGCAGCAACAAGTAGATTGCTCCGGGAGTGCAAGCCACCCCCGCAGCCTCGTCATATCCGGCGAATGCGCCACTCCACCCAAAGAGCGCTTGTTTCTCTGCATTTAAGCTCAGCTTAAGCTTCTTCTTATTCTTTAGTTGTTCAGGAACCCTCTAATGATCGCAGAGGCCGCGGAAAACACCTGGCAGCTACGGAAAACGCTCCCGCTAAGTTCGCGATGTGTGGTCTTCTATGAGGTCACATTGCACGAAAACTCGAACGCGTCGTTGTGTGGATACGTCGTTGAGAGCAAGGGTATTCTACGTTATCATTTCTCCGCACGTATTTCTGTCCCGGCTGTATGCTATTGCCAGCTGTTTTTGTTTTGTTGCTTCTTGCCTGAAGACGTGAGCCGTCATCCCCTCAAATGTGTATATACAAGCAATATCGTGCTTTCTGCGATAAGTTCCCTCTAGTGAACGCCTCTAGCACTTCCTGTATCTCTCTCTCCTTGTATTTTTGTCTTTCTGCCTTTTTGACACACCAAAAGTAGCAAGCAGTAAATTGAAAACCACTGAAGCTGGCCGCTTTCTATAGCTCGTTGCTACCTAGCCAAAAAGTCAAAAAGTGAAATTATGCAGCTTCTAAAGAAACATTTGTGCAAAACAGAGAAGGAACGGGGCGCCATCAGCTGTACACGCACGGTATACGGTATTTGTCCTGGTTTGTACGTACTGTACGCCTGTCCTCTGTCCCTACTGAGAAAAACCTAGACATATCTCTTCCACCCGCCTGCAATCAATTTTTTATTGGCTAACTTATATTGGTATGTTGGCCCTTTTTTCTAAATAAACAGACAGACGGTTCTCGTCCGAAAAATTCGGTTTGTCGGCATGCGATAAAACCCAGTCACGATGGTAGCATGCTGAGGTGGGTGAACTGGCATGCGATTAAACCCACTCACGATCATAGCACGTTATTTGGATGCACGATCACGTGCAGCGCAATGAATGCAAACTGAGGGTAAAAGGAAAACAGTGTGTGCAGCGAGTTCTAAAAGAGTATAGTGTAGGTCTTCTGTTCATATAAACTGTAGCACTGCGCTCATCGCCCATCAACGTGATCGCTTCGAAGGTTTGCATTCCAAAACGAATCGCTCTGAGAACGGTTTGTCATCGAAGTCAGCTCACGAGGCCATTGTATATGCAAAAATCAGAGAATAATAATCAACATTTATTACAGCGTGCTCTCATTCCGGCCCAGATATAAAAAAGAAGTTCCGTACGAAGGTTTAGTTATTGGCATTAATTATAAATTGCAAAAAATTATCAATGATGTTTCACAAAGTTTTAACAAGTAAAGACGTTAAACGCATGTCCAAGTTCTACGAGGCTCTTCTAATAGACACTAACTATATATATATATATATATATATATATATATATATATATATATATATATATATATATATATATATATATATATATATATATATATATATATACACATATATATATATATATATATACAGTGTCCGGCCCCCGCCTACATGTTCTTTTGAATTTCGGTGCTTCAGTCCTTACTAACATCTCTTAGGGAGATTTGCATCTTGATGTCTTAGTAACAATGCTTTGTCGAAGAAAGAGGCAATGGTATCATGTTTCTATATGTATTGTGAAACTGGAATGATAGAGGTACGTGCAGATTGTGTATTACCCGTAAATCTATATATATATATATATATATATATATATATATATATATATATATATATATATATATATATATATATATATATATATATATATATATAACCATCAGTGAAAAATTGGTTTGCGAGAAAAATTCGTCGCAAAAAGCACAAGGAATAATGCCGCAACGACTTACGAAGGCCTACAAACTCTGAAGTTATATAAAGTGGTCTGCTTCTGCTCAAACACCCGTAGTGTCTGAACGACTGCAGCGCCACGGCTGCAAAATTGCAGATAGGAAACTGTGTTGCAGCATACATCCAGACAGGCCACAACACGTCACCTTCTTTTCAAATTGTCATGTTTCATGGAAATCGATGCTCCAATAGCACAGTAAGCAAATACCTTACGGCAGCAAAACTCATTAAACTTGAATAAAATTCATTAACGCTATCGTTTTGCCCGGGCTCCATTTACTGCTTCGCTCTCGCTGGCGACGTACTCATAGTCAACTTTCTAATTTAGTGATGGAGAGAAGTGGAGTTAAAACTAGTTGCCAGAAAATAACACAGATCATTCAAGGTCACAAGCAGGACGGCAGAGCCGATTTCGCCACGGTTATGCTCGACATGTAATCATCCATGATCGCCCCTCCCGAAGTAACAGCAACGCAGCTGGAGGCATCGCCGCACTGGTGTAGGTTCTCTCTTCGCTGTTGATTCAGCGCGCTCATCCGTCAGTGCAGTCTGACGGGGCCTTTCTCGCAATAATTTTAATCAGCCCCCGAATTCTCCCAGCCTCATTTTAATTTCTTTAATTACTCTTGCCGCCAGAGCTCCCCCTGCTGAACCCTTCGTTTTGCGGAGAAGGCTTTTACTCTTTGGCATTTAACAACCCACTTATGTTCATTTCTCATCGAGGATCTCATCCAAGCAGCCCGTCTCCATTTTCCATGTGACTCTTTACATAATCTTCCGCAGCGCCATTTGGCAGGCGTGGTGAAGCGCTCTCTTTGAAGGCATAGTACAAGAAACGCTTAACTGAGGTCAGCCGTGCAGGCTGTGTTTTGAGAGTAATGTATGCACGACACCCCCTCCCCTGATCTGACTCCTTTCAGTTTTCTTCATTTACGGACTACAGGGAGCTTAATGATGACTTGAATTTGGGCTAGTTGGTATTCACTGCATGACATATCTGTGTGAACATGAAGTGCGAGAACAAAGACAAAAAAGAGAACGATTTGCTCATCGTTGTTTGTGCTTTCTTTTTCGCGGTCGTCGTCTTTCATAAACTAAAATTCTACCCTGCAAAACATCGCGCGTGACCGAGAAAAATCGTGCACGACTGAGTTTTACACACTGATGTCATACCACAGACGACTGCAGTTTGACGTCTTTACGTTTACCGGTCCTCGGGGGCCAACAGCGAAAGAGAAAAAGATGCTTTTTTCTTTAGGGAAACGGAGCTTTTGCCAGCGTCTTTATACCACTGGCATGCTACTTTGCAAAACAATACAACGCGGGATTAAGATTCCACAAAAAAGGAAAATATTAATATTAAAGATAGAGGATATAAACACATATGAGAAGGACGATATGAATTGCGCATTGAAATGGTGAGAAAGAAACAGAGACCTGTAAATGGGCGAAGTAGCACTGGTAGTGGTAAAAATATGCAGATATATGGCTAGTGAACCATTGCTGTGAATGCGCCTGGTGGTCAGTAGAGAGCCATTTTTGGAGACGGGCAAGGTTGTGAAATATGAAAATGGAAACGCTGTAACGTGTTTTTTTTCTGCTGCTATCGCAGGACATCTTGCATGGGGGACCAACAACCAAACCATTTTCTCATACAAATGTGACCGTTACCCTAGACCCTAAAAAGGCAGCGGTCGGAACCCGTGCTGGTAAACTTCAATACAGATGAGCAGTAGCTGAAACGTGCGTTGACTAATCGCGATTCCAACGCCGTCTAGAGGAATGTGCGAGAACTGTACAGATGATTTTCGGATGTGGGCCCGGAAAGACAGGGACGAAGGGAACAAAGCACACACACACACACACGCACACACGCACACATACACACACACACACCGACGCTTGTGTACTGTCTTGTCATTCGCGCCCATATTCCAAAAGCGTGACAGACCAACAAGCCCGCATCGCTACCCTTGTTTTGTACTGAGGATGCTGGCAGGCTGCCAGCGTATTGCAAGGATGCTACTGCTACAACATAATGTGTTCGCGCTTGTATGGAACATTTACCACACTTTCATGTCCTGCCATTGAACAATTGGGGCAACTGCGACACAACCTGTACGTCTGCACTGGCACGTGCGGTGTTCTACAGCACTCACTTCATGCACAGGAAGGACTACGCCTTTCACTGCAACCAGTACGGAGTCTCAAGCTTTACAACGCTGCACGCTTTTAGCGGTCCGAACAACATGTGCGTAGCACAGAGCTAAGGGGCAGCAGGCGCTCGACACGCACGTTGGCGCCTTGCACACGTTGCGGGGTGACGCAGCGACCGGAAGTTGGTCGTTACTGTTCCTCATTTTCGGGCGTCGTTTGGTCGCTGCTTGTTCTCTGGACTGCGAAAGGCTCTAAAGAGCGTGCGACTGTCGTCACCTATTTTGCCTTTATCTTCTCCTACTCGTAGCATACTTTCACCTTTGTTCATGCAGCCCAAGAGTGTAATATTACATCGGAGAAACTGAGCGAAAATTGTGCATTTTATAATCTGATGCTTCATCTTAGGGAGAGGCAGTTACGCTGCCCAAACGTTACTCCACCGGAAAAACCCTGCACGCATTGTATAGCCGTTGTTTGTTATTCAGCTACAGAAGAACGTGCCCGCTCTGCCTTTGAAACTAACAAACGGCTTGAACGTTTTACCTTTTTTATCTGCTCGCTCTCTCTTACGGGTCATCTTTCACAAAGCAAAATACTGCGGCAACGACTACAGTGAAGCGTGTCGAGCACGTCAGGAAGTGATAAAAAAAAGATTGCCCACAGCTTCCCTCGGGGGAACACTGAGGAGGATGCGGAGCATATAATTGGTTAACGGGGTGTTAAAGTGCGACTTACTTGGGTCGATGGCTAAATTGGTTAACGTGGTTGTGAAATGGGGTGTTAAATTGCGACTTACTTGGGTCGATGGCTAAATTGGTTAACGTGGTTGTAGGAGGGGGTGTTAAATGAGTGAACACGTACACACGTATGCGAAAGGACGGCGCTGGTCGAAGGGACGTCGATCATTGTGTTTGTGGATTCGTTGGAATTCATTTCACCGCGACCTTGGACGTCGACGCGCCGTACAAACCAACCGACGAGCGGCAACTGAGCGAGCGAGCGCCGACCTTGAGTATATATACAGCGCGACGGCGCATGCACTGTCAGCTGTTGAATGTTCTCGAAGGAGAAGCGCGCGCGCGGCACAGATGGCGACGGCGCGACGGCGCATGCGCTGTCAGCTGTCGAATGTTCTCGAAGGAGAAGCGCGTGCGGCACAGATGGTGGGCGACAGCGCGACGGCGCATGCGCGCGCATCAGCTGTCGAATGTTCGAGAAGCGGTGCGGACGGCGCGGACGGCGCACTACAAGGCGCGAGTATAAGATGCTTCCGCATCTAAAACTTCAACTTGATCTTTATCATTTCTTCTACTACAAACTAGAAACGTCCTCCGAGGCTGAAAGCTGCCGTCAGCAGCTCGACTGGGCCCAGTAAGCACTGTATATGACAGTGAGAGAACATACACATTTTTTGACAAAACAAGTTTGGCACTCAGATGCATGATTACAGGAGGTTGAATATTCATTGATACATATATTGGCATAACTGGCAAAGCACTGAAACAAAACATGATCATTCCATTTACATTGCTATACATGAATATGCCGTGTGCATGCTTATATGTTATCAAACTAGATCTTTGATTTCTTGCGAGATAATTTAGTAGTGTGAACCTGAGTGTGTATAATTTTCGGTTAATTCTGTTTGAGGGATTGTAGCTTATATCCAGTGCGGAAACGTCGTACAAACCAAGATTCAGGGTTTCTTAGTTGCACAGATAAACGTTGTGGTGTTTTAGGGTCGCTACGGATGTAAAAAAAAATCACTTTATTCCTTCTTTACAAAATAAAATATCTGCAAAACACGGTATTTGTATAGTACCGATCTACCCCAATTATTTTGTATTTTTGTGACAATGTTTCTGTTGTGGACCATCTACTGTGAATCACCACGTACGGTGGATAGAACATTGTGCTTTGTGTATTATTGGTGATGTATAAAAAAGTGAGTGAGTGAGTGAGTGAGTGAGTGAATGAGTGAGTGAGTGAGTGATACTCCGACAAGAGCAGGCAATGACTGAGAGGGGATTCACTAGGTGTAAAAAGCTGCAATAAAGTTCACAAATGTGCTGGCCGCTTATTTTCACGGAGTAGCTTATACGCTTGTCATACGCGTGTGTAGGGTTGTAAAGTAGGTGTAATACACATTCCGTGAGGACATGTTAAATATTTTGCAATAAGTTGAACCTGAATGCAAGCCTACAGAATATGTGCGCCGAGTAGGAAAATCAGTTTGTTCTCTTCTTCATCAACGCAGGACAGGCTAGAGTAAAACTGGTAGGAAGCATGTGATACGCACCTGTCAAGATCTTGAAGAAGGCTATGGATTACAGTACAGGCTTTCTGCTCAACTTAGACCATCATTGCCGTAGGTTTCCCTTCGAGAACAGTTTACACACACACACACACACACACACACACACACACACACGCACACACACACACACACACACACACATTTCCGATGGAGGCGGAAATGTTGTAGGCCCGTGTGCTCAGATTTTGGTGCACGTTAAACAACTCCAGGATTTTCAGGTCTTCCGAAGAATTTAAAGCATGCCATAACTGTGTTCCCGTAAAGTGTACATACACATGAATATCTAACCAAATCACTGTCGATCCGAAAATTGAAGCCACAAAGCAGTCTTCTGGGAATCCCGAGTGCGCTGACAGAAAATAGTATCACTCCGCTTACTGGAACACCTTTTATTGTACGGTATTCGAAATCCGGCATGCGGTTGCAGATACATCTTTGTCCATGTAAAAATAATTACGGTGTCATTTCTATAGGGTCTTTCGTGAAGTCCACCAAGAACCCAGTTATTCTATGACCGTTTGTAACACCTTAGAATCCCTTTGTTAATTTGTAACACCTTAGAATCCCTTTGTTAATTTGTAACACAAAGTAACCGGCACTTGTTGCAAAATGAGCATGCGCACAGTACCACAAGATACACGAATCGTCACTCAAGTACGCTGCAGCACGGAATGTAACGCCTACAGCTAAGTTACAACAATTTTCGAGCTTCTAGGCCCCCTTATTCACAGTTGGAGCATTTTACGACGAAATCTTTTCCGCTGTCATTTATATCGGTGAGCTACATGCGGCATAGATTGCGAGATGTCAAGTAGAAGTTTCTGGCCAAACCATGTGAAGTTATTTAATACCTATCCTGTCAGCCTAATGCCCAAAAAAGCTATCTCAGTACACGGACCTTCTTAATTGATATCGAAAACGTTTTCCCGTGGCTTTAAACAGTGGTACTGTTTGTATCAAGAAATGCCTAAGCTTAGACTTAAAAGTTGGGATATTTGGTTATGATGAAGCCAGCGCCTCCTTGTGCGCTTGCTGCCTCCCATAAAGGCCTTTTTCTTATGTTTGCTTAAGCCTTATGCAATATTCGAATCTATACAAACAGTATAGTTAATATCTCCGTTATAAGAATGGGTATAATATGAAGGTAAACCGTCTTCTTACAGAAGAAGTTTCATGTTTGCTGTACATCGATATGAGAGAGCTTATACAATGTTAAATGTCTTTTGGGCCTAGTTGGTTCACAACCATAGATGCACTTTTGCAGCGCAAACACAGACACAACACAAATAAAGAGACGGCAGTGTCAAACAGTGTTGTCTTTTTCTTTGTGGTGTGTCTGTGTTCGCGCTGTAAAATATCTCCATGCTTATATGTTTATCTTGGCGCATGATCTAAATCATCACCTCACATAACTACATCCACGATAACGCTTAGTGATACTTCTCCATGCCTACTACTAACGTCCATGATGAACAACTGATCAAAGATTAAAGAAAGTCTTGTCGCCATGAAGGTATGTGAAAGCTGTAAAGTGGAGTGAAATCAAAGAAAGTGGTGTGGAGGCAGAAGAACGTGACTGATTGTAAGACAAAATGGGCTAATGTAGCCAACTGGAGGTTTTTGAGTTATTGAATGCAACTATCCGATCAGAAGGAAATGCAACGCACGTTTTGTTATCCTTTATCCCTTCCGGCCGGCCGCAATTTTTCATGGGGTCACCGTAAGTGGGGAACGTGGAGCTACATTTAGGTGACGCCGGCTCGTTGCAGACAAGAAATTTTATAGTATATAACCTCCTTGGTTGCAGAGGTATATTAAACAACCCCAGGAGGTCAAAATTACCGGAGCCATCCACTACGGCGTCTCTCATAATCATATGGTGGTTTTGTGACGTTAAACCCCACATATCAATCAATCACTTAACCAAAAAATTAAGGTTAGCATAGTAGGTAGGGTCTGGTTTATGTGAAGATTCTTCGAATTCGATTCGGCCATTCACCGGTCAAGGCAACTGCTTCCTGCTAGCGATGATGTGAGAACGGCGCTAGGCTCAACAACGAAAAGATTTTTTGCATAATATAGGCAATAGTAGTGGTTTCAGAATGCCACCCAATGGGCACTGTAGCCCCCTTGAATTCGAAAAAAGACGAGGGCTTTGTACAATGAATCACTCTTCGTCTAGTGGTTTTTATGAAGCTGCGGTCTTTCCATGAAACTTTTCGGCACTCTGAAATATTTGTTAAATTCTTCTGCTGATTAGCCGATGCAAGCTTTCCACAAGTGCTCCTCGTCACTAAACGCTGCACCGTTTTCGCCAGACGTACTGCGCAGACAATACTCCCCGTCCGCGACGGCGCGTTCGTCAGAGCGGAACGCGATCATCGCACACGCACAGCTGATGATGGTTCGCAGTAAGCGGCATGGTCTCTGTATGAGAGGGAGGGTAGCCGCCTCTCCCGAAGCCGGCTCCATCGCAGCCGCCCGAGCAAAGATGTGGGCGGCGGCAGATGAGGAGGGCGTCCCACGTCTGCTGCTGCCCGAAAACAAAGCGTTCCCGTTGTGTTGTCCACACTCACCCCCTCCACGAAGGCCCTCTATCGGTCGCGTAATTACCGTCGCCTGCTGGCCGTTCCTCGCAAGATGGGAGCAAGTGGAGAAGAGACGCAATGCTCCAGCGCGGCTTTCGCTTCTCGGAAACTACGAGGTTCTTCGCTGAGCCACCGCTTCCTCTGTTTGCTCGCTTGCCTTCGCTGCTGTGCAGGAGCCGATGAAGCCGCCGCCGCGTGCACCAACACACAACTGGGCCGCGTTGTGCGGAGCTCTCCCGCGGCTTTTACGAGCGCTACAATGATTTCACACTTATATAAACTGCGCGCTTCGTACTGACACTTAACGGAAGCTCTTCACTCGACGCTTTATCGGAGGCCATTTGTTGGTAGGCAGTTCGTTTCTGTATATTCTTGGCAGCCCTTGGGGCGTCCTCCCCATTGCTGAGACTTCAATCGTCAGGAAGTCACTCTGACCGCGTGAGATCTACTTATATCCACGCGTCTCGATAAGCTACAGAAATAGCGTATGTTTAACTGCGTCACCACCGTTTCAAAGAAGTGGATACAACGTAAGTAACTCGCTTACGATGCTCCGGAGCGTTCTTCGCTCGCGAGTATTCTCAGCTAATGAAAATTGTAGTATTGATTGCGCTTTATCTTGTCTATATTGAATATATGGAAAGGCGAGAATAAAAAAGTAAGATTTCTTTTACTACTTTTTTTTCGCGTTCAACAATCGCCGAGGAACACCCTATATTGTATTCTAACACTCCACAGGACAGCTTGTATACATTAAAAGCAGTTTGGTGACTTTTCTAAGAAGACTGCCTTGCATATCAGGCTGCGAATTGGTCACTTTGTTGTGAGCAAGATAGCAGCAAAGTGATGAATAATTTTTGTCACAGCGCTAGTGTAGTTGCTTGCAGTGAAATTCAAGATACCTTGTTGTGGAGGCCAATGAATTTCAGCCGGTGGTGACGAATTTTTCTCCACTGATAGGTTGGAATATGAATACGTTGGCCAGTGAGCAAGAAGAACAGATACGAGAAAGAAGAATGTGTCATATTCGTAAAATAGAATAACCTATTAACTTCGTTTTCAAGTGTGACAGCGAGGTCATGAAAAGCATGCGACACTTCTCTAATGGCTCCTAGAGGGTGAACCGAATTCACCGAGGTGTACCACTAGCGCTTAATTGACCGAGGCTGCACGTATGTACAGCGCACGTCGGTGTCGTCAAACGATATACGCCTCTCTTGATAGACTTCGCGTAAAGTGGCGGTCATTAGAGACGTGTTGACGTCACTACGAACACGGCTTTTAGCGGGTAGTATCCCTCAAGCGACTGTAAAAGTGTTGCAGCGTGCAGTAATCACGTCCACATCGGCTTCGCAAACGGCGTACTACGCGTAAAGCAGGGGTCATTACAGAACGGTTCTGCATCCCAAGTTCGGTTGTTGTAGCGCGTTTTCTCTTTGGCAGCTTTTTTTTTCTTTTTTTGCCCTTCAGAGATTATAACGACAGGGTTGGGTGCGTCAGCAGAGAACAAATCGTCACTTGTTTTCTTTAAAGGACGAAAAACAGAACTACGAGGGTTTAAAGACGTATTTCATGGCAATTTTCTCAGCACTGTGCGAAGAAATACTTTTTTCAATGAGAAAGGTGGTCAAGCCTGAACTGTCGCTTGCTTTAATGCTGTCCTCAGCTGTGGCTTCCGACGTCGCATCAAAAATCTTGTTTTTCAGGGGGAAAAATAGAACACTTCCTGTTTCGATTGTTTTATTTGTTCAATTGACTATACAAGCCTAACAGAGACAAAACGATTAGGGCTATGGATAATACCACTAAGGTGCTTTTTCTGTAGAAAAGCTAACACACTCTAGCTAATCCGCAGGCGAGTCACTAAGCACTGTTCTCTACAGAGCATAAGAGGAAAGCTGTATTGAAGAAAGAAATGATGATGATGATTATACAACATTTCTTATTTATTAAAAACAGAAGAAAAAAGGGAAGGTCGAATGTGAAGGGTAGTTTCCCCATTCCAGAATACCAGTGGCCACTGCAGCTCGCCAGGCTTGATCCAGGAGACCCCTTTGTGTCTTCAGGCCAGGTCAGGCGAGGATGGCTTCTTAAGACTCCCCCAGTAGTGTGAGTATCAGAGGCGATTGAACCTCCATAGGCTTGTTTCACTATAGGCTTGATGTGACGTGTTCCAACCTCCATAGGCTTGATGTGACGTGTTGCAACGTCGGTCGTGACTCGCACCATGGACATTGGTTTACATATGCAATGGGGTTTATGTGATGCCATCTTTCTAAATCTGGATAGATGTTAACCTGAATTTGTCTTAGCTGGCGTGCTTCGTCAACAAAGTGGATGGTGTTGGTGGTGGTGGTGGTGTTGCAGCAGGCGGGGTTAGTCTGGTCTGCATGGCCGGCAATTGTTCCGCCTAAAACAAAGTGGAATCGCTTGGTGTGTGGAACACTTTTGAAGAGCTTGCGGCAGCAACACTACTCTCGTAGAAGGAACGACAATGCCTTACAAAGGTAGGGAGAAAAACCCTCACTCGCTTGGGATACCGTACTAGACAGCAATACTGCCGGGAGAACATTACTACCATGGTTAGGGAAACACGCACACACATAACCGTCTGCCCCATTCAGCGAAACATGAAGAAAGAAAAAGAGAAGAGTAGAGCACAAAAAGAGTCACGTGCTCGTGAAAGGGCCGAGGACAGCGCCATTGAAAGGCCCGTATCATCCCACCATGCCTTCAGGGCGCGGTGTTCATTTGATTCGCCGGCGCCATGTTTGTGTCGTCATCTTTCTCTCAGGCACAAGAGAACAGGAGACAGGACCCAACTACGCCTTGTCTGTGTTCGATCTCACTCCCATTCACAAAGCTACGCCTAAAGCATTCGGCAGCATCTTTTCAGACAACACGTGTCCGAGTCGCACACAGCATCCCTCCCCCCAGTACACTTTAGTGCAGCGTTAGCGTTGACAAGTACGCGCGTGGTTCCATTGCAAAGGCGAATTCCCCTAATTGGAGACTGTCTGCGTGCCGTCTTCGTCGCCATTCAACAAGCGGAGTGCGTCGGTTTTTTTTTTTTTTTTTAGGGGCGAAGCTCCTTAAAGCGGCACCCGTTCGTGCCTCGTAGTACGTAACATGTCTTTCGCTTTGACCTCCAAGGGGGTGCCGGTGGGAGATTTCTCCTGTGCGTTGTTGAACAATAAAAATATCGCAGCGTTTGCGTTAACTAAAAGCCGAATTCTTCTGTTTCTCATTCCCCATTAGCAGCCATTGGCAAGTACATTAAGCAGTATCTGACAAGAAAAGGTTGCTACGTTATACTTGCTGGACGTAACCTCCTTTGTTTCAGAAAGGTTCAGCGAGCGTTGGGCCGCAGTGCCATGAATAAAGTGAACTAGTATATACCATGAACTCGAGGTGGTTAAAGGTGGGAAGTAGACACGAAGCGCCAGCCGTAAGAAAGTGTGCGTGTGCCACCTCTCGTTTAGTCCTTGAAATGTATGCTGGATGGCGGTTTCTATATGCGGAATATATAATGAAAAGATGCGAGATTGTTGTACTTGGAGTGTTGACTAGATGGACGAATGGACACACAGGCAGATGCATGGACGGACGCACGGATGGCTGCACGAACGGATGGACGCATGGGCGGACGCAGGGTGGATGCATGGACGAGAGCGTGGATGGACGCATGGATGGACGTGCGGACGCACATACCGACGCACGCACGGACGGGCGGATGGATGCATGGGTGGACGCATGGATGGACGCCCCGCCGCAGTTGTCTAGTGGCTAAGGAGGTACTCGGTTGCTGACCCGCAGGTCGCGCGACCGAATCCCGGCGGCGGTGGCTGCATTTCCGATGGAGGCGGAAATGTTGTAAGCCCGTGTGCTCTGATTTGGGTGCACGTTGAGTAACCCCAGATGGTCGAAATTTCCGTTGCCCTCCACTACGGCGTCTCTCATAATCATAGCGTGGTTTTTGGACGTTAAACCCCACAAATCATCAACGCATGGATGGACGCATGGACGGACGGAAGCAAGAACGAATACACGGACGGATGCTTCGCCCCACTCTCCATCATCCACCCCGTGGATATGCTGCTATTTTTTTTTTCCACTTTGCCTTTCGATTTGGCTACGGCGTGCAGGATTTTCGACGGTGAAACTCCATCGTCACAATAGAGAACCGAATGACGTCATGGGTTTCAGTCTTTTAAATGCGAAGCATTTCTTAGCGAACTTCGGCGACTTTGAGCGTATCTATTTATATCTTTCTAGCCGCCTACGACTTTTAGCTCTCCTGGCCGTTTCAATAATGGGATCGATACCAAACTTGGTAAGACATAACATGACTGTATGAAGAACATATTTGACTAGTTATAACATGAACATCATGACACGATTGTCATGAATGACATGATTTACATTCCATGGTCTTGCAGCTCTTCTGGTGGTGTCGTTCACATGCCATGCTGCGAAACTGGTATGATATGGCATGATTGCATGGCGAACACAAGTGACAGACCCTAACATAAAAATCTTGACATGCGTGTCATGTAATAGCAAGACTACATGCCGCGTTCATCATGTGCTCATTGACGTTTCACCAGCGTCACATATACCAAATTTGGTATTACGGGACGTGAATGGATTACGAAGGTATGATATTGGTGCAAACATGATAAACATGAGATGCGTGTCATGTAACATGACTACATGCTACGCTCATGTTGCACTCGCAGCCGTTTCGCTAGCTTCACATGTACCTAACTCGGTATTACGTTACGCGAACGGACGACATAGGTAAATGACACATCCAAACATGATAATCACAAGCGTGTCTTGTAACAACATGACTACATGCCACACTGATGATATGCTCGCAGCCGTTTCGCTAGCTTAACATACGCGAAATTTGGTACTACGTGACGTCCATGGATGACGAATGTATCTGACTGGTGCACACATGATAATCACGAAATGCATGTCATGTGAGAACATGACTACATGCCACAGTCAAGAAGCCAATACATTTTCACGTGACGTGGTGCACGTGCTCGCCGGCGTTGCCACGCCAGGCGCCGGTCCTGCCATATACTCGCAGGCGCGAGCCGCGCTGCGTTGATTTCACGCATGTGCGTTTCAGTGCGTCCGGCGTCCCTCCATCACGAAAAGAGCGAGACGCAGCATTGTCTGGTAACACATCGGCACGAAATGAACCATGTCGCGCCGGTTGCCATCGGGTCGCGCCTGGCGTCAGACTATAGAGTGCTGCTCGCGTTTTGATAACGTAGCGTCGCTGTGCCCAGCGTGCGCGTGCGTCAGTGCTACATTGGAGTATATGGGGCCCTTCATGATGCACTCGCGGCCGTTTGGCTTGCTCCACACATACCAAATTTGTTGTTACGTGACGACTGGTGCAAATGTAGTAATCCTGACACGCGTGCCATGTAAGAACATGACAACATACCACGTTCATAGAGTGCTCGCGGCCGTTTCACTAGCTCCACATATACTAAATTAGGTTTCACGTGACGTGAATAGATGGCGAAGGCAAACGACACATCCAAACATAATAACCATGACACGGAAGTCATGTACGGCATCATTTCCCCCCACCTCGGAGCGCTGTGGTGATATTAAAGTGACATATCAACCTTCCTCATTCGTGCTTAGCATATCCTCGATTCCCACTTTACGTGGGATCTGCCAATTTTTTTTTCTGGAATGTTGATCTCATCGAATTCTCTGGATAGTTGAAGTATGAAAATTATGAAAAAAGTTGATTTCTTCTCTGCACACGGATTTCTAAGTATATTTAAAAAATCTTTTCGTTTTTTTGCTTGAAAATAGGTAGCTGACCAAAGTTTGCTAGTACTGAAATTAACCTTAAAGACAGAATGCCTGAATATTACACTCATAACATATACCTCTCTACTGCTCTGTTTACGAAAAAAAGCGCACTGCAGTGGAGGAAAACGACGGTGAGCGCAAAACATATGATGCTGTACTTTCTAAATGCTCCTTGTGATTTTGTATGAAGTACAATATACAAAATGTGATGTCAGTAAAAAGGATCGGCCTACGAATAAGTGGCTTAGTAGTCTGCATTCTGAAATAATATTAGCCTGATTTGAATAAATGGGCGAAGAAAGGTGTGTTTTCTACCAGCTATGAAACACAGACATACTGTTCTTGCATTCAATGTTTAGATCCCATCACAACTGGCTCACTCTATCCCATATAGAGTGTGGATTGCAGAAGCATGTATATTGATTGATATGTACCATGAATCATTTGCCTTTTAGTGGACACATTGATCACGCTTTTTGAGGGTTCGCTCAACAGAGTCACGGGAGTTTCTTTAATTTTTTTAGGAGATGTGTTCGTAAGACAGGTTCATTTACACAATATGTGACATCAGACACTCCTTCTCTCTTATACATTTATTTATTATTTATTTACTTTTTTATGTTTATCAATTTATTTCATTATACTGCAGGCCAGAATGGCCCAGGCAGGAGTGGGTTTACAAAATCAAGGAGAACAGTACAATAATGATTAACAATACTAGCACCGTTTGCAATCCATTAGCTTTGCTATAAAGTGATGTTTAAGCAAAGAAATAAAAGACAACACCAGTACAACACAACATTCTCACAATAAGTTAACTAACAGTCTCAGCAATTCAATTGCAGATGTTGTTCAAGGGCTTCATCAAAATTGTCCACCTCGCAAACAAACACGGGTAGACTATTCCAATCCGAAACACAGCGGGGAAAAAAACTCTGTTGAAATGCCTCTGTTTTTGCAAAAATTGTGTTGAATAGTGTATTTATGAGTATTGCGCGTAGTTCTGGCTGTAGTGGCTGTCAAATATGAGGGTGCACACATATTAAGTTAACCATTTAAAATCTTACGCAAGAACTTAAGTCGACTGACTTGTCTGCGGACAGCTAGCGGGAGTATATTGTCAGACTTCATAGGCTGAGTTAGGGAATCTAGCCTTTTATATTTATTAAGTATAAATCTGATCGCTTTCTTTTGTAGCGCTTATAAGGTCTGTATATTCTTTTTTGTGTACAGATCCCATACCACGGATGCATACTCTAATTGAGGTCTGATAATCGCTTGAAGTTTAACATTCATAGTGTCCTTTGTGAGTGTCCTTTTAAAGAAAACACAGTGTGCTAAAGGCAGAAGTGCAAACTCACGAAATGTGTGGCCGTCACGTCATGTCACTTGAAATGGTGAATACCAAATACTTATATTGCGTTACCGATTTAGCGACAGAACCATGGATACTGTAGGTAAATACATTCGGGTTTGTTTTTCGGTTTATATTCTTGAGCACTATTTTATCAACATTTCAATCCATGTCCCTTGTTGTGCACCAAGATTCGATGTCGCGAAAAGTTTGCTGTAAAAGGTTATGGTATTTATAGCAGGTTATTTTTTTTAATGCAACACAGTCATCTGCGAAAAGTTTGATAGACACTGAGTCAGAAATTTTTTTCACTACGTCAAGCTAGTAGTGCTTAAAAGGGCCCTGAAACGCTTTTTCAAATAACCACAGAATGAGTTCACTGGAAAAGCTTATTGCCTCACGAATTCAACGCCGCAAAAATTTTAAGAATCCGTTCAGTGTGAGTGGAGATACAAAGGTGTGTCGCACGCTGCAATTGCATTCTCTCCTCTCCAGTACTGACGAAAGCACTGGAAGCTAAGCAGAGAGAGATGGCAAGGCCACAGAAAAACGTCACACCCGCCTCGTGGCCTTGAGCACTTTTCTTCTTTTTTTTTCTTTTAATGCCCCGCATTTTTGGTGTGATCGCACGCGCACGCGTGGACAAGTCACAGCCTCCCACGGCGATCTCTGTAACGAGCGAGCGCGCCATGTTCAAATTAGCCAGTAGCTGATAGATGAGTAATGCACATGTGCTTTTTGGGCATATTGCACTTTTTGTCGAGAGAAGAAAAAGCAATTTTTGACTATTTTTGATCATTTATTGTGAATTCCAGGCCACGTGCTGTGGTATATTTGGCTCACGTGTTGTCGGGAGGGAGCCTCTACTACCGATCGGCAGCGTTTTGTGACCATGCTGAAAAAGTGTTGCAGGGCCCCTTTAAGCTAGTAGTGCATGGGTACATGATCCGACATTGATGAAACAAGACAGGCTACCACACACAAAATATTCACCCACTAGTTATAGCACTCGCCGTACTCGAGTTATCAGAAAGCGATCTCGTGGGCAGTATTACAGGGGTAGCTGGAGTTCTAGAGTAACCAACACCAGACATCGATTAATGTCTAGCACAACAGCCCGTGCATTCGACAGTCAGTTTGCAGAATTATTACAATGAAACTGGTGCGTTCTCAAAAATGTATTACAAGTGTTGGACATTGCTGAATCACTAGTTTCATTTAAGTAGTCGATTCGTGCTGCTACATGCCACCGTTTATTCCCGAATAAACAGTTAAGTCGTGACTTTATTACTTCACTAGCAAATGGTAACTTGTTTATTACACATTCAAATTGTTGACGTAGATATCATTATAAAACATTACCACACTCTCTACAAGTCTTTGGATGCTCTGAGGATGCTTTCGGAATCTCTCTGTCTGAAGATGTCCGATTTATTGCCATAGATAAACTCCACTTGATACTGTGTCCTCCCCGGTCGCGTCACAGTTACGGTGCTCAACTGCTGACACGAAAGACGCTGGCTCAATTGTGGCGTAAGTGATCGTATTTCGATCAAGACGATATGCTCGAGCGTGACACTGATGTCAGTGCACTGATGTCAGTCCACGTTAAAGAACACCAGATGAACGAAATTTCCGAAGCCCTCCCATACAGAGTCTTGCATAATCATATGATGCTTTGGGGCACGTTAAAAGCCTAGATGTTATTTTTACATTTTTTATGTTAAGTGAAAGTTACGTCTGCGGGTGCAGTACAGCAACACAAGTAATATGTGACACCTGTGACAAGCAGTTCTCGAGAATTTCGTAAAAGCTAGAAAGTAATGGTCCACATATTTATTGACGTAACGAAACATATCAGGTCAATAAAAAGCTCTCTGTATGGATGGCAGTAGAAGCAACACAGCGTAGATGAGTCACTCAGGAAAGCAGACCTATAGCTGAAATAACCTGTGGCGAAATGAAGATGGCTTTTAGGGGTGAAGCTCTTTAAGGCGTGGGCTGTGCGTCTCCTGTATGTAGCTACCTCTCGTTTATTTCTTACAGTGTTCACTAGATGGCGGTATCGTCCCCTGTACGTAAGGAAATGGAGACTGACATGTGGAGAATGGGTATGATTAAGAAGTCCGCACTAGAGATATATCGAACTTTTAAGCAGGAAATTGCCAAGGAAAGGATCTATTATAATACTCGGGGTAGTTCTCTACTGTTTGAGGCCAGGACGGGAGTACTGCGAACCAAGACATATCGGGCCAAATACGAAGGGGTAGACACAGTATGCAGTGCGTGTGGAGAGGAAAAAGAAACTGCCGAACACTTGATAATGTTCTGTAAAGGGCTTCACCCTATAGTTCAGGATGATGGCGCATAGTTTTTCAAAGCACTGGGGTTTAGGGACCGGGAGGGCAAAATAGACTTTAGGCGGGTAGACTTAACTAGAAGGATGTTATCTGATTGGTGGCTAAAGTCAAGGCACGAGTGAAAATAAACACTTCACTACAAAGCACGAATCCTCAAACTCACTTTTTAAAGAAAAAAAATAAATCTAGTTTTTGGTTCATTAAGTATTACGGCTTGGTGGTGCTAGCCACCACCCGATCTAAAGGGTACAGCCATATCCATCCATTCATCCATCCATCGTATCTACCTCTCGTTTAGTTCTTGCAGTTTTCACTAGATGGCGGTACTTGCAGCTCAGGATGAAAATATTTAAGATGTTATAAACTAGAAAGCGGTACTTGTAGTTGATAATGAAAGATGTGAGATGTTAAAAAATAGAAATGATGGCACATATGGCACGCGTCATTGGTGGAAGGCAATCTTCCAATTTAGTGTGGCGATGTACGCTAGGAAGAGCATTGTGATAAAATCGAGTGGGCAAAATGGACGGATGATTCATGGTTTACCAGGTTTACCTCCAGAGCTTAGCCCACTCATCATCTATCACTTCGTGGATATGGCTGCACTTTTTTGCTTCATTGTTTGCATTTTGTTTCTTTCTTGCAGTTATTCCCATTATTTCATCCTACCTGATGAGAAAGTCGAGTAGCCAGCCACAACTACGCCCATAAAACCCTCTCTTCTTTGCACAGCCAAATTTCGTCCTAAATCTCGAAGCTGTGCCTCTATATTAAATCGAGAAAGCACTCTTCCAACCTCATAACGCGGCCGACGATGCCTTGAAGAAGATTCACCACAGAAGCAGCGGAAGCGCGTGTTTTTATGCTACGTTCAAAGGTCGATATAGCGCGTTCACCTCTAGAGAGCTTCTGCAAGTCTATGGCTTTCCTTGCACGTGGCTATAAAATACACCGAGTAGATAGTGTAATGAAGTGACCGATGTATGGGAGTGGGATTAATGGCTTTTGTGGGGGAGCGAAAGTGCGGCAATATTGCAAAGGGCGAAAGAAACAAAAAAACAAGAATGGCATTAAGCTGTCACGCGTTCGAAGCAAACTTCTTGATCAAAATCATATTGCCTTCAATATTGCTCGCGAGGCACATACGGAATCCGTTAAGAGTCGAGTGCTCCCCTTATCCACCGGATATTGCACACCGTGGCGCGCCCACCGTCTCTCATCGGTCGCTCGAACTCCTGCTTATGACCCAGACACGAAGTGCTAAGGCGACAGTTCCTGTCTTCCTGCAGAACAACGCCGCTTCTATAAAAATAAATCCTTCTCCGCATGCCTTTGAAATTCGCGTTGGTGGCACCGATTATAGGCTGTTCGAGAAACTGATTTTGAAAGAGAATACAATAAAAGCCCCCATCCCTTTCAGCCCGCTTTTTATTTTTGGTATGTGTGTCACAAGGAGTCGTAAAATTTTGACATCAGTAGCAAAAGGATGGTTCTGTTGATTCAGAGAGACCTTCTGATTTATTAGTTTCCCTTCCAGAATGCACTGCATTATTCTCACCTACGTTGTCTCTGTGTGCAGTCTGTCTTTTTTCCGTATTTTCCCGAGCCATGAAAGACCAAATGAAGTGCTTGAACTCTTGTCAGTATTGCGATCGCAAAATCCCGCATGACAGGTTTTGACAAGGAAAGTAAAAGCTGTGTAGAATTGGTATATGATTCACAGGGAGACACATTTACAAGCCGTGAAAATATTATGTCCACCCACAGTATAAATTATTCCACACAGGCTAGCGGCTGGTCTGCAAGTTCTCGTGAATTTCAAGTTCAATGAAACAATGTTTTGCATTTCATACGATAATGATTTCTCATAAATATTGTTAGTATAATAGCCCCGTCTGTGATAATGAAGATGTGTTAAATTAACGTCGAGATAATGAAGTTCTACGGTGAAAGTAAGATTATTATTATTTACTCGGAATGAACGTCGTGGTAAATTCACAAATGGTTTAACTTGTGCAAACTTTAGTGCTCCAGTTGCACGATATTAGTTCATTGTTGGTTTCTAGGTAACATTTCGGCGCGCACAACCATTTCTCCCAGCTGTCCGTACTATCACAGTGGGTTGTTTCTGAGGCTACTTGCTCACCTATGTGATTTACCCGTTCTGTTTATGCAGCGTCAAGTGACGGAGAAGGAGGCGGTGGCCGCGTTCCGCGCATCACGGAGCAGCCGGTGCACGTGGTGGTCCGCAAGCACGAACCGGTGACGCTGAGGTGCAGCACGGATGGTGAGCATCCTCCACGGATCGTGTGGTTCCACGACGGGAGACCCGTACGCAACTAAGCCACGCACATGGTTTCTGCCCGAGGGTCAGCTCTTTTTCCTGCAAGCGCAGTTCAGTCACTGAAACAGGTCACAGGACTGTACTGGCGCACAGCCCCCAACGCAGTGGAACAGTTCGCTGCCAAATTCAAGCTGCGGAGTCATACCACTGCTCCTATTGGTGCTTGCACGCAGTGCCAGGATAGGCGATTGCTTTGTGCGTGGTCGACATTCATTAGGAGGGCTAGCACCATACCGTTAACGCTTCTGCCCATCTGTGCTCCACTCACAGCCAACCGTGTGTGTGCCTGGTTAACTTCCCCGACTTCTCACTTGTTCTTCTTTCTTTTCTGGGCTATAGTCACGGTGTCCCTTCCACAATGACTGTGAATTTCAATGATGTAAACTATAAAGACTCAACGCGTCAGCGTGTTTTCTGGTGTTAAACCTCAGGAAGTGCTTTTTGTTGCGACGGCGGTGAATGCGATGTTCATATACTGTTGTCGTAAAGTAGCTCTAGCTTTGCGTCAACAGTGACCGTATTCTATGCAGTGGTCTTCACGTGTATCACATGCCTTAGCACTGCCGAATACCGAAATATCTCTTAGGTGAAGTTCTGCCGATGGAAATGCGCGACATGCGAACGGATTGAGCCGCAGTTTGCGGCACCTCTCGCCCTGAGGAAAAGATAATGTATTCGCAGATTTGTTCCAAGAGTAGTATATGCACTGAACATTCCTCAACGTACATCACTGTGAAATATACGGTCTGTATTATTCCAGAAAATAGTGCTCATTGCTTTTTCTACCTTAATGGTGCGTTGTCAGTTATTGGTTATCATCTTTATGGGGGAAGCGACCCTAGTGGAGATGTTAACATGTGGTGACATATTGATCGGTTTGCTCCGAACAGGGTCTCGCAAGTTACAGTGCGCACTTATCTGCATTGATGACCTGACAATACAAAAAATGAAGCTGTGAGAATGCTATAATATTATCTGGGGGATTCACACCCCAAAAACCACAACATGTTTTGAGAGGACCCGTAGGGCTGAGCTCTTAAAATTTCGACCATCTGGCTTCCTTTATTGTGCATTGACAAGACGCAGTGCACGGGCTTCTATCATTACGCCTCCATGGAAATGTGACCACCGTCCCACAACCTTCAGGCCAGCACACGAATACCGCAGATACTTCTTCACCACAGTGGACGAAAATTAAAGTCTGTCACAAGTTTGCAGTAAGCTAGGTGAACCTTGATTGCACAATCTGACGCAAGAGAGCCGGTGCATAGGACGTCAGCAGTTGATTTATGCAGAGTTCAGCGTCTGTTCGCACAGATGAGGTCATAGGCAATGAAATCGACAACCCTCTCTATGGCCCTTAACCAGACTTTTTAACGATGCTGACAATGTGAAAAGACCGACGCACAACCCGTGTAACTACAAGGTGCAGTATCTCTGGTAGAGCGTGCAATCACCCAGGCACGCTCTTGTCACATACGTGTAGGCATGTACTCCAGCATAGACAATCTGAGCTAAAGCGCACGTAGGTTAGCATTCCACGGCTTCGGGAGGACGAAATCGCATGCATAATTGGTGTTAAAAAATTCTGGTTGCCTTTTCGCGTGAACGGGATTCCGTTGGCCAAGGCTAGCTGCGGTCATTAAAGAAAACATGACAGAGCCGATGGCCGGTGCCGGTGCCATTACTGGGCACCGATGGGCGGGTGGGCGTAAAAGCGGCTTTGAATTCGGAAGGCCTTCTTGTGTCGTTCGCGCCCATGGCGACCGCTTTTCACGACGCCGACGCGGACGACTTGCCTGACCAGCTGTGTCCTCCTGCTTGCAGCCTTTGCAGTCGCTCTTCGCTACACGCCCAGACTGCCTGAGAGGCAGACCACTGCCCTAATATCGTTCGGCATCCCGACTGCAACATGAGCGGAATTGCTCTGTGCTTATGCGGATACCACATCGTTCCATCATGCATGTGTTCGGACACGATTGAATGTATCAAGACAAACAAGACTTAGGGTGAAAGTATTCGCAGGCGTCTCGCATCGGAACATATAGCGATGCTTTCGTATTGCGTCATTTCCTTCGGGTCAGTTATAGTTATGAGTTATCTTTCAGATTCTACTCTAGATAATCATGGTCATTCAACAGCAGCTAGTCATGTTGCCTGTTCCACAAGACCATGCATCGAGACAGGTTAGAAGGTCCACTGCAGTGCAGGCAATTCGGCTGAAGTAAGGTATACAATAACGCATAGGAAAACGGATGGTTGCCGTCTCTCCTTAAAACAACAACAATATTCGTAAACTGTTGCGCATAAAATAGGTAGACACGAACATAAGGGACCCACGCACCGCGACCTATCAACATCTTTCTCAGGAGACAGACGTGGCCTAATATACTGGGATACAGGACTAGACTGACGTGACCTCAAATACTTTGATACAGAACCATACTGTGCACCCCAGGACGTGTGAATAAATATGTTAATAGTTTCCACTCCGGGCGATCAGTTGTATACCTTTTTAACGTGCAATGATTTACGAGTTATACGGCAAATGAAAAAAAAAACAAATTGATACCCTCCCAAACTACAAAACCTACATGTATTCTACTACAAAAACATTGATTACGACAACTAAAACGCGTGATCCCATGATTGACGCCCATGCACAGAGCCAAATTCTATTGCCCAGTGAGCAGCAGCCCCCACAGACGTGCCAGGGTGCCCACTATACTGCGTAAATTATGCGGCAAATAGTTCGTGTAGTGTTGCCACAGAGCATTTTGTGTAGCTTTGCTTTTATTATGCTGCTTCTTTCACACTGTAGTTTTTTTTTGCAATATCGCACTTCCACGTGGAACACGAGGCCAATCATTGACCAGCAGCGAATAACATTACCATGTCCGCCGTCTGCGTACTCGTGGTTGGGTGCAAGGATCGATGAGCGAATGGAAACGGGCTGCGTATATCTGCCGAAATGAAGCCGATTGCTTAGCTCATCGCGTACGTTACGATAGTGACACCACCTATTTCCGTGTTTGTTTCTCCATCTGATTCTCTCGTTGGGGCAGACCACTTGAACAGACGCACCTGACATCACAGCAGACAAAAAGTTTGGTGTTTTTCACATAATAGGATGTAGTTATTTCCATAAATAGACATTGCGTACTTTCGAGGGCAAACACTGAATGTTTGTTTTGAAATGTAAAGAATACTTTATTACATCTTGATGCCAAATCTGGAACGCAATGGCAGAGCAATGCATACCCTGGTGGTAAAATTGGTCGAGGTTTCACTTCTACCGCTTAGTCACAAGAACCGTTTGCAATAAAGTTTGCGTACAAAAACTGAAGGAAGTTTCAATTTGATATAACTTTATATTACTCTGTTTGACACTCGGAAGAGAAGCTTCGCGAATCTCAAGAACGTGATCCATCCGAAGCAGATCCGAAGCCTGTACTTCCCATAACTCCCATGCGGGCACAAGTGCCGCTGAAAGAGCCCGCGTAGACACTAGCGCCAGATTCCACTTTAGGTATTATTGTATAAAACTCTATGCACGCTAAAAATTAGCTGAGCTGAATTCGATCACGCAAGGCTGGCTCACAGGTGAGCTGGTGAGCACCTTTGTTCTCCTGGCTTCACTAGAATTCTACGCTTTCACATTTCTCTTTCCCAAACCTTGCTACACTCTAGCATACATGGCTGTGCTTTCTCATTCTTTGCTATTGTTCTCGTTTCTTTTTATCTCTTTCTCTCTCTCCCTCTCTATTACTGCCTTTGTCCTTCTATGTCATTGTCTCTTTTCCTCATTTCTTTTCCTCTTCAAGATTATGATAATGCTGTATCTACGACACGTGGCATACCTTGTCCATTAAAGTACTGTTGTAAAAAGACGTCTACGTTTTTTATTTTGTTGTCACCATGCCACGCTTCAATATAGCCCTTTGCTCAGCGGTGCACCAGCGCCGGCTATCGGCAAGGGCGGGTACGGCGAATGCTATGTGGGAAGGTCACTTTCAGAGGCGCGTGGTTTGAATTGCGCTATTGGTATGGAGACCACTCTAACGTGATTTTCTTCGCAACTTGGCCGTTATCTAGTGCAAGACGAGCCCTATAAACTTTTTGCAATCTTACTTCAACAAAGCATGTCGACTATATATTTCCGTTTTGTGTCTCACTAAACCTGTCATTTGTTAGGCTGCTCTTAACCTGAAGTGAACAATAAGTGCATATACTTTTAGCAGAGCCTGTATTGAACGCAGCTTGGTCAGTTTCATGAAGCATTGACATAGTGAAGCTTCCGCCGTCACCATCGTGAAGAGATTACGTAGTACTTGGAGAGCCAGTCAAGTAGACCGGCATGCAACAGCGAGTACGTCGAACATAGCAGAACGTGAGTCTGCCTTTTTAATTCACGAAAAAATCAACGTCAGTACATTTGTTTCCTACGCCGCACGCATTTATCAGCTGGTTGGTAACAAGCCCTGCCATAAAATTTTCGGTACACTCAGAAAATTCAGCTCTACAAATAGTGGAAGGTAAGGGCGAATAACCTTTTGTTAATGTTTTCAGTTTTTATATATCAGAGATAATGTAGAGCGACCAAATGAAAACTCTGCTACATACACACGCGGACACCATGCAAACATAGAAGAATACGCGCCCTGTAGATAAGGCTGAATGGGAGGGGGCCGCCGGGGATGGCAATTAATTGAGACTAATTGGTGCTCTCAAAAAACGTCAGTCCACTCGCTTCACGTGCAGACCATTCTATCGGAGAGCTATACGCTTCAACGAAGATCACCTCGCTTTATTTTGCCGCTCCTATCCTCATAGTGTGTGTGTGTGTGTGTTTCTGTAGAACAAAGCACTGTGTACGCACGCACCAAGCTGGAGCCCGCTGGGTCGACCACATCCACTGGAGGCACTATCGTTACGTTTTCCGCACACGTACGACATGGTGTCCGCGCGAACAAAAACACGCGACCGACGAGGGGCCCGAAACTCTGCCAACTGTCGGCGGCGGCGGGGTCCTCGTTCTTGGGACGGAGTGCGGACCTCGGCACTCGAGCACGAAGCCCGTGCGCGGCCACGCCAATTTGGCCCACGTATACCACCACAAGCGCGTGAGCCACGCACTCAGTCTGGCCTCCGCCGAAACACGCAGGCAAGTGCTATCGTGTAGAAAGGTCGTGGCAGAGCGCTTATTGGCTACAGAGCAGCTGTTGCTCCAATTTTTTCCTCTGTTTTATTTCTTCATCGAGGGAGTAGCAACGTTACAGGAATGAGATGAAGGCGTACAAAACGGGGAGCAGTGTTGTTGCTGTGGCCGCGTGGTCGAACGAGGAAAGCTGCACTCGCTTCGTGCAAGGCCGCATCACAGACTCGGTCCAGCGACAACGCCTCCGGGCGTGCACACGAACATACATCAAAGGACTATCGCGCTCATCAGAAAAGGCGTGTCTCTGCCCGAGTGCGGCCGATCCCTGCCCGCGCATCTCCCTGGTGTTTGTGGTTTGCTTTCCTGGGAACGTACAACGCGGGTGCCGCGGCGCGCCGCTCCGATGGGTGCAAGAGCCTCGCGCGTGCTGTAGTCTTCTCCGGGTGCGCGTAAGCAAACAAATACGGCATCCGCCATAACGGAGGACATTCATCATACGTGGTCAGCCACGCGGACGTTCAGCCCGCGCCGCGCGCTTAGAATGCGAGCCGCGTTTCACGTGCGGCACACACGTGCCTATACCAACACACACCCCAGCACTGATATCCTTCCAGCCTTGACTTGGAGCAGCACCGCAGCCATCCCTTCATATATCTTGAAGAAAAAGGGCGCTACCGAAAGCATCGAGTCTTCTTTAATTAGCGTGAGCGTCTTTCGCCGACGACTGCCGCCCGCGGGTGATTGGCGAAGCCAAGTACACACATCATGGTGGCGAAAAGCGCGCCGGGCGGTTTCTTACGCCTCTGTGAGATTTATATATATATCGTCCCCAAAATGTCATCGTTTGTCAATTAGGGCAAGTGTACCGTACGCCTTCTCTCGCAGACGTTCATATTGAAGCAAAGTTCGTTATTTTCGAGCACGACACAATTATCGAGCTGTGAGAAATCTAAGCGCTATGGTCTTCACCCGTCAACCGAAGAGGGATTGTCATTATAGAAATAAGGCTTCCAGCTATAGGCTTATAAGCGGCCTTATCAGCATGGGTTACTCAGATTCCGGCGCAAGAACTGAGCAGTAATTTAGTCAATGGCCGAAAGTTGTCACACTTTTATCGATCTGCACCTGTTCGGAAAAGGGACACCTCTCCAAAACTGACACTTTATAACCTGACGGTAGGTTGAGTTTATCACACGGTCTTATATATAATGAAGTATTCACACGCGCAAAGTTGTTGTAAGTGTGCCCGCTAAAGTTCACATAACACTCGTGCGTGCGTTTAGCTTATGCTATTCTGAGAAGGAGTGACAATGAGTTCATTTATTATCTTTGTGACCTGTCGTATTTCTTATTTCAAAGTAAAATGTTTCAGCGTCGGCATGCCATTGCTGGCGCTAGAAAACGACGAAAAGAAGTTCATCAAACGCTCGGCTGCCCACTGTCTAAAGCGACAACCCGTAATTAGACCTAATAGATTAGACCTAATAAGAAAATGCCTCATGGTTGCCTATCTGCTTACAGCAAAGACTATGTACAAAATCTTGCTTTCTTCGCTTACCAAAAAAGGCACGTGATCTCTGGGACCACTTGTATTCATAGTAGTATTCCAAAAAAGTCAAGACGCAGACACAAGTCAGGAACACATGCACAGGACGGGCGTGAGTGGAGTGAATAGGGAAATCAGTAAAAGGGTGAAAAATCTGTTCCCGCGTATAGGGTCAAGTTCTAGCGTAGGGTTTACGTGGTGGTGAAGTCTCGTTTGTCATATACTTGGTGTGTTCCCCTCCAGCGCTTGTCCTTGATATGTGCTACCCACTTGTCTGCGTCTGAGTTTCTTTTGCGCAACGGATATGAACACAAGTGACTCAAACCCACAATTCCCACGTCGTTGCTTTGACTGCGCTGTGACCGCCTTACAATTAAATGCATGCTATATCTGATACTGCTACTGCATAGCCCAATAAAAAGAACCCTAGTAGTCTTTTCTTAAACTCGTGCAAAATAAACAGCTGGTCAGCCACACCTAAAATCACCACCCTCTTCTTCGTCTTCAGACTTAAGCCTCTGGGAACTCTGATCCCAGGACTAGGCGACTGCTTCCTACTCCACTAAATCACAGAAGGCGCGCGCAGCCTGAAAGTCCGTCCAAGGTTGTAATCTGCGTTCACTGATCGCTTGGAGGGCTAGCGCGAACGTGTGGTTTTCGTGGCGTTGCCTGTGCGAACTCTACTCCCTGAAATCGATATCCCGAAGCTCCGCGCCAATTCAGTCCCATTTCTCGCCTCTATGCGCATGTTCATACGCACTGAAGACCTTGCCGCCACGTACACGCATCGGTAGTTGTGGCCTCTCTTGACCCCAGCCGCTTTATGTACGCCCTGGGATCAACAGCTTCTCGTCACGCGAAAAGCCGGCTCGAGAGAGGCGCCGCCGTGGCTGCGGGCCCACCCCCTGGTGGGGATTTATTAGGTAGCCGAATCTTCGCAGTGTCGTGCACGACAAGGCTGTGCAAACTTTCTCGGCTTTTGGGGCTGTCGTTATTGCTACCAGAAATATGCTTTGTATGTACACGGACGGCAGATGGTCAGAAGTAAAGGGCACGGCCAAACGTTCGTCCGATGATGGCGCAGAGTGCGTGACAAAAAGACAGTGGCCGAATTGAAAGATAGGGCTTTATTCTGTCAGCAGTTAATAAATGATCTGGCTAAAGCTAGCAGTCATCCCATAAGAAAATTCCGCGCCTGAGTTTCCGAACACATTATCGCTACTCAATAAGCATTCCATAACTTGCAATGAGCACTTTAAACAATGCTACGGTTTCATTCGTCACGTATTCGGTATTCCAATTTTCGCAGATATGACTACCAAATCCATTCTTGAGTGCTAACAATTACTTCACCTTTGGCATGCAAATGAATTAAAGGATGATAACATGGTCAGAGTGGGTTTCGGATACTTCAGGTTGACGGTATTGCGACGTGAACGACAAGTGTGCTCGATATTACCTTAAACCCTGCTGTGATGGTCTAGTCGTTATTGAATCGACTGGTAACCCGAACATCGCGGGTTCGAATCTAGTCTGCGGCTATGTTTTCGATAGAGGCGAAAATGTTTGATACCCGTGTATTTAGATTTAGGTCCACGTTAAAGGACCCCAGGTGGTCAAAATGTTTGGAGCCTTCTATTACGGTCTCCCTCGTAATTACATCGTGGTATTTGAACGTTAATCCCCAGATAATATTGTTATAAGATAACCTTATTGTATCGGCTTTTGAGACTTTTTTCTCTTATTTCTTCTTCATGAAACAATGATCACAGAAGCGGCGTAATAGTTTAGCTACATTACCTTGTATTATTTCCACCATTTCTTCCTTCTACTAAGCTGAACATTGAATGTGCATATATAGCTAGACGACGATTAGAGCAATGTCCTGTCAATTGAGCAGCTGTCAATCGAAAATAGTGTTCTATAAAAGTAAATTTCTTGGCGAATT
This sequence comes from Rhipicephalus annulatus, assembly GCA_013436015.1. NCBI lineage: Eukaryota > Metazoa > Arthropoda > Arachnida > Ixodida > Ixodidae > Rhipicephalus > Rhipicephalus annulatus. The sequence goes on from WOVY01009427.1 coordinate 119,500, forward strand.
TGCAGGTGTTTAGGACTTATTTTTTAAGCTGCATAGGAAAACTTGCCTTTCTGCTAACGTCAATACTTCTTGTTGTGGTTCAGTGGGTATCGCACACACGCTCGCAGAAAAGAATTCCATGATAAGCGCGGCTTTGCGTTATCTTCTCACCAGTCGTCTTAAACATGTATCTCAATCAAGACACCTGTAGTAACCAACTCGACCCCACAAATGTAACTTGCCGCATCCTCGTTATAATATTCAACGTAGTGACCTGGTTCAAAATCATTTGAAACATCAAAGCGGTATTAATGGGTGACCGCGTATCAAGCAGTCGATCTTACAGCAATGTATCACGGGTGGAATGCAGCAGAAAGCCGCCGCCCCCCTAGCAGGTCACGTAATCTGTGCTGCCATCTCAAGTTATACATTGCCGCATGTGGCACTCAGATATGTACATGCTGAAAGGAATGAGACGGGCGCTCAAAACTTTGTGTTCAAGATCGATCAACCAGTACCTGGATTGGTGCCTCGTGATTCATTCTCTGAAATGGTGTGCCTGCTGCGCAATCTCTGAAAACCGGTGCGCTAGAGAGCACACGATCGCAGCGGTGTTGGATGGGCTACTGCCTCGTGCTACGGGCGTTGAACCGAGAGTGAACGTTCATCTGTGAGTGGCGTAAACGCGCTGCAGTATGATGTGCTCTTGTTGGCAATCTCATACGCGACGTCATCTTTTTTCTTTTTCTTTTTTTTTGCTTTTTCTGTCTCACGTGATATGAATATGAACGTCAGTTAAAGGGAAGAAAATTCAGTTAGCTCCGCTTGGCGGACACTGATGAAACACTGAGGCTAGTGGCTTGCAAAGAAACTATCACCTCACCAATTATTATAGCTGGTCGAATTTAGTGAAATTTCAAAGCAGTAGAGTTCAACGAAGTTGAATTAAAGGAGTTGAACGAAGTGGATTGAAGAGGGAATTAAGTGGGACTGAAATGGGCGAATGAAGTAGAGCAGTGGCAGGAAGAGTGGTGGGCGTAGTGTTCATTTGTGGGAAGCGGCGCACATATAGGTAGTGGGATTTACCCACCTTCTGTGGCACTCACCCGTTTACGGTCAACGATGGCCCCCGGACATGAAAGGCTCGACTAAGAAATGCTTCGGTGTTAAACGTAACAAACATGATGGATGCACTGCCACAGGACTTGTGACGTGATGAGATGGACGAAGTTGCCATATTGTGAGCTGGTTCACTTCTGTGGTTGGTTCCGTGCCAGAATCTCGCAGAAGTACCAGAAGTACCAAGCACAGTGCGTAAAACACGCAATATGAACAATATGTCATGTTTTTAGACGCTGGGGTCGTCAAGCAAGTGTGACGAAACTTTCACTTTTAACATCGATTCCGCTTACACTTGCATATTTTGTAATTGTGTGCTAATATGCGGTTAAGCAACCCGGAATACGCGGGGCGTGTAATCACAGTTGTTATACAGTAAAAAAACTAAGCTACGCTCCCACCACTGTGGTCTTTTGGCTAAGGCACTCGGCTGCTGACCCGCAGGTCCTGGGATCAAATCCGATCGTCGCGGCTGCATTTTCGATGAAAGCGAAACTGCTTGAGGCGCGTATGCTTGCATTTAGGGCACCCCAGGTGGTCAATATTTCCGAAGCCCTCCACTATGGTGTCTCTCATAATCATATGGTGGATTTGGGGCGTTAAAACTTAACAATTAATATTATAAAGTTATTACGCACTCTCGTCTTGCTGTCTTGCGACGCTGTTTCGCGATGATCAAACACCGTGATAACAATATAGGACGAAATGCCATAGTGAAGTGTGTCTAGCTGTACGATTAACTGAATCAAACGCATTTAACAAAGGTGGTAATACTAATAATAACAATGGCATTTGATACTATCGCACAGCACACTGGCATGAATCACTTCGCCTCCACCGAAATGCGATTGTCACAGCCGTGATATAAGGCATGACCTTACGTTCAGAAGACGAGCGCCCTAACAGCTATGAACAAGGTTGGTGGCATCAAAGTTATATGCTGAGCTAGCTTCATGCGTTGTCACAAACGCGCGCTCAAAAAAAGAGCGCAACGCCGAATTCTGGCGACAAAGCGGCGAGAGGCTCCTCAAGGTCAATGCTAAAGAAGAACACAAGCATCCAAAGACTCCCGGGGTGTGCCCTCTCTCCCCCTCGGAAGCGTAGTTTCGCTGACCAACCTTCTCACATCGGCGGCCCAGCAGGCCCTTGAAGGAAGGTTCTGGAGGGAAAGGGGCGTGGTGATGCATAGTTGCGTCACGTGTCGCGGATGGCCCTCGTAACGTCTCGCTCTTTCACCAGCCTTTGCTTTGCATCGCGCCAACGAAACAATGAGAATTTTCTGGAATCTAGCGCGAAAAGTATTTAGGCGAGCAGCGGAGGAGGGAGATCAGGAGAAGAAGAAAGTTTGCGCTAGGGTGCGTAGGGTGTTCCGCCTTGTCGGCGAAGGCTTCTGTCCTCAGTGACAAAGCAGGTAATGAAGGGGATTTCCACCTGAGGGGTGAAGACTCCTGCTGCAAGCAGAAGAGTTTGTCTACCGCCAGCGAGCGAAGACGCGTTGCAACAGCTGCGCGTGGAAAGCCGACGTGTTACCGGCGAAGAAGTTTAGTGCTTGGAGCGCAGCCAATTGATGACGCGAGGTTTACTGGAAGAGAAACTTCGGAGGCAGCGGATCGACAACATCGCTGGTCTTTGAGTGAGTCACTCTTGGAAGAGTATCATTCAGACTTTGTTTTAAGGACTTTGGACTGAGTAAGTTTTCGAACATTTTAGGGTTTAGGTGTCTTGGTTGTTCGATGCAGGTGATGGCATTGTAGCGCGTAATGTTGTCTGTGTCCGTTGTTTCGAGTGTAGCTGATCGTACTGTGAAGTACGTTGTTTGATTGGTGACATCGTAGTCAACTATTGTCGAGTGTGCATATTTGTGTATCGTTTGATCTGCCATATTTGAGAATATAATGTTGTTTTGTTTATCAACTCTCGTCTCTGAATCGTTCTTTGGACCACAGCTGGCGTCCGCTGGCGCGCCATATAGGACCACTTCTAAATTGTCCGCGCTTTCTGGTGCAGTTCGGGGGGCCGATACTTCGGCCCTTAAAATTAGCCTGACGGTCACCTCCCTATTTAACGGGACCTGTGACAATTAATCTGGCGTCCAGTGAGTCAAAAGTAGGGAGAAAGAGCTTCGAGTGGTTGATAGTGCTATCAGAAGAATTGTGGGTGTTGCGAAGTGTTCTCGTTAACGAGTGTGCAGAGAGTGTTTCGATAGACTTAGTTGGCAGATATCGCGTGCACGCGGCTAGAATTTTATTTGCCAGACACCATGCATCTCGAGAAGTTAGTAACTCTTCGTGAGAAGATGGCTCTTTCTGGCGCCAAACTACTGAAGTGGGTCACCCAGAAGAAAAAAGAAGAAAAAGAGAGGGCCAAAGAAGAAAAGGCAGCTGAGCTGGAAAAAGAAAGGTTGGCGGTTGAAAGAGCCAAAGCGGAAAAAGCAGCGGAGTTAGAGACAGAGAGGTTGGGAGCTGAGAGGGCCAAGGAAGAAAATCAGCTGAGTTGGAGAGAGAGAGGTTGGCAGCTGAGAGAGCCAAGGAAGTAAAAGCAGCTGAGTTGGAGAGAGAAAAGCTGACAGCTGAAAGGGCGAAAGAAGAAAGAGAGCCAAAGGAGCGACAGCTGAAAGAAGAAAGAGAGCAGCAATTGAAGTTGGAGCTGGAGAGAGAAAAGCTGGCAGCTGAGAGGGCAAAAGAAGAAAAAGAGGCGGAGATGGCTGAAAGGGACCGGCAGTGGCAGCACGAGATGGAACTCGAGCGGCTCCGTTTGCAACAGCGAAGCGAAACTCCCGTCCAAGCTAGAGTCGAAAGCAGCGAACGGGAACATCATGGCTTCCACTTGAACCCAACCAAGCTGCTCGTAACGTTGGATGAAAGGAAGGACGACCCTGATGCGTACCTTCACAGATATGAGACGATTGCAAGGAGCCAGAATTGGCCGGAACATCAATGGGCAACTGCTTTGAGTACTTGCTTGAGTGGCGAAGTGCTTATTGTGTACGGTAGGCTGACGCCAACCAATGCAGCCAACTATACAAGGGTGAAGACTGCTTTACTGAAGAGATTTAGATTCAATGTGGAAGGTTTCCGGGACAGGTTTCGGACAGGAAAGCCAGCTGATGGTGAGACGGCTACGCAGTATGCCGCCCGACTTTGCGATTATTTCGACAGACGGATGGAGCTTTCAGGGACAGCACAGGAGTACGATGAGCTTAGAGAGTTCCTTATTAGAGAGCAATTTCTCACCAGTTGCCACCCAAGCCTTGTCACTGTACTTGAAAGAGAGGAGAGCTAAGTCACTTGATGACATGCTTGAATTCGCTGATCAATTCTCGGAAGCGCAAGGTGGCACAAATTTGGCCAAAGTCAAGAAGGAGTGTCCCGAAGATTCGAAGAAATTGGCTCCCGAAGAAAAGAAGAGTGCACCGGAGAGGGTTCCGCGATGTTTTCTGTTTAACCGAGTGGGTCAACACGCTAACAGCTGTCGAACTAAGTTTACGAGCCCTACTGTTGTAAAATGTTTCAAATGTGGTCAGAAGAGGTACAAGGCAGACGCATGTCGTAGCGGAGCGAGTAAACCACACCAAGTAGCCTGTGTGCAGGTGGCACCAAAAGCCGATGATGACGACGTCACCGACGGATTCGTAGAGTTGAAAAATTGGAAGAAACTTCCTGTTGTGGGTGCTGTAATGACAAAACGGCCAACCGGTGATACGAAGAGAATGCCACCGCTGCCTGGAAAAGCTGCGGGCAAGAAGGTTACAGTGTTAAGAGACACCGGTAGTTCCACTGTTATCGTGCGGAGAAACTTGGTACGGGAAAGTGAGTTAACAGGCAAAACGAAACCGGTTTGCCTAATTGACAGTACGATTCGGGTGCTTCCTGAAGCAGAGTTTGAGGTTGAAACCCCCTACTTCAGCGGGAAGGTTACTGCCCCATATATGACGACCCCTCTGTACGAACTCGTCATCGGAAACGTCGACGGTGCGTGAGGGCCGAGTGATCCCGAACGTTAGGGGAACCGAATATGGAGTCCTCACCGACACAGGGACCGCGAAATACAGGGGAGGAGCATCCCGTGAAGGATTTCACCCAAGCTCAAGGTGAAGCCCGAGTGAAAAATACAGTGAATAAGGAGATGATCGTGTTGAACGAGAGAACGTGCCGTGCAGCTGGACTTATGGCGGCACGACCTCAACCAACCAACAGTGAAAAGGTGAGAGAGTCGGCTGCAGAAATTAAGTGCCTTCCTCCCCTTCTAACCACTACCTCCACCATCCACAGCTTTCTCCCTCGCCTGCTGAGCGCTCGCCGCGACGCACGAGGCCCTTCTTTTTTTTAAAGGCGAAGCTCATTAAAAGGCACCCATTCGTCCCTCGTCGTAGTGTGTAATCAGTCTTACGTTTTGACCTGCAAGGTGGAGCCGGTGGGAGATTACTCCTGTGCGTTGTTGAACAATAAAAAATTCGCAGTGTGCGCGTTAACTAAAAGTCGAATACTCCTGTCTCTTATTCCCCATTAGCAGCCATTGGCATGTTCATTGAGCACTATCTGACAAGAAAGAGTTGCTACGTTATACTCGCTGGGCGTAACCTCCTTGGTTTTAGAAAGATTTAGCGAGCGTCGGGCCGCAGTAACATGAATACAGTGAAGTAGTATATACAATTAACTCGACGTGGTTAAAGGTGGGAAGTAGACACGAAGAAAAAGGTGAATTCTCCTGTTTCTCATTTCCCATTAGCCGCCATTGGCATGTACATTGAGCACTATCTGACAAGAAAGGATTGCTACGTTATACTCGCTGGGCGTAAACTCCTTGGTTTTAGTAAGGTTTAGCAAGCGTTCGGCCGCAGTGCCATGAATACAGTGAACTAGTATATAAAGTTAACTCGAGGTGGTTAAAGGTGGGAAGTAGACACGAAGCGCAAGCCGTAAAAAAGTGTGCGTGTGCCACCTCTCGTTTAGTCCTTGGAATGTCCGCTGGATGGCGGTGCTTCTATATGGGGAATATATGATGGAAAGATGCGAGATGGTGGTACTTGGAGTGTTGACTAGATGTACGAATGGACACACAGGGAGATGCATGGACGGACGCACAGATGGCTGCACGGACGGATGGACGCATTGATGGACGCAGGGGCGGATGTATGTACGAACGCATGCAGGAACGGAAGCACGGATGACTTGTGGACGCACGAACAAACGCACGCGTGGATGGTCACACAGACGGACGCATGGATGGACGGAAGCAAGAACGAATGAACGAATGGATGCTTCGCCCGCTCTCCATCATTCACCCCGTGGATATGCTGGCATTTTTCTTTTCAATTTCAGAATTACGTGTGCAGTGACGGCGTTTATTGTAATTGGCCTCAAACTTCTTATATCACTTACAGTTTCGCGAAACCTACAGGCGTTAGACTTTTTTTTTTTGAATGCTCGTCCTTGGTGGTCACTTGTCGAAAGAAAAAAATACCTATATGAATATGCTTCAAACAGCAGAACGTAACGCGGTTTCACGCGTTCCATACCAACATGCCCAAAATGTTACCCTAGAGAGCATGGCGTGGTTCCTATGCTGGTCTATGATGTTGGCCGTTCAATATACGACAATTGTTCCAATGCCCCTAAGGCTTTCAAAATTTAACAGTTCTTTCAACGCTTCGTGAAGTAAGGCATTCAATAATCAACGGTTTTTCCAACGGCCATCAAGCTTGAATTGCGGAAACAGGCGCGCTGCATCGGAGCTTTTGGTTGGTTTTCACGCTGCACAGAACACCCATTCGAAGATGGTCTTGCGGGAAAAAAATAAAAAAAGTGGTTGATTCCTGTTTTAACAATCAGAATAACACGAAAGTGAAACATGTCCTCGAAGAGGTAGTTGAGCGCTAACTGTGTATTGTTTCACCACAAGGTCGAAGGAATGAATGCTGCAGTAACAAACTGCAATGTTGCTCGAAGAACGACAAGCAGCTCGAAACTTGCAGCGCACACCTCATGCACAAAGCGTGCACGAATGGAGCATACACATGATGAGCGTGCACAGAACCATCACAGCTCGGCACTTCAAGCACGCTGCTCAAATAGAAAGAAAGACTTACAAAACGAATGCACAAGTATACAGCTGGTGAGTGTGAATAACGGTTTCAATTCCTACTTCTTCGAGTATTAACAACACCCTCCTTTCGGAAATGCGACCGTGGCAGCAGGCGAAGTGACGTTTGTGCCCTTTTTAACTACTCTAACTTTAAAACAGGCTTGCGAAGGACGGTACGAAAGGTACAAAGCCCCCGAATCCCAAGATAAGTGCGCGCACGAAAACGTCACCACATAAGGTAACATATATGCGCACTTTGATCACGCCAAGTGGAGGCACGCGAGCCCATCGACGCGCGGAGTGGCGCGGCACAATGACATTTCGTGCGCGCGCGCAAAACGCGCGCCCATCATGCCATCTCGATGGGGATGATGAAGACGCGTTGAAGTGCCGAGCTTTTAGCACCGCTAGCTGTACATGGTGTATATAAATGGCTTGCCGTTAACATTTAGAAGGGTCGCTCGGTGGCTTAGCGTGAAGCGCTGAGGAGCGTGAGGTTACTGGCTCGACGCCCCACTGCGGAACTTCTCCTCATTGTTTTATTGGCAATCAGTTAGTAAATAGTTTACAACGTCATGTTTATGACGGAAATACCTCACTGATTGGTGGTGAACCGCGGCATAAAACTGTTAATAATAAAAAAATTGAAGTCGATTGGAGGTGCGTGTATTGTGTTATGTAGCGCATCAGCGTGCAATCAAGCGACTGGCGCCGACTGAAGGGCGGGATGCCCCCGATGCCACCGTCGGCTTTGCGGCTAGACGCTATCGATCTTTGCCGCCACCCCGCGATCTTCGGCAACCGACCAAGTCAAGAAGGAGGCGGAGAGGTCAGAAGAAATATGAAGGGCGGTAGACGAGCGTTTCCTGGCCTTCGTCCCCGCTGAAAGCATGCCGCGCGTTACGTGGCTAGGCCAGCGAAAGTTGGACCCCCCGAAAACGTTCTCTCTACCAATCGCTCCCCCTTTCGAAGGCGAAGCCAGCCTTCCAGAGAGGAAAACCCGGTGGTCGTCTGGTATTTGCATAGGAAGTGCCCGTCGCGCGTAAGAAGAAACAACGATGCTGCACCAGCCGACTTCCCGTTACCAATGGCTTTTTTCGTACCTGTTTCACTTTCTCGTTACACCTGGTAAGGCATGCACTGTACGCACACGTGATAAAAATTGTGAGTTCTCTAGGCGCACCTATTCTCTTCCCAATAATAAATCCTGAATAGAATCTGATTTCTCGCGTTACTTCACAGATAACTCTGTTTAATTACCTCGTAACGCTGATAGAATAAAAAATAAAAGATGTGCATAGGTACGGAACGAAACGTGGCGACTGTCACAGTCAAGTTGACGTGTATAGCAACTTTTTAGATTCAGTGGGAAGTCTGCATCGTACTTTACTTATTATTTTTCTGTTGTTTATCCCGAAGACGCCTTGGACGGTAAATATTTGGATATGTGTTGAAGAGTGAGAAGGAGGACCTTTCGTCGCATATGACACTCAAAGTTTCCAGTAGGCCACAGACATGCAGTGGTTCCAATAATAGCGATGTCTTTCGTATGCAGTGCTGCTCCTAGAATAACACAATAGTGTACAGGAAGCGCTTACAGCAAAGAATACAGCAGTCTTGCTAAGCAAAAACCTCAACAGCAGCAAAAAGACATTGACAACATTTACAACAAGAGCAACATCAACGAGTGTCTTAACGAAGGGATTTTGTCCTCATTCGATTGGTTGCACCAATACTGGTGCTGTGGCCATTGAGTCTCTCGCAAAGCAAAACCCACCGGGGAGCGGTGAACACCAGTAGCGGTGCGGTGGCGTCACGGCGCCGCCATAAAAATCCGCTCCATGCACGTCGCGCTCTAGTTAAAACTCGACTGAGCCAGTCTTTCCTCTCCCGAAATCGCTCCCGCGTTTGACTGCTCAAATACCTGCTTGCTTTCCAGTATACGCCCCATGTCACCCCGGCAGAGAAGGAGAAGAGGGAGCGCAGGAGAGTACAGGATTGCGGAGAAATCGGGGACACAGTACGTGATCTGCATTGTCTAGCTCCACGCAATTTCCTTTCCCTTTCATCAACAGTTCTTTTTAGTTTTTCTCCACCAACACTTTTTTTTTCATGGCCTTACTTTGGCGTCACCTAAAAAATTGTAGCTTCAGCAGTTGGTGCCCCTTCACTTTTTTTTTCGATACCTGAATTGTGTTTTTTTTTTCTTTCGGTCACCACCATCACTTTCGCTATCACAGTTGCATTGATTCGTCTTTTTTCTTTAATGGTGCACGGAAAACAGGTGAGGAGTCGTGATCACTGTTAGAGAGATCAATACCGTCGAGTTGCCCTTGGCACATGCTATTATGTGCTATGAGAATAGTATTATTTTTTTCAGTTTTTTTTTTTGCGGCGGAAATATGAACTTCTTACATGCAAGATGGGGAAAATACACACACAAAATCTAAAACTATAGGAATAGAGACCTTCGTCATTCGAAGTGATCGTGGATTTTTGACGACGGAGAGGCTGTTTAGTTCAAACTCTAAGAGAAAGATGAAGCAGTCGCAAAGAGTGAGCAACCGCACAGGCAAAATAACTTCACTTTCTGTGATAATTATTATTAATTTCATTCGGTAGTGCTTGTTCGGTGGTATGTTAAGAAAGAAAATCTGGATGGGAAGGAAACGAGAGGTTTTAAAGTGCTGTGTGACAAGATAAATCGTCTGAAGCGTACTGAAAGAGCTACAGGTTTTACCGACTTGTGGTCGAATGGACATTTATGTTATTTTTTGAGCTCTGAATTTTTTACTTTCCGCGGTGGTCGGCTCTTATGACGCCTGAATGCTCACCCGAAGAACGCGGGTCCGAATCCCGGCTCTGTTTTTCTTTAGGCGCACGTTAAACAAGCACAGGTGGTAGAAATTTTTGGAGCCCACTATGGCGTATCTCATGATCATATTGTACTTTTGGGAGGCAGGACCTCTCGGATAATATTATAATCGTAGTCTGTAATGAACACTGTTTTTCCAAGCTCTGACATTTCGGCAGTCTGCAACTTTCACCGAAAGCGATATTTCACCCGTAGGTGATAAAAAGAAAACAAGGACGCTTAAAGCGGATAATTATTGCCAGGATGTCAATTCTGTCTGTACTCAATAGTTTTCCGTGTATTCTTATTGGTACAAACTTTACATTACGTGGGGCACGAGTACTTGCAATATTACATGAAGATACCCGGCCTGGATGCAAAGCACTTGTTACGCAAATTTGACGCTACAGTTTGGGGAGCATAGTACTTTATAGTTATTGGTCTTTTTCTGAAAGGTAATTTTTATACTCAAGCGCACGCTTGTTCACACCATTTTAAATTGAACACTCGGATTGACTGCGGTTACAATGTTTCATAATAAGAAGACAAAGAATTAGTGTCACGATACGTAAACTGTATGTGTAATCGAACACAAAGCAGCCACACAAGTCCGTACCTATGGTATTTGATTGTTTTCTATTTATGGCACAATAAAAGCAGCTCACCCATAGGTGAAAACAAAGTTTGACGCTGCAAAGACTAATGCACAAACTGCGTAGTTGTTCCATGTGCACAGCCGGACTATTTTGAAACAAAAATTACTGTAAAACAAAGATAGACGCAATGATGTCGCGCAGTACTTCTTCAGTGTCATTGGCGCTTTTTCATTATATGTTTAAATGTAATTTGTCGTTCTCGACTCATGCTTTCAATCCAGTAGTAGAGAGCAGATAAGTCACAGAGGCGCTGTCGCACTGCACACGAATCCAGATATAGTGTTCAGTGAATTCCATGCCCATCTCCTATTCCTATAAAATGCGGGGCAACATGCCAGACTGTGTATACGAGAAGAGATACATATATAAATGGCTGTGGCTCTTTAAACGATCCTTTCGCCGGTGCCGTCATTCATGAGAAAGTAGGTTTGGCTACCAATTCATTGAAAGACTTCCTTGGCGGTTCCGTCTCTTCAGCTGGCGTTTGGGCAGATTTAATTTGGCCCCCGATGATGTCATCGCCGCGATTGCGCGAAAAGCACGCGCAGTAGAGGGAACACCTGAAGGCTGTTGTTATGAGCATATGGTTGCAGCAAATATTGATTGATTGATTGATTGATTAAGATGTGGGGTTTAACGTCCAAAAACCACCATATGATTATGAGAGACGTCGTAGTGGAGGGCTTCGGAAATTTGTTCAGATGTTAAAACCCAATTATCTATATTATTGATGAAATGTTATGTGTGAATAGCGCAAATTTTGTTGGATATTTTATTTCGCGTTGCAATAGACTACAACGAGCAAAACTAGTTTAAATGTGTTTTCAGCAGAACAGAGTGATCATTGATTGATTTATATGTGGCGTTTAACGTCCCAAAAGCGCCATATGATGAGACACGCCGTAGTTGAGGGTTCCGAAAACTCGGACCACCTGGGGTTCTTTAACGGGCACCCAAATCTGAGCAAACGGGCCTATAGAATCTTGGCCTCCATCGATAATAAAGCCGCCGAAGCCGAGATTCAACCCCGCGACCTGCGGGCCAGCAGCTGAGTACCTTAGCCACTAGACCACCGCGGCGGGGCCCTTCAGCATAATTTCCATAAAGTTCGGTGCTATATCACGTTCATTTACTTGCGCCGTTGGCTGGTGCTGAGCCACCTGTAGCATTACAGACTCTTGTGTAAAGGAGACATATCAGGCTTAAACACCTTCACTTTCCATACTAACACGGTAATGGTCCTGTGTTTTCTAAATCGTGCTTGGAACAAACCATGGGTCAACATTGTTCAAATAGAAACTGAAGCCGCGTATTCTGTGGTGTCACTGCGTGCCTTCCACGCGTGCAAGAAATCAAGCCGAAATGACTTGTTCGGACGCAGCATCGAGCCGCTACACCCTTCTCTCCGTGTTTACGATGTGTCACAGAGGGGTGTATACTTTTCGGTGTTTTCCTAGAAGCAATGCCACAACCAACATCTACATATGTGGTTTCAGGGCAGCCGACGTTGGTTCCGTAAGCTTCTTATTTTTTGCGAGACCCTCAACCTTCATCACTCTCTCTGAACGTGCTTCTATGAAATCTACATGTTCTTCCGAGTAGCCGAGGGCTTGTGGTTCATGGCGGCAGATGTCCAGCTGCACTGAAATATGGATGGAACAAGGGCACTCACTGGGCCTTGATAGTTTGTCAACACACACGCACGCACGCACACACATGTTCAAACATACAAAGAAAGAAGCTGTAAACAACATGTGTATACCGCAGGTTCCTGTTGGTGCTTTCAGAGTCCGGGAATCGGCACACGTCGTATTTTTCGAATATTTAAAGTGACAGCTGTCGAGTAAAGAATATACGCGCCGATGATTTGCGGCCAGTGTCTGTTCCCCACTGTGCCTGTCAGCGTCTATTATCGGGGATCTGCAAAGGTTTCTTGAAGTGTGTGATTGGGGCGCCTTATAACTTAGAACGAATGTCATGACCTTACGACCGTCTTATGGTTCGAAACCACTCTATTGTATACGGCTGTGGTGAGGCTGGCAGTGGCAGCGTATTTGAAGGGCTTTCTGTTAGACTCATATTTGTGAGTATGCACTGACAGTAGGTGCGATGTGTTCCACGAAATGATCTAGTAGAATGAAATAAATGCATTGACCCGTATACCTGTGGGGCTTGAAAAATAAAAAGGGAGCTTTGCGTAAACTTTGTTCACCAAATCCACCTTTGTATGCACTTTGCCACAGACGCGCAGTTTGATGTCTGATCAAGATAAATGGGAATGCCAGCAAAGTTGGCCCAACAGCCTACAAATTCGTGTATTTTACTGAAAATGTTTACGTTGTAATGAACTGTATCTGGAAACCTCATAACCAAGGACTGATCTTTTGTATACAGAAAGAACAGCATTTTTTCACTGTGATTCAGACTGTGTAGTAAACAAAGTTAAAACTTTGAGATTGTGGTATATACCCGGTAATTAGCAGATATGTCCGTGTATTTGTGTTTTTTTTCTGGTTGTTGAGATGAAGCAATACAGAGATAGTAATAGACTGATCGCTAATCCAACCAAATGATCACCACCTTCTGGCTTTTTTTTTGTTGTAGTTTGAAATTTGTTGGGGTGCGCATGAATAGAAACCCTTGAAAACATTTACACGAGAATGTGTAGATTTATCTGGTAAATTGGCGATAACTTATACGTCCACTTTACCCTACATTATACATAAAAAGCATGCATTAAAGAACAAAAGCTGATATTTTCTATTTTACATTGGCGCGGAGAATGTGCTATAATAACGTAGTAAACGTTGTTGTTTGCACCGTCATTTCTAGCAAAACTATACTGGTCAATTTTGAGCAGTTAGCAATTTGCATCTACGTTAGCTACATATCGAAGTATTAGACGAACATTGTAGTAAACCAGCCAGAAAAAGCATTCCGCGCACAATGAGCTCAATAGCCTTTTAGTTTAAAATATTCTACACTTTGCAGTTGCTCTCGACTTGGGAGATTAGCTCCTAAGCTGTAATTTTGAGGTGACTAAATATGTAAACTCATGAAAAATAGATATCCTCATATTTGCGTTTCTCGTATGGGTCTAATAATGAGATTGCTTCGTTGCTGAAATGTTTCATATAGAGTGAAGATACCCGGGATCTTGGGAGGAGTTGATGTAGTAATAGCCGAAAAGGTAACTAAAGCGTTCATAGCTGGTAACTATATAGCTTAGCTCCTAAGCTGTAATTTTGAGGTGACTAATTATGGAAACTCATGAAAAATAGTTATCCTGATATTTGCGTTTTCTGTAGGGGTTCATGAGTTAGACTGCTTCGTTTTTGAAATGTTTCATCTAGAGTGAAGATACCTGGGATGTTGAGAGGAGTTGATATAGTACTAGCCGGAATAGGTAACTAAAACGTTCAAACCTGGTTAATAGCCAAACTTTACACAGGGGGTCGGGAAGCATATCTGAAGTGAGGGGCGACGTTCCGGAGTCCCTGACTTTACATCAAACAAGCAATGAATTCAAGCTGAAACATTATACACACGAGCTGCGAGCTTGCTAATAATGCTTTAAAACTGCCATTGGTAATCTAAAAGACTATTGCATGGACACTGTGGCTTGTCAACGCCACATAATACATTGAATCAGTTACTGCTCAGTGTATCAAAATACACTGATCAGAACGGGTGTGGCGAATTACAGAGCTCACCAAGAGAAGGCTTGTGCAAAGGAAAATTTTCAGCTTTACCGCCAACTTTGTCAATTTTATATGCATGTGCGTTTGCCACTGACTTGTTCACAATTTTTGGTTCTTTCTAGTAAATCGAATGCCTATTCAGAACCTTCTTTTCTAATTTGAAATCGGCGATGTAATGGTATAAAAAATTTTATGTTCACTTTGTTCAAGTTTAATTGATTGATTTGTGGGGTTTAACGACCCAAAACCACTATTTGATTATGAGAGACGCCGTAGTGGAGGGCTCCGGAAATTTTGACCACCTGGGGTTTTTAACGTGCACCCAAATTTGAGTACACGGGCCTAAAACATTTCCGCCTCCATCGTTTTGTTCAATCTTAAGCGTGGCGAAAAGCGAATAGGGTGCAAAGCTGGGCTACTTGATGCCTGATCATGATACTGTAAGGTAAATTAGCGCACTTTGACGTAGAAAAAGAGACAAGGAAGACACGAGCCTCGGAACTTTCAGTAGAGAGTAGTGTGAATGCGTAAAAAAGGAAAGAAAAATTGAAGGATGCAAAAGCAGAGGTGAAATCGGCGGTATAAAAGGTTTGAATATTTATTTATAATAACCTATATTAAGACTATTGCTACCTGTAGGCTGCCACAAACCATAGTGCGAATGCGCGTGTGCGCCCGACGAAGAAGATGAGGGTCGCTGGCTGCTCGAGCTCGGAGCCAGACTGGCCAGTGCTGCAACCGCTCTTGCAAATATATTTTTCGAATATATTCGCAATACTTTGTCTCGTTACTCACGTAACATATTTGGTGGAGGTGGAACGATCCCCGTCCTCACCACGCAGCTCCGCAGTGGCCGCATCCTCCAGCTTCCCGCCATGGCTTTCAGTGACAACGCGTCCGCTTCACCATCTGCGGCTTCTCCGACAACCTTTGTCGCCGTCCAAACACCCCGTGATCCCGGGACATTTTCTGCGCAACCTGGCCTCGACGTCGACAAATGGCTTCGCCTTTATGAACGGGTCAGTCAAACTCACCGCTGGGACCCTACCATGATGCTCGCTAATGTTCTCTTCTACTTGGACGGAACCCCGCGTGTCTGGTACGAGACAAATGAGTCCGAACTCACCAGCTGGGACACGTTCAAGGAGAAGCTACGTGACATCTTTGGGGACCCGACCGGTCGCCACGCAGCTGCACGACAGGAGCTGGCTACCCGTGTCCAGTCGCCAACTGAATCGTATGTGTCATACATCCAAGAAGTTCTCGCTCTTTGCCGAAAAGTAGACGAGGCGATGTCTGAGGCTGAAAAGGTTGGACACGTTTTGAAGGGGATCGCGGACGACGCCTTCAATTTGCTGGTGTACACTAACGTCTCGACCATCGACCGTGTAATTCAAGAATGCCGCCGTTTCGAAACAGCAAAAAGCCGTCGGGTGCGCCCTCCTTTTTCTCGGTTGCCAAACACGGCGGCTACGTCCACCTGCTCCGATTCTACCGTCACACCGCCCTTTGAGCAGAGTGTAACGCGTATCGTTCGACGGGAACTTGAAGCAGCAAGTCCAGCGCCGCTTCAGCCCACTTCTTTCGAACATACGATGCCGACAACCCCCGCGATCTCCGTTATTCAGGCGGTCGTACGACAAGAATTCGCCAACCGCGGGTTCCCTGATGCTTGCCCCATCTCTTGCCCCTCCTCCAGACCAATTCCCATTAATCCACCTCGACGTGACCCATTTGTTGCTCCACGATCTCGCAACCCGGCGGAATGGCGAACTCCTGACGACAAACCGATCTGCTTCCGGTGCCACCGCGTTGGACATGTCTCCCGCTACTGCCGTGCCTCCTGGACGCCGCCACATAGGAGCCAGTTTTTCGCACCTTATAGCCCATATGAAGATCTTCGCCGGTATTCGTCCAGCCGTACCGCCCCTGCTTTCGACACGTCTAACAGCCGCCTTCCTGCTCGTTCTCCGTCCCCTCAACGCCGTCGTTCCCCGTCGCCCCAGCCACGCCGCCATCACTCGCCGCCTAACTTTTCATCGTACCCGACGGAAAACTAGACAGTGCAGCCCCTGGAGGTAGTGCTGCATCATCCCTGTCTGAACCAAACCCTCCATTGACGCTTCATACGAACAAAAATCTTGTCGATGTACACGTGGACGGTATTTCTCTGTCGGCACTAGTCGATACTGGCGCTCATGTGTCCATAATCAGCGTTCATCTTTGTCGCCGCTTAAGAAAAGTACTCACGCCTCCTGCTACCGAAGCTGTACGTGTGGCCGATGGCGGCACTGTTCCTGTCATTGGCATGTGTACGGCTCGCATAAGCATCGCCGACCGTTACATTCCTGTTCTATTCACGGTGCTCCAGAACTGTCCTCATGACCTCATCTTAGGGATGGACTTCCTGTCGACCCATTCTGCTCTGATCGACTGTTCCGCTGGTACTCTTTGCTTAGACCTTCCTCTTCAGCCGGATATTCACCCTGAACCTCAACACGGCCTTTCTGCCACAGACTTCCTCCGCTTACCGCCTAAAGCCCTCACATTCACCGAATTCGCCACGACCTCACCCGTATTGGATGGGAATTACATCGTCACACCGATTCCTGATGTCCTACTGGCACGTGACGTCACCGTCCCTCACTGCATCGTAACTGTAGCCTCCAACCGGACCCGTCTACCCGTCATAAATTTCGGCTTCACAAAGCAAGTCCTCCCTGAAGGCATCCTAATCGCCACGTTGCGGTCCTTAGCCGATGATCACGTCACCACTTTCGCAGCCGACGCATGCACCAATTTTTCTTGTCGCCCACTCGATGCCACATGCCTCGACATGTCAATACGTCCCATGATCGACCCTGACCTTCCCCCAGAGCAAACAGCCGCTCTCGCACGCCTTCTAGCTTCCTACCGTGACATCTTCGACCTTGACGACCGACCACTCGGCCAAACTTCTCTTGTAAAGCACCGCATCAACACCGGTGATGCTGCTCCCATTCACCGTCGACCGTATCGCGTGTCCGCGTCGGAGCGCCAGATTATTCAAGCTGAAGTGAATAAGATGTTAACTAAAGGCATTATTGAGCCCTCATCAAGCCCATGGGCGTCACCCGTCGTCCTGGTTAAAAAGAAGGACAACACATGGCGCTTTTGCATCGATTACCGGCATCTAAATCGAATCACCAAAAAGGACGTGTATCCTTTACCACGTATTGATGACGCCCTCGATTGTCTCCACGGCGCACGCTACTTTTCATCCATCGACCTTCGTTCTGGTTATTGGCAGATTGCCGTAGACGAGAAAGACCAAGAAAAGACCGCCTTCATCACTCCAGATGGCCTATACCAATTCAAGGTTATGCCCTTCGGTCTATGCAATGCCCCCGCCACGTTCGAACGTATGATGGACTCTCTGCTACACGGATTCAAATGGTCAACATGCCTGTGTTACCTAGACGACGTCCTCGTATTTGCACCTACATTTGAGACCCACCTTGAGCGTCTGTCGGCCATTCTCGACGTCTTCCGCAAAGCTGGCCTCCAGTTGAACTCCTCGAAGTGTCACTTCGGCCGCCGACAGATTACCGTGCTGGGCCACCTTGTCGATGCTTCTGGTGTGAGACCGGACCCTGAGAAAATTCGTGCCGTCACGAGTTTCCCAATACCCCAATCCGCCAAAGATGTCCGGAGCTTTGTGGGACTTTGCTCCTACTTTAGGCGGTTCGTGAAAGATTTTGCGGCAATCGCCCAACCACTTACCGATCTTTTGAAGAAAGGCGTTCCATTTTCGTGGGGGTCCACTCAAGCTGCCGCCTTCTCTCACCTCATAACACTTTTGACGACGCCCCCTATCCTGGCCCACTTTGACCCATCTGCCCCAACTGAGGTCCGAACTGATGCCAGTGGTCACGGTATCGGAGCCGTTCTCGCCCAATGCCAACAGGGACACGACCGCGTTATCGCGTATGCTAGCCGCCTCCTTACACCTGCAGAGCGTAACTATTCGATCACGGAGCGAGAATGCCTTGCTCTTGTCTGGGCGGTCTCAAAATTCCGCCCATATTTATATGGCACTCACTTTTCCGTCGTCACCGACCACCACGCGCTCTGCTGGCTTTCATCCTTAAGAGATCCTACAGGTCGACTTGGTCGCTGGGCTCTGCGACTGCAAGAATACACCTTTGCTGTGATATACAAGTCTGGACGCCTGCACCAGGACGCCGATTGCCTTTCTCGCTATCCAGTTGGCCCATCGGCCACCATACCTGACAACGACGCCTGCGTGTGCTCCGTTTCTCAACTGAACCACATAGCCGACGAGCAACGCCGTGATGCAGCCCTACGAGCTATCATTGAGCGCCTCGACTCCTCCCCATCGAACCGATCCTATCGCTCGTTCGTACTCCAGAATGGCACATTATACCGGCATAACTTCCATCCAGACGGCCCATCTCTGCTGCTTGCCATACCCAAACACCTCCGCTTGGCTATACTCCACGAACTCCATGACGTTCCTACTGCCGGTCACCTGGGTGTGTCCCGCACATACGACCGGATTCGCCGTCGCTTCTATTGGCCAGGTCTGGCACGGTCCGTCAGAAGATACGTCGCGGCGTGTGAGGAATGTCAGCGCCGCAAAACACCATCGACGCTTCCGGCTGGGCGCCTTCAACCACTCGATATTTCTACTGAACCTTTCTTTCGCGTCGGCTTGGACTTACTCGGCCCTTTTCCTCTGTCTTCTGCTGGCAACAGGTGGATAGCTGTGGCCACAGACTACGCCACACGCTACGCAATCACACGCGCCCTTCCAACAAGTTGCGCCACTGACGTCGCCGATTTTCTTCTACACGACGTGATCTTGCAACATGGTGCTCCACGCCAGCTGCTCACGGACCGAGGCCGCACATTTCTATCGAAAGTCATAGCGGACATCCTACGCTCTTGTGAAACACGCCACAAGCTCACTACGTCGTACCATCCGCAAACAAATGGCCTCACAGAACGCCTGAACCGAACCCTAACTGACATGCTTGCAAAGTACGTTTCCTCAGATCACTCTGACTGGGACATCGCTTTACCATACGTGACATTTGCCTACAATTCTTCGCGCCACGACACTGCTGGTTACTCCCCTTTTTTCTTGCTGTTCGGCCGCGAACCCACATTACCCCTCGATACGACGATTCCGTTACCAGCAGCTCCAACTTCACAATATGCTCTGGACGCCATCAGCCGGGCCGCCCACGCACGCGAAACCGCTCGTGCTCGCCTTCTGACCTCCCAAGCAAACCAACGGCGTCGGTACGACCAACGACACCGCGATGTGCACTTTTCGCCCGGTTCGTTGGTTCTGCTGTGGTCTCCGACCAGGCACGTTGGCCTGTCTGACAAGCTGCTCTCTCGGTACACAGGGCCATACAGAGTGCTTCGTGAGGTGACTCCCGTCACTTATGAAATCACTCCTGCTGCCTCGCCGTCTTCATCCACCCCTAGGGCCAGCGACATCGTACACGTCGCACGCCTGAAGCAGTACCACTCGCCCAATGATCTTGACATCTAGATGCGCCGAGACGGCGCCTTTGCCGACGGGGGTTATGCTACCTGTAGGCTGCCACAAACCATAGTGCGAATGCGCGTGTGCGCCCGACGAAGAAGATGAGGGTCGCTGGCTGCTCGAGCTCGGAGCCAGACTGGCCAGTGCTGCAACCGCTCTTGCAAATATATTTTTCGAATATATTCGCAATACTTTGTCTCGTTACTCACGTAACACTATTATGATTATTATTTACAGTATAAATTATTTATCATGCGAGTATTCTTCCCCAATTGTTCAAATTGAGTCGTATTTAGCTCACATATAAGAAATTGGGAACAGCATGAGCCACGTATGGCACTGTTGGAAGTTATTCGACTTCTGGGATGACAATCGCAGGCTGCATGGAAGAAATACGCATTCTGCAAAAAACTGGATTTCGATGGTTCGTGTATGCTTCTGAGGAGCACTCACACTCAGATCAAAAAGGCAAGAGAGGAAAGTAAAAAGAACCTACGATCAGACAAAATCAAAGGAAGTAAATCTACTCTCCAGCATCATTAGACAATTTGGGAAGTGCCTTCGGCTCGCCTGCAAGGCTATGCGACCGGTCCAGAGAAAATAGGATAGGAGAGGGAGGGAGAAAACAGAAGCGCTGACATTCATTGACAGAACCAAGCAGCAGCTGAGAAAAAAATCAGAAAGCAAGACTCCTGCCCACCAACCCCAAGACGTCTTTAGGAGCATTTCATCACCATTTGGTTGCCATATTAAGTTTTTGCGCTTCGTGATGTTCATTGCTGACCGGAAAAAGGCCATCAAAGAATATACATCACGTCCCAATTATGCTGTTTATGTGATTGCCTGCTGGTTTTTTATCTTGGTTCGTTTTTTATCTGCCTAAAGAACTACGAAGAGAACATGGTAAGTGTAAAAAGATTGGTGATGGGCAGAATGGAGAGAGGCGGAGAAAGAACTGTGGAAAAATGTCGGCAGAGCAGGGTACAATTTTTTCATTTGCTTTTTATCGACACCCCAGACGCTTGAAGAAACTCCAGCGTAAGGTTGCTGTTCCCCAGCGCGAGGTTGCTGTTTCAGGCTGTGTTGTGTGTTTCTCATAGTTGAGAGAAAAAAGTAAACTTAGGGAATGTCACGCAGAAAACACTTCTATGACCCACAGACATTCTGGGCGAATGCCTCTCTCGGTAGGAAAGCTCAAGTATGGTATTCTGGGAGAC
Organism: Rhipicephalus annulatus; assembly: GCA_013436015.1. Classification (NCBI taxonomy): domain Eukaryota; kingdom Metazoa; phylum Arthropoda; class Arachnida; order Ixodida; family Ixodidae; genus Rhipicephalus; species Rhipicephalus annulatus. The sequence continues at coordinate 140,670 of WOVY01009427.1, forward strand.
ATCATCGTTAAGTATATCCAATGGTTCGGTCAAAAATCTGTGTTACAAAAAACTGACTCCTACTGTGCTTGACAAATCAGGCAGGTCACCTTTGTCTGTAAAATTTGACGTTGCATCTTGAGCGCAGCAGTAACACTTGTAGCCACACACACAAAGAAGTTAATCCATTTTAACTAAGGTAGGGAAACCTTAGGAGATGGTACACCGAGCGAAGATGCGGAGGAGGAGGCAACACCTAAAACGTCGAGGTCTTCCAGGTAAGTGCCCACAATTCCTAAACCTAGTAGGCTTCTCTGATGTACAAGCAAGCGTGGCCGCATAGTTTTCGAGGTACTACTTGCGGCTTTAGGCGTCATAAATCTCCGCAGACCCCCAGGCGCACCTGGTCGCTTTCCCCAACCTCGCAGTGTGAAGTGCACAATGTTGTGTCCCGTGACCCTGGATGTGGTGTAAGTAGATCCGTCCATTTAGGTTTGCCTTACTTGACCCTGGGTGAAGCTAGGCCTTCACCATGGACGTTTTCTTAGTCTACCCGGCATGGCCGCGTAAGTCATGTGACCTGTGTTACGTCAGCCAATCATCCTTCTTCTCCCTCCACAAAAGCGCTTCCAATAAATGCGGGAGAGCAGTCTCCCGTCTGTCTCGCCGAAGGTCGGTGTACGTGTCGTCACTCTACGCGCCCTTCCGTAGCTCGGCCCCTCAGTCGGCCTGCTGCAGGGCTTCGCCGGTGCTCCTGCCCATACAAACGCACACAGCAAATATCAGGTGTGCGCTCAGCCAGTCCGCAGCCAATGCCAAGCCAGTGAGTCAGTCCAATCAAATAAAATAATATCTGTTGTTTTACGTTCCGCATCCATAGGATTATATATCCTTATTAGAGACGCTGTAGGGGTGGACTGCTAAAATCAAGTAAGCTCAAGCTGTGCGGGGCCAAGGTAAGCACTCTTTGATACTCCCCACGGTGGTCCAGGAGGCCCTGCTTCTTGACGTTTTAGATAAGTTTCTATAAAGGTGACGGGAGAGAAACAGCTGAAAGATTTATCAATTTTTCCCGTAGTGGCGAACATTTCAAATGTTAATAACTCGCTGACCAGGTCGACGTACCACAGTTCATACCGGAACAGAGCAGAGCCCCACGTTACGTGTACGATGGTGGTGGTGGTGGTGGTGGTGGTGGTGGTGGTGGTGGTGGTGGTGGTGTTGTAGCAGGCGGGGTTAGCCTGGCCTGCACGGCCGGCAATTGTTCCGCCTGAGCATCTCCTAAATTTGGAAAATGTCACCACGTGTCAGACAGCCCAGTGTCTCGCAGGAAGACTAACAAAATTCGTTGCACGTTCGTCTTAGTTGCCGCGGGTCCTTCAGGAAAGATGATGTCATCAACTGTCCGGTGTCTATGACAGCCTTTTCGCAAGGTGCGGATCATCGCTGCTCTTTGCACATCAAACTGTGGGCAAAGCCAAATGAAATGTTCAATATCCCCAATGTCACCACAGAAGGCACAGAACGGGGAAACGTATCTCCCAGTCTTGAATGACCAGGCCGTGGTGTATGCGGAGCCGGTTCTAATGCGGTACAACAGCTTCTTCACGAGAAAGTCCATGAATTACACATGCTTGGTGTGGAAACTTGTAGATCGCCTTGAAATGATTGCGTATCACATCTTTGTTGTTCTGGTAAGTCTTGGGAATTCTTACTTTTGGAAACGATGTACGTGCTTCGCAAGCAAGGGCATCAGCCTTTTCATTGCCCTCAATGCCAACGTGGGATGGAATCCACTGGAACTTTATATTAAAACTCTTGCCATTTAGGTGTTTGATTAGTGCCAGAGATTGCCTGGTGAACTGTTCTTGAGGTAGGCCACGATGCAGTCTTTGTAGTGCCGATTTGGAGTCCGTCAGCACTACAACATCTCGTGCATAAAAGGATCGCAGTTTTCGCAAAGCCGCCGTAATTGCAGCGCTTTCTACCGTTGTGGACGAAACCACGCGATCCAGGCGGCCCGATCATGACACGCCCAGGCAGGGTATGCAGAAAGCCGCTGCGCAGCTATCCGTCTGTGTGCACACTGATCCGTCGGTGTACACTTGTAGGTGGCCGCGGTACATGGTGCTCAAGTGGTCCAGCGCAAGAAATTTTGCTTCCGCGGCTGTAATGGTGTGCTTCGCTGGTAGCTTGGGTACGCTGAAGTTGCACGCAACATCCACAATAGACCATGGCGGGTCCATAGGGCGCCGTTTAGGCAGTTTCAAGCCTAAATAATGAAATGTGTTTAGTGCCGCGTTGAAATGTGAGCCAGTTCTTGCTCTTAGCCGCCGAAGAAGCGCCGTGCCTGCGAATGACTCGCCCAGTCTTGACAGCTGCGTCAATAAGGCCCGAGATGCCAAAAGGCGGAGCGGCAGAGACTCGGCTTCATTGGTGACCTTCGTGTTTGAAGCCGCCTGAGGGACTCCCATCGCCAAGCGAAGGCCCTTTCTGTGCACTGCCTCTAGGCGTTCGAACTGGCTTGGTGATGGTGATATCAGGGGCAGCTGATAAATGATGCGGCTTGTTATAAGCGCATCATTTAATTTAAGCATGGACATAGGATTGTTGCCCCAACGGACCCCTGCCATGCGACGAAGAGCGTTGATCCTTTGCACTGATGCATTGACTATACCATCAACCGCACGTCGCCATAATAGCTTGTTGTCGATGGTAATGCCCAGGAAACGGACACTTCTTGCACAACGAATCGAGTGGCCTCGAATATTCAGCGACAGACGTGTTGACTTCCGTCGCGCTCCCGGGAAGAGCATGAAGGCCGATTTTTCCGCTGATAAAGATAGGCCGAGTGTCAACAAGTGACGCTCAATGATTGAAATAGCGCTCTGTGCTATCCGGGCCAAACGTTTGTGCTGGTACCCTGAGATCCAAATGCAGATGTCATCGGCGTAGATGGATATTTTAACTGCTTTCAGAGCTAAGTGCAGAGTGTCGGGAAGGCTGGCCATGGCAGCGTTAAAAAGCAAGAGAGATAGAACACTTCCTTGTGGGACGCCGAGGGAAACGCGTCTCTCTTCGCTCATTACATTTCCAAGCTTAACACGGACACAACGGTCTCTGAGAAACTCATGTATGAACCGAAGAGCATTTCCCGACACACCCATGGCTTGGAGCCTGTTCACGATGCCTGCCTGAAGCACACAATCATATGCCTTGGCAACGTCCATGAAGACGGCGAGTGTCGAGAGTCCGCTGACACGGTGGTGCTCGATGTGGCTTAATAGGTCCAAAACACTGTCCTGGGCCCTCAGTCGTGGGCGAAATCCGGTCATACACGATGGCCATCGTCTTCCTTGTTCAAGGTACCAAGTTAATCTTGTACATATTAATCTTTCCATCAGCTTAGATACGCATGATGTAAGAGATACCGGTCGATATGACGCGAGGCTCGCAGGATCCTTTCCGGACTTTAATACTGGCACCACCCAAGCTGTCTTCCAAACAAATGGGATCTCTCCCGTGCTCCAGACATGATTAAATATGTCCAAAAGGGCCCTTTTTCGCTCATATGGCAGATTTGTCAGCATTTGATTGCTGATCAAATCGGGACCCACGGCACAGCGTCTTCTTAATTTGCTAAGTGCCATATCCAGCTCTCGGAAGGTGAATGGCGTATCCATCGTGTGAAAAAACTGAGGTGACAGAGGAATCGCCGCTCCTGCTGATCTACCAGATATGTACACGTCTGCGAAATCCTCTGCAAGGGTTTGCACATCTATCCCTTGTTTCAAAGCGAGTGCTTCGAATGGCCTGTGTGTTCGGATCTTCCCAGAAAGACTATTTATTACTGCCCATATCTTTGTCAAGGGCGTAAACGTCGATAAACTCTCACAGAAAGCGGCCCATTGATTTCTTCCTAATTTTTTTGTATGGCGACGAATCGCAGCGTTTATCCTGTTATATTAGGTTTTCGCAGACAGATTTCCTTTTGTTCTCATTAATTTCCGCTCCGCCCGTCTACGTGCTGCGCAGAGGTTCTTCAATTTCAAGTCAGGAGCAGGAAAATGGTCGGGCAGTTTCAGCAATGAAGTTGCTGATCGCTTGCCTTGCAACATATCTGCGAACAGCTCACCAGTGGATTTGTCCAACACTTCTCTGTAGGTGTCCCAGCGTGTTACATTGCAGAATTGTCGACCAGCAGTTCGAAATCCCAGGATATTGGTGAAGATGGGGAAATGGTCGCTGCCCATCTTGTCTGGAGCCGTGGTCGATGATACCAGAAGGTCCGTGGAGTGAAGTACAAGGTCTATTGCACTCCATGAATCTGGTGGCCTGAAAAATGTAGGTTTACCATCGCTCGCCACACATAAGTCGGCAGCATCCGCAGCTGCTAGAAGTTCCTTGCCTCGAAAATCGACACTCTTATCTCCCCAGAGTGGATGGTGCGCGTTAAAATCACCACAGATTATTCGAGGTGCGGGACATCGAGTGCAAAGGTCCTTTAGGAAAGTCTCCATAGAGACCTTTTTTCGTGGGCTTATGTACACCGATACCACACTCAGTTTTCGGTTTCCCAGGCACACTTGCACAGCAGTGACTTCCAGTGAGTTGGAACAGAGGTCTTGCACTGGTAAGGCGACGTGAAAGATTTCCCGCCTTATGTATATCATTGCGCTTCTATTTGCAAACGACGTTATGCTCGGGTTGCCGTGTCGGGTGTACCCTGGGAGCGTCCTTGCATTCGGTAGACCGGCTTCGGAGAGGGCTAGAATCGGTATTGGAATGTCGCGCAGGAAAAGGTTGAGTTCGCACAGGCGTTTTAGAAGACTGGCGCAGTTCCATTGCATTATTAAGGGCACTTTTGAAGGACGAAATAGACCAGGTGGGCGAGACATTGCCATTATTCTACTGTGTGTTTGTGGAAGCAGAGCAAAGTAACACTGACTCTAGAGCCAGGACTGCTTCCAACATATCCTTCGTTGAACTCGCAGGCATCTTAGCGACGTGTGAACGTAGTGCGGTGAACAGAGCGCGAATAACGTGCTCGAGGTTTTCTTGCTGTTGGCTTCCAGATGGTACTTGAGGTGGGCTCAGTGCATCAGCGTAGGTTCGCTTGGCGGACTCTTTCGTGATACAATTCTCACCAGCGTTGAGCACTTGCGTTGACTCAGTACCAGCTCTTGTCGGCTTTAGGCACGGAAAATTTCCTGCGTACTCGTTATCCGAACCGCCATGCTGTGGCGTGCCGGACGTCTTCTTTGTGAGCGATGGTTCGTTCACAGTCTTCGGGCCGAGGACAAACGTCTTATTTCTTCGCTGCGCAGCTGTTCGTGCTGGACATCGGCCGTAGCTAGCTGGGTGGTCGCCGCCACAGTTTGCACACACAAGTTTTTCTTTACTTGTACACGTCTTAAAGTCATGAGGCCCCCCACAGCGCTTACACCTTTGTTCCCCATGACAGTGCTTAGCAACATGTCCAAAACGCTGACATTTAAAACAGCGTGGTGGCGTCTCCACGTAGTCTACCAACTCGTGTCTGGTGAAGCCAAGGTTGATCTTCTCTGGGCGTTCCGAATTTGGAGCGAATGTGAGAACTACAGAGTCAGTGCGCCTTGATTCCCATTCGGTGGATGAGGTTTGGACTCGTCGTATGATTCTTCTTGCGTGGTATACTCCCTGAGGTCTCAGGTAGGTTAACAGCTCTTCGTCCGAGTACCATCTTGGGACCCCTTTTATAATGCATGTATTTTTCATGTAACTGTGTGGTACACGGGCAGATATGGCAAGGCCGCAGATAGTATTGGTATCTAGAAGCATATTAGCTTGATGTTCTGTCTCTATATCCAAGAGCAGGGCTCCCTGTGCTGTGAAACGGCTCTTAACTGGGGCTCCACCGAGAATCGTTTCAATTTCCGAGTATAGGTCAATAGGATTCACTTGCCTCAAGTTAGCTCCTTCGGATGTTGGAGCAATTAAAACAGGAATACCCACCGTCCTGTCTTTGCGATGTCGCACAAGGCGGAAACCACCCTCGTCCATGTCTTGATCTGTGAGGTTCGCCCCGTTGTGGTCCCCGACGACAGTTTATTCGTCCTCTGATGCAACGCTGTGTTGTCGCTTGCCGTCAGGTATGCTTGCGCCAGCCAGCTGGTGCTTCCGACCTGGTGTCACACCTTGGGAGGTCATGGCGGCGCTCTCCCCGATGCTTGTTTCGTTTCTTCTAGCACATTTCGACGCGGCGGGCTGCGCAGTACCCGTCGGTCGCCGATACGGCAGGTACCTTTTCGAGTCGTCCGACGCCTTGAGCAGTGCTGAGCCGTAATATAAACAAAAATAAACGATAAATGCAGACAGAGCTACTTAGCCAAGCAGCAACAGCTTCGTCGTGTACGACTATACGAGATACTACTTCCTCTCATATCCCAGCCAGCATTCCTCAATATGGGGGAGCCACGCCTGTGAGCGTTCAGCCAATATTCGACTCAGCCACGACGCACGGCCTGCATACTTTGCATTCTCTTTTGTGCAAGCCTTGATGCCCTGTTTGTTGCCGTTCCCGCAATTACTAGCACACATGACACGCAGGCAGTGAGTAGTGGACGATAGCAAAGCCGATGACAGCGTCTAGCAAGGGTTCAGCACGGAGTACTAGGCGCGTACTTCAGGTTTACGGCACACTAAGGCCGAGCTGATCTATATCAAACTCATACGTGGTAACGCCTATAATAAAGCTTCTGAGTTAGTGTGTCTGCTACAAGCATGACCCGAATAAAACTCCTTTCAACCTTCAGATTTGGGTATACAATCTCTTTACTACTTGATGATTCATCGCGTTTTGAAAAAAGAGTTTAACAATTTAAAGCACTTGGTACTCTATTATGGGAAAGCAGAAAGCCGTCCCAGCTGAAGCCCACCGAGCAGTGATAACCTAATACCAGCACAAAAGGCCTAAAAAATCGTTCAATGCATTCTCAAAGCCGACATAGGTTCTTTTCGCCTTCGAGAGTTGTGGTTCTTTCTATAGCGCAGTCACTTTGTGTGCTTAAGCGGGATTGTCCTCAAGTAGCGATTCGTCCGCTTTGGTAGAGTGAATCACGAAGTCACTGACTTCGTGATTGGCATTGTATGTGTTAATTTAAATGGGTGACAAATAAAGGCCTATTAGAAAGAGCAGCGTGAAGGGCTATCGTTTAGCTATCAGCCCTGCATTTGCCGACATTAATGATAATGTGCGGAAATTACGCAATATAGAATTTAGTGCTCAGAAGTCACCGGACTTCACTTCTTCAATACGATGGGACTACCTGTCTTCATTAATTAAAAATGCACCCATGTCTACTTCGTGGACACTGACAAAACAGGGAAGGTGGTATCACTTCTTCGTCAAGCTAAAGCATTTCCACGTTCTGCGAGTTGTGATACAACATATATGATACAACATCTGTGATACAATACATACGATACAACAGATGTTATGTATCACCGCTCTTTATTAAACGCTTCCTTTTTTAAGCTCTGGGGAGGTAGTATGGTTTTATTGCACCTTAGCCCTACCACTCTGATAACCATGTTTACAAAGAAGCCATCCCTGAAGATGCCCGTAAATGGCAAAGTCATCAGGAATGTTTTTAGAAAGTCAATGTACAGCTATCTTAACGCCAACTGGCACATTCACCACCTGCCCTCTAATACTGTAATTGCCGTGCGTTCGCCCGTCCCAGTGCCAGTTCTCGCTGACGCGGGAACTGACGCAAAAACGGGCGGCCTCTTCATCAGGAGAGCAAGGAAGCTTGGTCATTGGCAAAGTGAAAATGTTGCAGAAAAGAAACGTAACTATACTGCGTTCTATATGTGAATGAAAGCAAGGTTCTTTTTTTTGTTGTTATTATTCCGCTCATTACTAATGCACGCGTCTTCAGTACCCACAGCCATATTGTTCCTCTTGTTTTCTGTTATGAGTTTCAATTGACATTTTCCGCCACGCTACAATTTTTGGTGTACCACAGATCAGCGAGATATACTCCATTTCTGTGGCCTATACACGTAAATTGAACCCCGTGATCAGCGATATACGCCAACATCGTACACTAAAAAATCGACTTGGAGCAGCTTCACAGTTCAATGCTCATATAATTGATTATTTTAGTTAATACCGTAGTTCTTGTCTCTCCCTATCTTACGGTGCCTGTCGCTGCAGAAAATGTAGCAATGAAGGCAGCAAGCATTTCTCTTATTGTTTAAGGATTATATAAAAAGTTTTTTTGGAATATCCTATATTATGCAGAACGATTGAAGAAGACCTTTTGAGGAGCTCATTGCTTTGTCCGACAAAATGAACTTAATCCTAGACAGAATTAGGCCAAGGAACCGATGAGGTGTATCAATTGTATTTAACTGTCGTGTAGCAGTTATGACTTAGAGAAAATCAATAATGAAAGAAACGAATAGTATTTCAATTTATCGGTGTGATAGGAACCTAAACCTTTCAGATCACACGCCCAATATTCTAAAACAAATCAGCTACTACTACAGAAGACGCTTCTCCGACCATTTCGCTCGGCATTTATGAATCTATAATCATTGGGAGTGTTTTAATCAGTGCCACTCGCAGCCAAACAGGTGAAAACAGTTGTTTGCTCGCCTTGTGGTCTTGGCACCATGTGGTGGCTAACCAATAAACCCTCGCTTGTCGGGACAAGTCCTGGACAAGGCCTTTATTATAGAAGCTTTTGAAGGCGCTCGTTTCTTTGTCAGACACAGCGAGATGTAAAAAGTAAGTGCTAAATTTAACTAATTGTAGTGACTACGACGTAATAGCAACATTTAAGTGCGGAAAAAAATGCCCCTATCCGTCGGTGGAATCCGTACCCGCCACCTTACCCACGTACCAAGCACACTACGACGGAAGGTGCTTCAAAAGCGCGGGGTGTGGTGCACAAAGACCTCTGAGAATACAAATCGGATAAAAAATCCCAGTTTGAGGCGCAAACCAAACCAGGTATTGTGCGCGGCGGTGAAGTATTCTACTACAGAGCATTACCAGCGCTTGAAATTGCTTTCGGAAAAATACTTCACACAGTCGTCGTGTCGGGCAATCGAGTCAACTTAATACATGTCATGGAGCGTGGCAGATTCGTTGAATTGTGCTAGGTGCCATGCCACGCGAATCGCTACAGGAGTACATAGTTGAAAGCAGCCAACCCACGACAAAGGGTTGAGCTGGAATTTGTTGTAGGCGCTGTAATCATCATCATCCAAAGCATAAATAAACTGTGCAGCTTCTAACGTAGCCTTGCTAACTTGGTAATGATGATTATGTTTATTCAATAAACATAATCATATATACCATATGACTTTCTCCTTCAGATCGTCTGAACTGCTACAAGGAACTACGTGGTTCTCGGCTTTTAAGTCATTACCGTTGCTTAGCTGCCGACGAAATTGTGCCCATCTGCTACTTATATACAATTTATGTTCAATGGCTCGTCTTCATTCAGCGTGAAATAACCGGAGAACACAGACCTTTAGTGTATCCGCTGTAGCCGGGCTCCTCCTACACTCCACCATCGGCGAAATACCAAAATCTCATAATATCTAGCGTTTTAATCACACTGTATTTTTGTCTAACTCACAGTCATTGCTCTTTGCCCTCCCCCCTTCACAAAATGCAAGTCATTGTGCTCTTTTTTATATTTTCTGTTTACACTATGCTTTGTTCTATGTGATTTATCCTTATAGTCAGTGTCATATTTTTAGACACGTGCTCCTTTGTCCATATTTATGTTACCGCTCCTTTGCAAGTATAAATGCCGCTTTGCATTAATAGCGCCTGTATGACTGAGAAAAATATAGATTATCTTACAGCATTCCACTGCGATTAGGTGCGCAACGCGGACATTCAACTTCGTTCTGAACCTTACGCGGCTGCTTGCGATATTGTTTGAATCCTCGATAGCCCATGTATAAATGACAACGTGCTTCACCGACAGGCCATTACAATGTATATTTGTTGTATTGAGGTAACATCCTTCTGACATTTCTTTGAGTGCATTTTTTTCCTTTTTATTCGCATTTGTTCAGCACACAGTGTTAATTGTTAGCTCATTAAGAACACTATTATCGTTCACGCGTGAGCTCGCACTATAAGAGCATTTGGTTGGTTCCTGGGCTCGCCAAATGAGTCATTGCTTATTGATTATTGATTGGCCAATTTATTCTTCATTCTTAGCATGCGCGTGATGATTGTGCTCATCAATCCCAATCTCCGAGGCAGAAATACCCTCCTCTTTAATTTTAATAAGAGCCTGGATCAGTCAGTGGCTTCTAGAGTGACGATGTCCGATGGTAATTGGACGATCGGTGCAACACGGCACCAAGCGAAACACTAATGCGATTTACTCAGGATACTATGAAATCACAGCCTTCTCCACTGCTGGCTGCACAACACAGAACATATTTGATTGGATAGTTTCTTTTATTATTAGCTTCGCTTTCCATCGAGATATCAATGTGGTACTTCCAAATCTCTGTGAAAATAATACGTCTGCTTGTCATTAGGTGGTCCTTTCATTAGCTTCAAGCGACTGTGAAAGCTGCCAGACTTCAGACATTCTGAAGAGCCCCCTTGCGCGCTCGCCGACAGTGTGGGTTACTAGCGACATCTATTCTAAATTATGTGAATGCCGCGCGATGAAGTAGCGACCGCCACCGCCAGGTGAAACGAGCGTCCGAGGCGAATGTGCTGCGTTTCCCCGAAAAGAATTCGTGCAACAGAGGAGCAGTCTTCGTAGTATTTCATAGCAAAGGACAAATAATTCTCGACTGGATCGAATTGCGAGGTGAATGCATTACACTAAAATGGGCGTTTTCATTATTGATAACAATAATTAAATGTAACACGTTAAAGTTGCCTGGCGCCTTTTCGAAGGAGGTGGAAATGTAGGCCCGTGTGCTCAGATTTTGGTGCACGTTAAAGAACCTCAGGTGGTCAAATGTTTCGGAGCCCGCTACTACGGCGTCTCTCATAATCATATCATGGTTTCAAGACGTTAAACCCCACAAATCAATCAATTAAAGTTGCCTGGCGCGTCCCAGTACTTCCGGCGGATCGTTTAGTAAGAATATGTCTCGAGCTCCCGGCAGCCCAATGTATGTTACCTTTCTGGCTCCACGTGCGACAAGCCTTTTATAAAGTCTGCGATGGGTGTGATCTACGAGATACTGTTGACATTATGTGAACTTTAACTCAGCCAAACCACTCAGTTTATCAATAATAAAAGAGAACCTGTTTTTTTTTTTCCTCTATAAAGAATGGTACAGGGTCATGACCACATCGGTGTTCTGGAAGTTTTGGTTCTCTACTGCTCACCTGAAGGTTGTGGGATCGAATTCTACTCGTGACGGCCGATTATTGGTGAAGTCGAAAACCTTTGAGTTCCGCGCAGTTAGATTAAGGTGCACGTTAAAGAAACCGGGGTAGTCGAAATTTGCGGAGCCCTGCACTACGGCGTCTATGATAATAATATCGGATATTATTATGCATAAAACTGAAAATGGTCATGTTGCTCTGGTCATAAATCTGAAACAAGAAAGTTCACCAGTGAGCGTTCATCGTATCTTTTTTTTATTTTTATTTATCTTGAACCACGCAGCCCCACTCATTCATGCGCTGCGCCTTTGAAAGCCCACTGAGCCGGGCGGAGATTAACATCAGTCACAAATAAACTATTCTTCATTTGCAAATACAGATTGTAGACTGTTCGGAATATAAAAGCGTGCTGTTCTGCTCTAAATTATTATAATTTCCTCAGTACCGACGACAAAGACTTCCACACTAACGGTTCTGATGCTCAAGTTCCTGTAAAATTTCAGTGACATCATCATGCATGTCGTGCTGCATGAGTCCAACACACACTCATTGGGCCTCGAAAAACTTTGCATATATGTTTTCCGAACCTTTCTAATTGTTACTTCGATGGTAAGCGTTATTGTTCTGTTGATATCGCGCTAGGTCCAGAACATGGGCTTTTATTGGGACAGCTGAGTGCTCTCCCGTGGTTGAGCACGAAGTACACGAAATCGTCAAACATTTCTTCTAAACACATTGTGACCAACATAAATTGGGACGGCATACTGCTCTACGATAGTTGAGTACCAAGAACTTCAAACTGTTACACATTTACTGACACATCTTGTAATATCTTTTAAATAGCTCACATAAAGATCTTTACATTTTACTTGTGTGTTCTAAGATTACCGTGACGTAAAACATATGTAAACATATCTTTTTTAACAAATTCGTGTGTCTGGGTATGTTGTATTCCTTGTACATATGTAAACATATCTTTTTTTAACAATTTTAAGTACGAATCACTTCTTAGCGAACTTCAGCGACTTTGAGCCTGCCTATCTATCTATCTATCTATCTATCTATCTATCTATCTATCTATCTGTTATGTCTGGTGTTGTCGTCGGCCCATAGACGTACGCGTTGGTGGCGGTAGTCCAAAAAATTGCCCGCAGCTTCCCTCGGGGAAACACTGAGGAGGATGCGGAGCATATAATTGGTTAACGGGGTGTTAAAGTGCGACTTACTTGGGTCGATGGCTAAATTGGTTAACGTGGTTGTAGGAGGAGGTGTTAAATGAGTGAACACGTACACACGTATGCGAAAGGGCGGCGCTGGTCGAAGGGACGTCGATCATTGTGTTTGTGGATTCGTTGGAATTCATTTCACCGCGACCTTGGACGTCGACGCGCCGTACAAACCAACCGACGAGCGGCAACTGAGCGAGCGAGCGCCGACCTTGAGTATATATACAGCGCGACGGCGCATGCACTGTCAGCTGTTGAATGTTCTCGAAGCGCGGCGCATGCGCGTCCACTGGAGAATCAGGAGAATTGTAGATGTCGAACGCGGTGTGTAGAGGAGGAAGGGTGCACAAATGGTGGAGGAGTGAAGCGCGCGCGGTGTGTAGAGGAGGAAGGGATGCACAGATGGTGGAAGAAGGAGGAGGAAGCTTGCGGACGGCGCCGCACTACAAGCCTCGAGTATTAGATGCTCCGCATCTAAACAGTTTGGCCGGCGCTGGTCGAAGGGACGTCGATCATTCTGTTTGTGGATTCGTTGGCATTCATTTCACGGCGACTTCGGACGTCGACGCGCCGTACAAACCAACGGACGAGCGGCAACTGAGCGAGCGAGCGCCGACCTTGAGTATATATACAGCGTGACGGCGCATGCGCTGTCAGCTGTCGAATGTTCTCGAAGGAGAAGCGCGCGCGCGGCACAGATGGCGACGGCGCGACGGCGCATGCGCTGTCAGCTGTCGAATGTTCTCGAAGGAGAAGCGCGCGCGGCACAGATGGTGGGCGACGGCACGACGGCGCATGCGCGCGCGTCAGCTGTCGAATGTTCGAGAAGTGATGCGGACGGCGCGGACGGTGCACTACAAGGCGCGAGTATAAGATGCTTCCGCATCTAAAAGCTCAGACAGCCTCGAACGGTTGAAAGCAAGTTTATTCCTATTCGGATGGAGGCGGCGGCCGAACTGCCGGGGGAAACGAAGGTGGCTCGTTTCCGCCGAGCGGGGAAAGGGGAGGAGTCAACATCTGGAAGCAGTTTCAGCAACCGGTCCTTCGCGGGTTCAGAGGCTCGCTCGTGACACAGAAGTGCTTGGAACACAACACTATCTTCTATTTATCTACATAGCCGACTTCGACTTTTAGCCCTCCTAGCTGTCTCAATATTGGCATCGATAACAAACTTGGTATGGTACAACATGACTCTATGACGAGCATAAGTGACTAATCACAACATAAAAATCATGACATGTATGTCATGAATGTCATGATTTACATTTCATTCATTGTCTTGCTGCTGTTTCAGTGGTTTCGTTGACATGACATGTTGCAAAACTGGTATGGTGTGACAAGACTGCATGGCGAACACAAGCAACAGACCCTAACATGAAAATCATGATATGCGTGTCATGTAGCGACATGACTACACGCCACACTCATGATGCACTCGTGGTCATTACGCCAGCCAGCTTCACCTATACCGAAATTTGTATCACGGGACGTGAATGGATGACGAAGGTATGTGACTGGTGGAAACATTATAATAATCAGGTGCGTGTCATGTAACAGCATGACTACATGCCACACTCATGACGCTCGAGCGGCGGTTTCTTTAACTTCACATGCCAAATTCGGTATTACGTGAAGTGAATGGATGACGAAGGCATGTGACTGGTGCTAACATGATAATCATGAAATGCGTGTTATGTAACAACATGACTACACGCCACACTCAGGGCGCCAACAAACTTCGACGTGACCCGGTGCGCGTGCGTTCCGGCGTTAGTTACGTCGCGTCACAACTGCGATATCATGCCAGGTGCCGATATGCCTGTCATATACTCGCAGGCACACGCCATGCGGCGCTGCTTTCACATATGCGCGTTTGAGGGCGCCTGGCGTCCCTCCGTCACGAAGGGAGGCGGACGCAGAGCTGTCCGGGTAACGTCATCGGTGTGAAATGCACCATGTCACATTTCGCACCAGTTGCCGCTTGGCCGACCTGACGGATGCTGGCTGCGTCTGGCGTCAAACTATAGAGTGCTCGCGTTTTGCTGGCGTAGCGTCGCTACGCCCAGCGTGCGCGCGCGTCAACGTTACGTCGGAATATATTGCGCTCTTCATGATGCACTCGCTTTCGTTTCGCTAGCTTCACATATAGTAAATTTGGTATTACGGGACGTGAATGGACGACGAAGGTATGTGACTGGTGCAAACATGAAAATCTTGACACGCGTACTGTGTAAAAACATGACAACATACCATGCTCATTATGCACTCACAGCCGTTTCGCTAGCTCCCCATATACCAATTTGGGTATTACGTGGCCGGAATAAACGACGAGTGTAATGGATAGGTGCAAACATGATAATCATGACATGCGTGTCATCCAAAACATTACTACATCCTACGCTCGTAGCGCGCTCGCAGCCGTTTTTCTAGCTTAACATATACGTCAACGTTACGTTGTAGTACTTGGGCCCTTCGTGATGCGCTCGCGGCCATTTCGCTAGCTTCGCAGATAATATACCAAATTTGGTGTTACGTTACGTCAATGATGATGATGTTTAATGTTTTATGGCGCAAGGGCCATTTCACGGCCAAGGAGCGCCAGTTCATCTTACTAAAAAAATGAACAATTATTGTGATATGCGGCTGTATAAGGGCCATAAAATTCCTCGCGGTAAGGCGGGTAAAAACATACAAGTAATAAAATCATGACCATGCCGTGAAAGGTGTGTGTGGTGTGAATAGATGACAAAAGTTGGTGATAACAAAAGACGATGGTGGATATGTATGACATTAGCACAAGTGCCTCACTCGTTCATACCCTTGCGTCCAAGGGCCGTGAGGCAAGTGCTTTCTTGTGTAACCACCGCAGCAAAAACCTCTCTGGAGAGGTCATGCTACGGGATGCCCGGGTATATGATATGAAAACTATGAATTTCTTTAAAAAACGCTAACAATGATATGTGACTAAAAAGCGGTTCCCTACCGACGAACATTGCAGGGTGTAAAGGTATATGTTGTCGGTAGGGTAATGGAAAGTGTTGTTTTCTTACAGTGTCCAATTGTTTGCACTCAATTAAAATGTGAAGGACTGTCAATGCTTCACCACATCTGTCACACAATGGTGGACCGCCACCGGTCAAAAGGTGTGTGTGTGTAGTGTATGTGTGTCCTATCCTGAGCCTCGTTAGTATTACCTCTGTATGGCGCGAGTTCGATATGGGCAGCCAATGACCAAGGTGTGGCTTAATAACGTGTAGTTTGTTTTGTGTGTGTGTATCCCACTTGCTCTGCCAGTATACTCTGTGGTTTCGTTTGATAGATGGCTTAAGATCAAGGGCCGGGATTGATATGGGTGTAGGGGCATGCAGTGCTTTTGTGGACGGATGCAGCGAGCTGATCCGCCCTCATGTTGCCTTGAATCTCACGGTGCCCTGGCACCCAGCACACTACAACATGTTGTTTGAGTGTGTAGAGTGTGCACAAAATGGAATAAAGTGAGACAAGGACTGGGTTTTTGTGTTTTTAAGAGCGTGCAAAGCCGTTACCACACTGAGGGAGTCTGTATAAATTACTGCTTTTTGTATTTGTAATTGCTTGATGTGTTTAGCCGCCACAAGTATCGCATAGGCTTCTGCTGTGAAGATACTTGTGCCTGGATGTAGAGGGCCAGCATCCGAAAAGGATGGACCGACAGCAGCGTAAGACACAGAGGAGTTAGACTTGGAGGCATCTGTAAAAAACTCAGGATGTGTGTATTTGTGTTGAAGTTCCAGGAAGTATGTTCGAATATGGGCAATAGGCGCATGTTTTGTAATTTCTAGAAAAGACACATCGCAGTCTACAGTCTGCCATTGCCACGGTGGCGGATATGCTACAGGAGCCATTAAACTGTGTTCTAGTGAGACTCCAGTTTCCTCAGCTAGACTCTTCAGGCGAATTGAGAAGGGCTGCCTCATCGAAGGCCTGTTTCGAAACAAAATTGAGCTCGACAAATCATTAATAGTAGAGTATGAGGGGTGCTTTTTGTCTGCTTTCACCTTAAGGTAATAAACAAAGTACATGTAAGTTCTCTGCAGATGAAGCGACCACTCATTTGACTCAACATAAAGGCTTTCTACGGGGCTGGTGCGAAAAGCACCCGTAGAAAGGCGGATGCCCAAATGGTGCACGGGGTCCAGCATCTTCAAAGCACTTTGAGTCGCAGACTGATAAACAACGGCCCCATAATCTAAGCGGGTGCGAATGAGGCTTCAATACAGATTCATGAGGCATTTCCTATCACTACCCAAAGTAGTACGTGACAATACTTTCATAACATTCATGGCTTTTAAACATTTTGTTTTTAAATACATTATGTGTGGTACGAAGGTCGATTTGTTGTCGAATTTATGCTCCGCATTCACAGACAGACGTTGGCCGTTCAGTTCAATGTCGGGTTCTGAGTGCATGCCTCTCTTTCGGGAAAACAAGACACACGTGCTTTTTCCTGGGTTCAGCCGAAATCCGTTTCCCTCTGCCCATTTGGAGACCTTATTTAAACCCAGCTGAACCTGCCGCTCACACAATGCCAGATTGCAAGACCTAAAGCCAAGCTGGACGTCATCGACATATGTACAATAAAACATATTGCGAGGGATGGTCAAGCGCAAGGAATTCATTTTTATGAGAAAAAGTGTGCAGCTAAGTACACCACCTTGTGGCAGGCCTGTTTCCTGAACAAATGTTTCGGAAAGAACCATGCCCACTCGGACACGAAATGTCTGGTTGGACAGGTAACTTTTGATTATGTGAAACATTCTTCCGCGCACGCCAAGGTGGGAAAGGTCTCTTAGAATTCCGAAACGCCATGTTGTATCATAAGCCTTTTCGATATCGAGGAACACAGAGAGAAAATATTGTTTATGGACGAAGGCGTCTCTGATCTGTGCCTCGATACGAACAAAGTGGTCTGTGGTGGATCTACCTTCTCGAAACCCGCACTGAAATGGGTCGAGCAATTTATTTGTTCCAAGAAAATGTACAAGTCGGCAGTTTATCATTTTTTCGAAGACTTTGCACAAGCAGCTTGTAAGAGCTATAGGCCTATAACTCGAGGGTAAAGAAGGGTGTTTGCCCTCTTTCAAAATGGGAATAATAATAGCCTCTTTCCAGGAGGTAGGGATAGCGCCAGAAAACCATATAGCATTGTACAAACAAAGTAAGGTTTTTCGTGTTTCGATTGGTAGGTTTTTTTAACATTTCATAAACGACACGGTCAGAACCTGGGGCAGAAGTACTGCAGGAGTTTAGAGACATTCGCAGCTCAGATAGACTGAAAGCTTGATTATATGCCTCGTATCTAGTGCATTTGTGTTCAAGTTTCTGCTTTTCTATTCTTGTTCTGTATTTTTGGAAAGTGTCAGTATAGTGGGACGAGCTGGATACCCGTTCAAAATGTGCCCCGAGGAAGTTTGCCTGATCTTCCAAGGTATCACCTTGAGTGTTTACGAGTGTAAGTGTGTGTACTTGTTTCCCTGCTATCCTACCGACCATGTTCCAGACTTTGGCCTCTTGTGTGTATGAATTGATCCCTGACAAAAACTTCTGCCAGCTTTCTCTTCTGGCCTGCCGACGCGTTCTCCTAGCTTGAGACTTTATTTTCTTGAAGGTGTCAAGATTTTCGGCTGTCGGTGAGTTCCGAAGCAGCCTCCAAGCTCTGTTTTGCTGTTTGCGCGCGTTTCGGCATTCAGAGTTCCACCATGGCACACGCCTTTTTCCTGGGTGCCCATTTGTTTGTGGGATGCATTTTGTTGCAGCATCAATCAAAAAAGCTGTGAAGTAGTCGACAGCAACATCAATGCTTAAAGTACATATGTCACTCCAATCTATACGAGCGATGGTATGAAACCGTTCCCAGTCGGCTCTGTTTATGAGCCATTTGGGAACACGGGGTGTAGACTCAGTTGCTGTAGTTGTGCTCAAAACTACGGGAAAGCGGTCACTTCCGTACAGATTACTGACGACTTTCCACTGGAGTAGAGGTACAAGAGATGGAGACACTATGCTTAGGTCTATGGAGGAGTAGGTGTTATGTGCGAGATTATAATAGGTTGGTTCTTTTCTATTTAGGAGACATGCGTTCGACGAGAGAAGGAATTGTTCAATCAGTCGACCTCGCGCGTCGCAACGAGAGTCTCCCTATAGCCTGCTATGCGCATTGAAGTCTCCAAGGAGAACATAAGGCTCCGGAAGTTCATCAATTAAAGAGTGTAAATCACGTTTTTGCAGCTGATAGCTAGGAGGGATGTAAATAGTGCAGATTGTGATTAGTTTATCAAAAAGAACCGCTCGAACAGCCACTGCCTCAAGGGATGTTTGGAGTTGTAAGTGTGTGCATGCAATTTCTTGATTCACTATGATGGCAACACCTCCGGATGATGTCATGGCATCATCACGGTCATTTCGAAAAAGAACGTATTTGCGAAGAAAATTTGTGTGTTTTGAATTAAGGTGTGTTTCTTGTACACACAGCCCTTTTGGTGAGTGTTCGTGTAGGAGTTCTTGGATGTCGTCAAGGTTTCTGAGAAGGCCCCTGACGTTCCATTGTATAATTTGAGTGTTCATGGCGAATGTAAAATAATGCTGTGTGTACGAAAAACGAGTGGCTGTTTATACGGGGAGTTTGAGTTCACTTAACAGAGCTGTCACCAGGCCCTGTTATTTGCTTTTTTGTTTTCTTGGCGCGCTCCAAGGAGCCACGCCGCTCTTTCGGCACCAAGGGTGCCGACGTATCCATTGCCTCCTCGGAGGCACTGGATGCCCGCACGTGCGGGCTGTTAGTTTGGATTTTGGGCCTCACCTGGTGAGGGGAGGCCTTGAGACCCGAAGACTCTGGAGTCTCCGGTCTCTGTTTGGGAGTAGGCGGTGTAGCCTGGGCTACAGCCGCCTTGGGGGCAGGTGCCACAGCCGACGGCTCGCTCTGCGCAGGCCGAAGGGGTGGCGAGGGCTGGTGCGGCGTTGCCCCCTGACGCGCCGCATCAGCATATGTTGCGCCGTAAAATGGCGACACTCTTCGTCTTGCTTCTTTGAATGTGATGTTTTCTTTGACTTTAAGAGTGATTATTTCTTTTTCTTTTTTCCAGTTAGGACACGAACGCGAATACGCGGCGTGTTCTCCGTCACAATTCACGCAGTGAGGCGTAGTAACACAGTTATCAGATGGGTGGCCGTGGCTACCACATCTTGCACAAGTTTCCTGACCCCGGCAGTTCTGCGAGCCACGACCAAATCGTTGACACTTATAACACCGTCTTGGATTGGGAATGTAGGGACGGACAGAGAGTTTGATGTATCCTGTGTCTATAGATGAAGGCAGTGTGCTAGATGCGAAGGTGAGTACTAAATGTTTGGTAGGTATTTCTTTGTTGTCTCGTCTGATGACGATTCGTTTCACATCTGTGACATTTTGCTCTTTCCACCCTTCAAGCAGTTCCTGTTCAGACATTTCAAGAAGGTCTGCTTCTGAAACAACTCCGCGTGAGGTGTTCATTGATCTATGGGGTGAAATAGATACTGGGATATTACCGAATGCTACGAGGCTGCCAAGTTTTTCATAGTGGTGTTTTTCAGGCAGCTCAAGGAGAAGGTCTCCACTAGCCATCTTTGTAACCTTGTATCCTGGGCCAAAAACCTCTGTCAGAGATTTAGCAACAAGAAATGGAGATATTGCTCTGGCTTGTTTTGTTGGGTTTTCGCTGTGCACAACATGGAATTTGGGAAAGCATTGTCTGGGTTTGCTGAAAAATGATATGTCATCGGTGCGTCCCCTCTTAGGCGGGAGACGATCTAGGAGACGGGGAAATGCAGGTGTTCCCATAGTAGTGTACTTTTTGTTCGACAGCAATGGCGATCACCCACCATGGAGTCCAACCAGGGGACGCTGAAGCACTTAATAGCATAAGGCTGCAGACGCCAGCCGTACATTGCCACTATAACCAAATATAACTACTCAAGGTTGAGTAATTACACAAGGTTAACCCTTGCCGCCATGAAAAATCGGAAATAAATGGATACGTTACGTCAATGGACGAGGAAGTAGCTCCACATATACTAAATTTATATTACGTCACGTGATTAGACAATGACAAGTCCAAACATAATAATCATGGCATGTGTGTTATGTACGGCATAATTTACCTCTGCCTCGTAACGTTGTGCTGATTTTAAAGTGGCCGATCAACCTTCCTCATTCTCGGTTCGCATATCAATAATTCCCACTGTACGTGGGATCTGCCTTTTTTGTGTGTGTGTCTGTGGATGTTGTCTTCAAACGCAATGTCCTGTTGAATTGTAATTGATGTTTACTGCTCATTAGAATAAATTTCTCGAAACACACACGTCTAGGATGGTTTATTGCTCTCCCCTTAGAGAAACAAAAAATGGCAGCATATCCACGGGGTGAATGATGGAGAATGGGGCGAAGCATCCGACCGTCCATTCGCTTTTGCTTCCATCTGTCCATGCGCCCGTCTGTGTGACTGTCCGTGCGTCCATACGCCCGTCCGTTCGTGCGTCTGTTCGTGTGTCCGCACGTAAATTCGTGCGCCCGTCCCTGCGTTCGTCTTTGCATCCGCCCCTGCGTCCATCCATACGCCCATCCGTGCGTGCAGCCATCCGTGCGTGCAGCCATCCGTGCACACGTCCATGCATCTGCCAGTGTGTCCGTTCGTCCATCTAGTCCACACTCTAAGTACAACCATCTCGCATCTTTTCATCATATATTCTTCATACAGAAGCACCGCCATCCAGCGGACTTTCCAAGGACTAAACGAGAGGTGGCACACGCACACTTTCTTACGGGTTGCGCTTCGTGTCTACTTCCCACCTTTAACCACCTCGAGTTCATAGTATATACTAGTTCACTGTATTCATGGCTATGTGGTCCAACGCTCGCTAAACCTTTCTAAAACCAAGGAGGTTTCGCCTAGTGAGTATAACATAGCAACCCTTTCTTGTCAGATAGTGCTTAATGTACATGCCAATGGCTGCTAATACACTCTAAGCCGAAAAAGACTAAAGTGGGGTGTGCCATTGGTCCTTTAGGGGTCTATATGCGCTGCCAGATTTTGAACCAATTTTGGACTAACTGCGGGAGTAACTGCAAGGGCTTAACTGTTACGCCAAGCACTTACTCCACTTGGTTTAAATGTTCGCCCCAGTAGAATGCTCCAGTGGGACTAACAGTTTAACCGTCTGGACCAATGGCAAAAAAAATGGCGACACTGCGTTTGTGCAGTATATTTTATGTTTATTCCAATTTAATCAGCACTGAAGATCATAGTATGCTATTCATGCAACACACACACACACACACACACACACATACATAAGCACTATTATTTCAAAATAATACACCGCAAACACTGACTGTCCGCGCTGTACTACAGAGAACAGACTCTCGGGTATATATAGCACAGTATTTTGACCTCCCATCTAGTGCCAGTGGGCGACTTTTACTCGGCTTAAGAAAACAATAAATATTGACACCGTAACGCGAAAATTTACATGGGCTAATTCGTAGCACCGATGCGCATCGATCTTTTAATATGGATCCATCTAATCTTCAACATGCCTCCAGCCCGAGAATACGAATTATCAGCTGGTATTCGATCATGTCGGCCAAACCAGCGTTCGCAGTACTGGCGCACGAGTCCGCAAACACAAACATAGCAGCGGCCCTTGTGCGGGAAAGCCGGCGAAGCAGCCGCAGGCGCCCCGCCGATGCCATACCGTGTCGGCTTGCCGACGGCGTCGCTAGGCTTACGACGAGTACGGCTAAACGACCGCCGGCGATCGCAACATGCGGCTCGCGTGGAATTTTCGTCGTCGTTATTTTATAGTCACAAATGAACAATAGGTAAGTGCCCCATGTTCGCTGTGTCTTACCGAGTGATGTAGATATCTGTATACTTACAGCGACGAGACCGTTCGCAGGCACGGTTCTTTCACCGTGCTGGTAAGGCACAACCTGTGTACCGCTGGCCGCACGATTAGTCGTGTCCGCGATCGCCTACACGTTGGAGTTTTGATAACGATTGTCGCATGGATAAAAGGACATAAGTTTGTCTGAGCTACTATTTTTGTGAACTTGTACGCGACGTTTCCTTCGCTTGTGCCGGCAATGCACTCACACCGGCAGCCCGCTTGATACCGATGACGTACGAAGCCTACTTTTCCTATATATCGCTTTGAACTTGTGGTCACTGTGTGGGTAGACGACCGCTGATGAACAGCTTACCTTTATTAGCATTGTCAGTGTTCACCGTAGTTCGAACTTATTCAGCACATTAAAGCAAGTTCTCGGCATTGCCCGTGTTTGCGGAGACTTTCACTTGGCTTCGGCTCACCCGTGCCGGCATGGTGGAAACGCGAGGGCACTTGCTATGTGCACTGACAGCGTGTTGTAATACTTTCCTCTCATAACATCTTCTATTCGTTTCATAGTGCTTCACTTTCACAGTGGCGTATAGCCTATTTAACTTGTTTTCATGATCGCCGACCACGCCGAGCATTGCAGTGCAGCATCGACAGGAGGCGATCGCGGCGCAGTTGCCCTCTCTGCTGTTGGTCCCTTCATTGCCGGCCGTTTGCGCAAGACACGCATTGTCACACATTTAGTCCCTGTTGGACGAACCGTTCGTCCATCGGTTTAACGACAGCAGTTAGTCCATTGCAACTTTGCCGAATTTCGGCTTAGAGTGTAGGGAATGAGAGACAGGAGAATTCGGCTTTTAGTAAATGCGCATGCTGCGATTTTTTTTTGTTCAGCAGTGCTCGGGAGAAATCACCCACCGGCACCAAATTGCAGGTCAAAGCGTAAGACAGGTTAAGTACTATGACGAGGGACGAATGTGTGCCGCTGTAAGGAGTTTCGCCCCTAAAATTGGCACAGCCCACGTACAGTGGGAATCGATTATATGCGAAGCACGAATAAGGAAGGTTGATATGCCACTTTTAAATCACCGCAACTTTACTGGCTAGAGGTAAATTATGCCGAACATGACTTCCGTGTCATGATTATCATGTTTGGATGTGTCGTTTACCTTCGTCATCTATTCACGTCACGTGATACCGAATTTAGTATATGTGGAGCTGGCGTAGCGACCGCGAGCACGCTATGAGCGTGGTATGTTGTCGTGTTTCTACATGACAAGCGTCTGATGATTATCACGTATGCACCAGTCATATACCTCCATCATCCATCGACGTAACGTAACAACATATTTGGTATATGTGGAGCTTGCGAAACGGCCTCGAGTGCATCATGAAGGGCGCAATATAAACCAACGTAACGTTGACAGCGACGCTACAATAGCAAAACGCAAGCACGCTATAATCTGACGCGAAGTGCGACCGGCGCGACCTGCTCCCATCGGCGCAGCCCGACGGCAACCGGGGCGAAATGCGACATGCTGCTTTGGTACCAATGCGTTACCATGACCGTACTGCGTCTGCCTGTTCTCGAGACGGAGGGACGCCGGACGCTCTGAAACGCGCATGCGTCAAAGCAACGCAGCAAGCACCTGCGAGTATATAGCAGGACCAGCGCCTGGCGTGGGAACGCCGGCGTGACGTGACGAAACGAACACCCGAGCACGTGCACCATCGCTTTTACTGTGGCATGTAGAAATGTTTTCACACGACACGCATTTCATGATTATCATGTTTGCACCAGTCACATACCTTCGTCATTCATTGACGTCACGTAATAACAAGTTTGCCATTAGTAAAGCTAGCAAAACAGCCGCGAGCGCATCATGAGTGCGGCATGTAGTCATGTTAATACATGACACGCATGTCATGATTATCATGTTTGGATGTGTCATTTACGTATGTCGTCCGTTCACGTCACGTAATACTGAATTTGGCATATGTAAAGCTAGCGAAATGGCCGCGAGCGCATCATGAGCGTAACATGTAGTCATGTTCTTACATGACAAACATCTCTTGTTTATGATGTTTGCACCAGTTTTATACCTTCGGCATCTATTCACGTCCCGTAATACCAAATCTCGCATAATATAAGCTAGCGAAACGGCCGCCAGAGCATCATGAACATGACATGTAGTCATGTAGTTACATGACACGAATCTAATAATTATCATATTTTCACCAGTAAATACCTTCGTCAACCATTCACGTACCGTAATACCACATTTGGTATATGTGACGCTAGCGTAATGGCCGAGAGCGCATCATGAGCGTGGCATATAGTCGTGTTGTTACATGACACGCATGTCATGATTTTTATGTTAGGATCTGTGGCTTGTGTTGGCCATGAAATCATGTCATACCATACCAGTTTTGCAACATGTCATGCGAACGAAACCACTGCAACAGCAGTAAGACCATGAAATGTAAATCATAACATTCATGACATGTATATTATAATTTTCATGTTCTGACTAGTCCAATAAGCTCGTCATATAGTCACTTCGTGATGGCACGAGAGGTATGAAAAGTCTGACAAAACTACCCCTCTGCCCATTCTGCGGAAAAAAGAAAATATTTGACATTACTTTTTGTCATGTCGAAGATAATCTTGTACCAGAGCTCGACTTCTTATTACCACTCTTTCAAAAACAGGCTTAACTATATTAGGGAAAAATATTTTAAGCTTCGGTGCCTCAGGCATGAGATACTTCCGCAGGGATGCCTTTGATGCCGTGAGTAATTTTATTAAAGTGACTCAACGAGCACTATTTCAATCTATTCAAAGTATTGAAAGTCCTGCGTCATTTCAACAAGGTAAAACCCAGCCAGGTTTTTCAAAATTGCTTCCGTCAGGTTTGTATGGCAGTCTATACGTAATACAATCTGAAAAGCATAATACTTGTAGTTTATATACAACGCATTATGTATTAGTGTCATTAGTTTATTTTTTTTAAATCGCCTACTATTCCTAAATAACATTTAAAAGTGTCAACGTCGCATTCTTGGTCAACCTTTAAAGTGGGTACGTGCCAACCTTATACGCACACCGGCGCACACAGTCTTGCCAGGCTTCGTAAGAGACGCATGTTGAGATCTTCGCGCCGATCGATTCTCGTGTGGCGGCACTGATTTTCAGTGAACACGCGCAGCAGTGTCTCTGCAGTGTTTTCACACATTTATGTGAAAAACTCTTTGCTTTCATCAATTTACAGCACCAACAGGCTAATGTTGATCAATCATGTTTTCTCGCCTGTGTGCGACGCCTCCGCCCTCTGTTTTGAAATTTATATATGAAAATATTCCTCAGCAAGTACAGCTTATATTGCAGGACAGTAACTAAACTGCACGGAGAAGCAATGTCTTTGAACACGTCGGTCTTTTCCGAACCAACTCACAGTGCCAAACTTGTAGACGAAACAAGTTCGCGTAGGTACTTTTTAAAATGCGAAGTGAATTCTTAGCGAACTTCGGCGACATTGAGCGAATCTATCTATCTAGCCGCTCACGCTTGGGTGCTCTCGTGGTCCCCCCTTAACTTGGCGTGAAGCAAAATTAGCATGGAAGGGTAAGATAGTTTGACAAATATAACGCGCTCATCAAGACATGAATAATGTCACAATCCAGTCTCATTCGTCGCCAAACACTTCTCGCCAGGCAGTGGCACATACTCATGGGCGAGTATGTGACGCTGGTATGCGGGTATGTGCTACAGGTGATCGACACTTAGTATCTACTCAGGAACGACGTGAACACACAGCGGCAATTTTAATGCGTGAGCGTTAAGAAATACCTGACATCGATAGCGTTGACCCGACGATTGCAAAGAATAAATGTCAGGGTCCCAGCTGGAATTCAACCCAAGCATTCTGCGGGGCAATGAAGCATTTTACCACAGAGCTACGCTATGTCTCAAAAATACTTTTCAAATAGAGGCTAATCTTCGTGAAACGTCAATAGTGGTTGCAGCACGGCCTGCCCAGTTTTATAAACATTACATATGTAGTTCATTGATACAGCCGTCACGTCAGGTTAACGTCAATTGTATATAGTTGCCTTGTGCTGAAGTTGATTTATATAGCAGTGTCGACGGCCAGCATCCTCACGAGCATAGCGCTTCATATCAGCTTCTGGTGTTTCTAGTGCGCATGTTCCAGTTGGCGTCGTTGCACAAGTGGAAACAACTGGCTGTATAAACACCTAGAACTCTTCAACATAGGTTGGTGCATCCAACATTTGTACATATATTTAGCGTCATTTCATGACGTGTCACTCAATAAAAAATGTTTCAACACGCTCACCTTCCATCCGCTTTCTTCGCATAACGTCAATTCCCAGGTACGTGGGATCTGCCGAATTTTTTTTCTTTCTTTTGAGGTGACAGAAAAATTCAGCTGGAATTAGTGCTGTCTTTTTCCCGAAATTATCAAAACTCTATACTATTCTCGGAAGCGCAGATATGTGATCTGGGAAGCGCGGAACAAACATAAAAAGATTGCCCGCAGCTTCCCTCGGGGGAACACTGAGGAGGATGCGGAGCATTTAATTGGTTAACGGGGTGTTAAAGTGCGACTTACTTGGGTCGATGGCTAAATTGGTTAACGTGGTTGTGAAATGGGGTGTTAAATTGCGACTTACTTGGGTCGATGGCTAAATTGGTTAACGTGGTTGTAGAAGGGGGTGTTAAATGAGTGAACACGTACACACGTATGCGAAAAGGTGGCGCTGGTCGAAGGGACGTCGATCATTGTGTTTGTGGATTCGTTGGAATTCATTTCACCGCGACCTTGGACGTCGACGCGCCGTACAAACCAACCGACGAGCGGCAACTGAGCGAGCGAGCGCCGACCTTGAGTATATATACAGCGCGATGGCGCATGCACTGTCAGCTGTTGAATGTTCTCGAAGCGCGACGGCGCATGCGCGTCCACTGGAGAATCAGGAGAATTGTAGAATGTTATCGAAGGGGAGAAGCGCGCGCGGCACAGATGGTGGGTGACGGTGCATGCGCGCGTCAGCTGTCGAATGTTCGAGAAGGCGGAGAAGCGCAACGGCGCATGCGCGCGCGTCAGCTGCCGATGTTCTCAAAGCGCGACGGCGCATGCGCGCGCGTCAGCTGCCGATGTTTTCGAAGCGTGACGGCGCATGCGCGCTACATTATACAGCTAGCGAATGTTCGTGAAGAGGAGAAGCGCACGCGGTGTGTAGCGGAGGAAGGGTGCACAGATGGTGGAGGAGTGAAGCGCGCGCGGTGTGTAGAGGAGGAAGGGATGCACAGATGGTGGAAGAAGGAGGAGGAAGTTTGCGGACGGCGCCGCACTACAAGCCTCGAGTATTAGATGCTCCGCATCTAAAAAAAGCACCGCTCAAGCACTCCGTACAAACGATTAGCCAGCGACAGCTGACACGTATAGCACTGGTGTTCAGCGGTAGTTTCAAATCGACGGTGAACTGAAACCATTACATGAGTGTGCTTCTTGATGAAGTTAGACACATGTTTGGCTTGGGTTTTTCATGGTGTTTATTTCACACGCCACCCAATGTGACTCACATGATCATGGTCATTGAGGAGTGTATATGAGGGAGCGAATGTGCTAAGCAATGTGTTAATTGTAGTGGTTGTTCTCCAACCACTGGTGGTCACAGATGTCACAGTCGAAACCAGAGTGCGACTGGAGAAGCTCCCACCTAAAGCTGCTGTTCGCCACGGCAAACACGCCCCCACTATCATTACGTTGACACCGTTGGCTTGTTAGACGCGGCAATGCTGGAAACGTTTAGGATTGCGAACTCGGTGGCGAGGTTTGCAGGATGCACTCGCCACCGGCGCTTACATTCCCGTTTGCAATTTAGGGCGACTTGAAGGCTGTGGTATCTTAGGGCCGGCACTCGGTTTTGGCCGGCACTCGGCCTCGCGGGCCTATTTGTGTGCCCAGACTGTGCCATCGGCCCGGTTAGTGCGAGCTCCCTTACGTTTCTACTCTCGGGGCTCTTCTAAAGTTGTCCGTAGCTTTCCCCTGTTTGAAGCTCTCAAAATGAACTGGTGCGTGCGTGCTTCGCAGCATAGCTGTAATAGGATGGACCATGTCACTAAAAAGACAGCCAATGGCACGCGTGCTTGCGTGTGATGCTAAAGATGGCGTAGCTGATAGCACAGTCAATGGCAACTGCTAGTTACACCTATTCCAAATGGTTTTTTCGCTTCTCCTAGCCGTATAGAGCGTCCGATGTTAAAAAAAAAATAGCAGCTAGTCTCTGAAAGCCTGTGACATGCAACTGGTTTTGTTTTCGTGCCTACAGAGACATGTCAGATTGAGCCTATGTGCTTGTTAAGAGCTGGCGCTGTACAATTGGACCATTCTCTACTAGTCCGAAGAGAGCATATGAGACGTTGTTTTTAACTGTTATAGTTATTATGACATCAATTTAAATATACTAAAGTGCGCAAAATGTATTTTACTCTTAAAGTTGCTGGCATTCGAGCCCGCAAATTTTAAACAACGTGTCAGATGCTCCACCAATCAAAGTACTACTTGCATTTTTTGAAAGTGTTAAGCGCCACTCATACAGAAGCCGGCAAGTAATTTCAATGTTGTAGAGTTCATATATCACCGACTGAAGAGGTGTTTTTAGTGTCTGTTAGTTTTTTTCAATCGAAGTTATAAGTACTACACTAGCGTTAAAGCCAGCAATTAATCTTCTCTAGACTTTCTTTGGCCTAAACTTCAGTCGCATTCACAGATTTGTTTCTAAGAAACGAACACCCCGGAAATAATTCTCTTTCATTGAAGTAAACATGTAGGAATTCAGAAACATCTCTACCGCTAATAATAAGCCAAGGTACTCTATAATTAGCATATATTCTTTTTCATTCAAGTAAACATGTAGGAATTCAGAAACATCTCCACGGCTAATAATAAGCCAAGGTACTCTATAATTAGCATGTATTTGTTCGTTAACAAATGTAAATTAGTCAAGCACACTCACATATACAGGCAGCCATGGAATGCCATTAATCAAAATATTAAAACGTAGTTATATGTCACTCTCGGAGCTGTAATTAAACGATAAGCTGAATAGAGGTGGCCGACAGTGACTTCCGTTCCGGTCACCGCTAGTTGAAGCTGAGAGTTTCGCAGTCGGTGTCTCCACCCGGGCCCTTGCCGTTCATAAAAGCGTTCAGCCTTTGGACGAGATAGAGTCGAGAGTAGTGACCCTTGGCACCCCACTTAGGACACACGTTATCGCCTTGGTCGTAATTGACATCGTATGCGGCGAGCCCGAAAGAACCATGCTTCGCTTGAGCATCGCACACCTGCGTGTAAAAGAAACACATGGGGCGCAACGAACGGCGGTTCAGGTGCCCCCCAACGTACATGCAAGTATAGCCTGAACGGCCTCCATATGTAATACGGATAATGCCGCAAACTCCTTAGGCGCGACTGTAGTGCTCGCTCCTATCTGAAGCCATGACCATTACGATATCACATCCCTCTGAAACGTTCTCCATGCTATTCTAATTATTTCATATGATTTGCGCCAGGATTCATAAAGATTGCATATAATTTAGGAGCTTGCTCACAGAGCTTCTGATGATCGGGGCATGTTCCTTGGCGTGTACGCTAGAGGCACCGTTGTGCTATGTACTCACTACGCTCCCACAATAACGTTTTTGAAGAACCCACTATGCCTCTATGTCATTCGTCATAAGCGAGGTACCCACAACACATCTATAACAAATTACACTCTAAAAAAAATGAACATTTAGGGTGGAGTTCGGCCGCGCAACAATAATCGTCATCTGACTTGTTCACGTTTCCTTTATTGAAAATCCGGCGCTCTCCACTTTCCAATCACGAATCCTCTGCCACACTGATTACGCGCGCGCCGTTCACGACCGCGAACTACCGGAACCGAGGTGATAACGCTTGGAATGTGCACGACGAAGTAGATGACAATTATTGTTGCCTGGCAGATATGCTCTCGAAATAATCGATTTTTTTTCTTACAGCGTATGTGCACTTCGTGCTGCGAAGGCTCGTCGACAGGCGGACACCGAAGTGAGAGCCCGCGAAGCCGAGGCGGCACGCAAGCGGCGGCAAGAAAACCTCTACTCGGTACCTGCAGCGTATCGACGTTTTCTTCTCCAACATTCAACTGCAACCTTTATTTCAAGATCCCCTTCACCGACAACAAAACTGTGATCTTCAAATGAAAACGCGTCCCGCCGCTTCGTAATCAGTAATGTAATCATCGTATATAATTGCACCGATATGTAAAAGATTACATCTTCTGTATGTACAAGTGTATGTACAATCACCCCTAAAACAACGTTTTACGTCTTTATATCATAGTAGAGGAGTTGTCCGAAGGATTCACGGGCTCTGCCAATAAGTTCCGAGCAACCTTCTTCGTCGTCATCCACTTCGTGGCGATGGCGGTATTTTCGATATATTTGCCATATATCCTTAAAGAATACCACAGGAACTTGTGGAATTATTGTAAGGTCATATGGAACGTTCAACCTGACTCTTTTTGCAAAAAGGATGACGTAGGTACTAAAGCACAAAGAATACCACTGGGACATGAAAAATTACTTGA
The DNA here is from genome assembly GCA_013436015.1 of Rhipicephalus annulatus. NCBI lineage: Eukaryota > Metazoa > Arthropoda > Arachnida > Ixodida > Ixodidae > Rhipicephalus > Rhipicephalus annulatus. The sequence goes on from WOVY01009427.1 coordinate 171,816, forward strand.
AGGCCAAACGGAGCGTTGAACTTGGCCATTTTTGCACAAATCATGGCGTAGGCACCCCAACATATGCGGTTGTCTCTTTAATACCATAATTAAATCAACGTATACAGGTCAGCGGCTGTGCCACTGCCTACTCTTCCTTCACATGGCCGGAAATATCACTGTTACGGAGAAAAAAAAATTGACAGATCTCAAGTACAGTGGGAATCGATGATATGCGAAGCATGAATGAGAAATGTTGATATGTCACTTTAAAATCAGCACAACGTTACGAGGTGGAGGTAAATTAAGCCGTACATGACTTCCGTGTCATGATTATCATGTTTGAACGTGTCGTTTATCTTTTTCATCTATTCACGTCACGTGATACAAAATTTAGTATAAGTGGAGCTAGCGAAATGGCCGCGAGCATGCTATGAGCGTGGTATGTTGTCATGTTCTTACATGACACGCGTGTCAGGATTATCATGTTTGCACAAGTCATATATTTCGTCATCCATTGACGTCACGTAACCACAAATTTGGTATTTTGGTTAGTATTTTGGTAGCCACAAACGGCCACGAGCTCATCATGAAAGGCCCAATATAGTCCAATGTAGCGCTGACGCGCACGCACGCTGGACACAGTGACGCTATACGTTAGCAAAACGCGAGCACTGTATAGTCTGACGTCAGGCGTGACCAGCGTCCGTCGGCCACCCGACGGCAACCGGCGCAAAATCTGACATGCTGCATTTTGCGCTGATGCATTACCCAGACAATACTGCGTCTCCCTCTTTTCATGACACAGGGTCGCCGGATGCGCTGAAACACGCATCCGTCAAAGCAACGAAGGAGGACCGGCGCCTAGCCTGGCAACGCCGGCGTGACGGGACGAAATGAACGTCGGCGAGCACGCGCAACACGTCACGTCGAAATGTATTGGCGCCTTGACTGTGGCATGTATGTAGTCGTATTCTCACACGACAAACATATCATGATTGTTATGTCTGCACCAGTCACATACCTTCATCATCCATTGGCGTCACTTAATACCAAATTTGGCATATATGAAGCTGGCGAAACAGCCGCGAACGCATCATGAGCGTAGCATGTAGTCATGTTGTTACATGACACGCATCTCATGTTTATCACGTTTGCACCAGTATCATACCTTCGTCATCCATTCACGTCCCATAATACTAAATTTGGTATAAGTGAAGCTAGCGAAACAGCCGCAAGCGCATCATGGGCGTAGCATGTAGTCATGTTGTTACATGACACGCATGTTATGATTTTCTTGTTAGAATCTGCCGCATGTGTGCGCCATTCAATCATGTCATACCGTACCAGTTTTGCAACATGCCATGTGAATGGAACCACCGCAAGAGCTTCAGGACTATGAAATATAAATCATGATATTCATGACATACATGCCATGATTTTCATGTTAGAACAAGTCCCATGTGTTTGAAATTCAAACAGTCATGCTACACCATACCAAGTTTGGTGTCGATACTAATATCGAAACGGCCAGGAGAGGTGGCTATCTATCTATCTATCTATCTATCTATCTATCTATCTATCTATCTATCTATCTATCTATCTATCTATCTATCTATCTATCTAGCTAGCTAGCTAGCTAGCTAGCTAGATAGATAGATAGATAGATAGATAGATAGATAGATAGATAGATAGATAGATAGATAGATAGATAGATAGATAGATAGATAGATAGATAGATAGATTGATTGATAGATATGTATTTATTTATTTATTTATTTATTTATTTATTTATTTATTTATTTATTCAGTTACCCTCAAGGCCCGAGGGCATTACAGAGGGGAGTGGGTACATACATACATGAAAAGCATACAAAGCAAAATACAACAACAGAAAAATTGCAATCATCGCTTGCTACAGGGTTGAACTGAGGCTGCGTACAAATAAAATTAGTGACGGCAATTTTAAATAAAGCAGCATCTTTTATACCAACAATATCACAAGGAAGATGATTCCAACATACAGATGTTTTTGGCACAAATGAATCATGAAAACACTTGGTGTGCGCTAAAGGAAGTCCTACTTTATGGCGATGATCAATGCGAGTGAAAACGTAAGTTGGTTGGGCCAATAATCTGCTTCTGAGTAACGGATTGGTGAAGTAAATTTTATGGAATATACACAGCCGAGACACTTTCCTGCGAAAAGACAGTAGGGGTAATGCTAGTGTAGTTTTCATTGATGTGACGCTCGAGGTGCGATGGTAATTTGAAAGGATGAAGCGCGCTGCCCGATTCTGCACTCGTTCTAATTCATAGATAAGCGAGTCATGACCAGGGTCCCAAACAGATGCTGCATATTCTAATCTGCTACGTACCAATACTTTGTAGAGTAAGAGTTTCAAGGAAACGGGTGCCTGATTAAAATTTCTTCGAAGGTAACCCAACGTGCTATTAGCTTTACCTGCAATATATTCAATGTGTGTCTTCCAAGACAATGTATAAGTTATGTGGATTCCCAGATAGATAGATAGATAGATAGATAGATAGATAGATAGATAGATAGATAGATAGATAGATAGATAGATAGATAGATAGATAGATAGATAGATAGATAGATAGATAGATAGATAGATAGATAGATAGATAGATAGATAGATAGATAGATAGATAGATAGATAGATAGATAGATAGATAGATAGATAGATAGATAGATAGATAGATAGATAGATAGATAGATAGATAGATAGATAGATAGATAGATAGATAGATAGATAGATAGATAGATAGATAGATAGATAGATAAATGGATGGATGGATGGATGGATGGATGGATGGATGGACGGACGGACGGACGGACGGACGGACGGACGGACGGACGGACGGACGGACGGATGGATGGATGGATGGATGGTTGGATGGATGGATAGATACGCTCAAAGTCGCTGATGTTCGCTAAGAAATGCTTCGCATTTTAAACACTGACATTACCTCTTTCTTAGATTGATTTGATTTGTTTGATATATGGGGTTTAACGCCCCGACACCACCATGTGATTATGAGACATCCGGAAATTTATTATGAGAGGGCTCCGGAAATTTTGACCACCTGGGGTTCTTTAACGTGCACCCAAATCTGAGCACACAGGGCCTACAACATTTCCGCCTCCATCTCTTTCTTACATGGAACAAAAGACTTATCTTCTCTCTGGTATGTCAGGAATGGTCTTGCCATTAACTTTTCAGAGCTTAAAATCAGCATGAGGCATTACATTCAACCAATTAAACACGACACGCTAGACTTTCGAAAGGTAATGTGAAAGCTCAGCAATTTCGTGTAAGTACCCCTTAATGCAAGCGTCTGTAGCTAAAGAACAATTGAAGCCGCAAGATCTTAGGTTGTGTGCTCAACTTTGGGTGCACGTTAAAGAACCCCAGGTGGTCGAAATTTCCGGAGCCCTCCACCACGGCGTCTCTCATAATCATATGGTGGTTTTGGGACGTGAAACTCACAAATAAATCAATCAAAGTTCTCAGGTTGTCTATATGCATGCGTGATATCACGTTGACTTCATCATATCTTAATCAGCATTTTCTCATATCTTCGTGTTGTATACAATGTTGCCGTTACAGTACTACATAATCAACAGTACGCACAAACGTGTTATTTATCAAATATTGTCCTACAACACAAACATTGTTTCATTTAGGCAACATTAGAAGCCACACAACACGGTAGCTAGCATTTAGCCAACATTAGTTGCCAACATGTATCACACCATAACACCTGCTTTTATTGTACTATAATGTTATCCACCCCTTATGCAATACTCCTAAGCGGGATTTTTAAGGTAATAAAATGAAATGAAGTGAAATAAAATAAAATGAAATTTGTCACTGGGGCTGTTGGAACGTGAATGTGGCAGACCAGCGCACCTAAAGTCAGGGCTAACAATCGTCAGTTCACGAGATTGCCACGCCGACATATCTCCCGGAACATAATTATTTACAGCATAGCTCTTATGATACAGGCTTTCTCTCTGTCGTAGGTTGAAAATTATCATCATTGTTGTTAACTGCCACGCCCTCAATCTCGGCCTCAGCACTTGGTACCAATGGTTAACGAGAGAAGCTGAAACGCAGGTGGCAAGTCGGCGTTTGTCAGCTTCCTTTCTTCTCTTAATTTTAGTGGATCAATGTCATGAGTATCTGAATCTGCCCGATTTCTGCCGTACAAACGTGTTATAGGGTATATTAAGCATAAACATTCAAGGAGTGGCAAAGAGACACACGAGATGGTAAAAGCCCAGTCAAGCCAGGACCAAAGAGGTGTTCAGTAACTCTGCTGCAGCCCAGCCCTGGGCGATTCGGTGCAAGCTGCGCTATTTTCTTTTTTTTTGCAAAATAAATATTTATAATACACTAGTGAAGCCGTTGGAGTTCACAAAGCTTTCAGTGGAGCAAGGCAGGAGGCAAGCAATTACTATAGGCATTGATAAAGGTGAAGCCAGCTCTCTGAGATTTGGCCCTATTTTGCTCTATATATCGATAAGCTTAACTCAAAAAATTAAACGCCATATGACCAGTTAACTGCAGACTACATCGCATAAAATGCAATTCCAACGTTAAGAATTATCTGGTAAATTGTTTTTTTTGTGTTTTACCAAGATTGTACTATTAAAATAGCCGACAACTACAGAACAATGCTCGACAGTGGCCAGCACTAGCTGTATTTATCAACCACTGATCTTCATTGGCATCCTGCTAACAGACCATGCGATTCAGATGCGAGTCCGTACTGTAAGCTTCATACTAAATATACAAGTTTCAATATTAGCACAGTGTGGAATAAATATTACATGCTAACCATCGTTTTGATTAGCCTGCCTAAGGCTGTCCCTCTGTACACCACTACTGCACATGGTCACGCCTCGCCTGTCGTCCCGAACCAGGAAGACACTCGCAAGACCGACGCAGGCAGCGTCTCCTGGTAAAAACTGACGGCACGTGCTGCACAACCGTTCCCTGGCCACCCCGTTTATGCAGGAACTTGACGGGGCATTCAGAATTCATTCAAGGGCGTTTTAGGGGCGAAGCTTCTTATAGCGGCACCCGTTTGTCCTTCGAGCCGTAGTAGTAGTGCGTAACAAGTACAACATTTTGACCTCCAAGGTGGTTCCGGTGAAAGATTTCTTCTTTGCGTTGTTGAACAATAAAGAATAGTGCTCAATGTACATGCCAATGGCTGCTAAGGGGGAATGAAAAACACGAAAATTCGGCTTCTAGTTAACGCGCATGCTGCGAATTTTTTATTGTTCAACAACGCACAGAAGACAAGAAAGTGTTGCTACGTTATACTCGCTGGGTGTAACCTCCTAGGTTTTAGAAAGGTTTAGCGAGCGTTGGGCCGCGGTACCATGTGAACTAGTATATATCATGAATTCGAGGTGGTTAAAGGTGGGAACTAGACATGAAGCGCAAGCCGTAAGAAAGTGTGCGTGTGCCTCCTAACGTCCAGTTCTTGGAATGTCTGCTGGATGGCGGTGCTTCTATATGAGGAATATATGAAGAAAAGATGCGAGAGGGTGGTACTTGGAGTGTTGAATAGGTAGACGAACGGACACACAGACAGATGCATGGACGGAAGCACGGATGGCTGCATGGACGGATGGACGCATGGACGGACGCAGGAAGCGGATGCGTGGACGAAAGCAGGGACGGAGGCACGGACGAATGCGTAGAAGCACGAACAGACGCATGCACGGACGGCCGGATAGACGTACGGGCAGCCACACACACGCACGCATGGGTGGACGGAAGCAAGAACGAGTGGACGGACGGATGCTTCGACCCACTATCCATCATTCACTCCGTGGGTACGCTGCCATTTTTTACTTGACTTGCAGAGAGAGATGGTCTAAATTGCTTTTCATATCATATGAATTGCAGTTTCATATAACAGTTTGCTGTTCTACATTACTAAACAAGAACTTTTTTGGTAGTTGTAATTTCTGAAAACTATTTTGTACGCTCAGTGAAAAACCTCTGCATCCTAGTTTATTTCCCATCAACATTTCTCTCCAAAGCATGATGACGTCAACAAATATAGAACAGTGCTCCACCGCCTTACACACAGGAAAAGTCACTCACTTTTGTACGAAGGGAGTTGTCATTGTCGAAGGTTACTGTGAATCCTTTCGAGTTGTCGTACGTGATCACGGTCTGGTATTGCTCACTGAAATTGACGTTTCGCTTGTACACCTCAGATTCCGCGCAAATCTGCAAAATAAAAGTGTATATTACACATTTTTCCGAAATGCAATATATCCGCAAACGTCAGGAACATATACCTGAAAACATATCAGGAACGCATCGTAAAACGACTGCAGCTGGCGACATAACCAAGAAATATCAAATGAACAGCTAAACAGTAAGCCACACACAAACACACACATGCACACAAATACACAAAAATTTATCTATCTACTGTTCACTTGATCAATCAATCAATGATTCAATCAATCAATAAATATCTCCGTCCATCCCTCCATCAGTGCCTCCGTTCATCTATCTATCTATCTATCTATCTATCTATCTATCTATCTATCTATCTATCTATCTATCTATCTATCTATCTATCTATCTATCTATCTATCTATTGGTTAAAGTCGAATTAAGAAGGCACTAAATATTAGTATACGTTATTTACTAGACAGGGAACTCACTTGTTGCATTGATTCTTGTAAACGATTATTGTGAGAGGGGGCCTGTGTGGGCTCCTGTCTTCTTTCTTGTGTTCCTGTTTGCACCCCCACTTTCTTTTGTGCTACATATTCTCATTAACTAGTTTCATATTTAAGCAAATAATGCAGAAAAGGGACGTGCTCGCCAAACACCCCCCTCTATCCACCCTCGGGTGCCGTCGTATAGGCAGCTCTTTTTGTGATGGTTTCACTAAAATGCAACTGCTATGGTTTCTCGACAACATGAGTCAGTGACAATTACAAGAAGCATACTTTAAGGGGATCAAGACACCCAATCTTCAGCCATAATATGTGCCGGGTGGGTTCGTTCTTGTACGCCCAAAAACCAGCTGGCGAAATTCGAGTGAACTTGGTCGAGTCGTTAATTTAAAATCGAATATTTTTTATAAACAAGTGAGCAGCCTGAGGGTCGGGCAACACTGGTGCGATAGCCAGCCGTGGCGTCACGGACCGCTTGCTGGGCGAGCTGTTGCATGGTCTAATATCCGAAGGACGATCGTGTTCGGTGATAAGATACGCTTGCAATCGAACTTTTCCCGCGTTGTTCAACTTGCCAATACAACTTAATGACTTCCAGGGGTTGAAACAATGCCACTGCGTCACCTATGTAGTGCTGCTATTTGCAGCAAGTAATTTCGGAGGACAAAAGGTGTCCCGTCAATGTGTGGGGCATATGTCGTTTGCCACTACGGATAAATAATAATTGAAACTCCTCGCAGGCAGTGCCATGGTTGAGCGTCCCACTTGTTTTTTTCGAAACTGAATGCAATCGACAAAGTTCAAGTAAAGATTCGACCAAAATGTATTTCATGAGTAACCCTAGCGCCGCACTGACATGCCGTTCGCTTCGGCTTATGTTCACATATGGCGCACGCAACAACCGATCACAAAGCATGAGTCCCAACGCGCAGCGTTGCTACGACCACTTATTTATTATGTTCAGCATGTAAAGTTGTGCATGCACGTATGCTAGCCAAGAAAAATCTGCACGCTTTGCCAATTACCCGGCACTAAGTAACACTTGCCAGCGAATGCAGCGTTGACAGAGCCCCGTAACCCGAGCTCGCTTTTCAACCTGTCATGCTTGAAAGAAAGCTACTTATTATTGCGGGAAGCCATCTGCAACGTCTGTTCAAAGGCGAGATCATAAGTATCTTGATTTACACCGTCTTCGGCGCTCTCTTCGTCGCTTGAGCTGGTGGCGATGGAGTCGTGGTCAAAATGCGCAATGTACACGACGTCGTCGCCGCATACCCTGATGGTACCGGCAACACAACGCAACAGTTGCAACGCACTCAGTCTTGCAGATACGCGACAAACAACACTCGCAACACTGGCCGCATGCGGAAGGCACTGTTTCCGAAGAGATGACGACACTGCTCCTTCGCCTTGTGACGTCACGCACGCCATGACAAAATCGCGGTCGCCGGCGGTGGGCGGAGTTTACAGCCGATAACTTCTACGGCTTATTTCGGAGTGAAATAATTTCTTAGAGTGCAGTTTTCATACGTGTACAAGTATATTTGACACTATACCTTCGTTTTTCGCCGAAAACCGTCAATTTGTAAGTGAATATGTCAGGGCCCCTTTAAAACAGGTTCTTTAACTTACTGAATGCGCAATAGACAAATCATAATAAAGGTGGAAATAAAAAAGAATTCGATTCACAATGATGTATTATGTGTATCGGTCAGGCCTCGCCTATATTATATCTAGTAAGAAACTCCAGTTTAATAAACCACCTTACAAACGCTGAGTACCTATAGCATTTCTCATAAAAATGCGCTTATACATCCCTGAAAATTGCACTATTGTACTCTGATTTAACCACTTTGATATCACCAAAGCTCCTTTTTTTCTTTTCTTGCGCTTATGATTTTTATCTCACATGGAAAATGCTGCAAGCTGAATGCAATACTTTAGGTACGTTCCGGTTATTGGAATCACAAAACCAATATACGCTGCCGTTGTGACCAAGCCTTATAGCTAATCTATTCGACACAAACACTTCCAAAACATTGCTTACGTAAGCGGCATATCCCTTTTAGTTTAAAAAATGTTGTAGTGCTCTCCGATAGTAAAGTACCAAGTACTCTAAATCATTACCCATTTTTTTCTATACACCCAGTACCATTATAGAGTTTCAAACTAGAAAAGGTTCAGGGCAAAATTTACTTGAAACTGCAAGTTATGGGAAAACATTTAACAGGGAATGTTTCCGAAGACAGCGTGCCAACAGATGAACTAGCCATAGTAATTGTTGTTAGTTTCTTAGCAAATACGATAGCACTTGTCATAACTCTCATTTTAGCAGCACAGTTCTTGATCATCGATTCTCCATCCATGCCTAGCTTAGAAGGATATAAACTTTAGTAGTTTGCGTATGTATCTAAGATAACAACCGTGAGCAACAAGTTACAGTAAGGAAATTTGTAAATACATGAAAATAGATATACTGCGTAACCAGACTAAGTGAGCACGTAGAAAGTTGAATATGACAATACTACATGTCATAATCCACTGACAACGATGACTATTTGAAAATGGAAAAAGTACATAGTTGAATACGTAGTACTCGAAGTCATTAAACATTTGTTTCTAAACACAGTGGCCTGCAGTGTCTCGGCTGTCTCGGAGTTAAAATGTCGGTAAAAAGTTGAACACTAAAAATTGTACTGAAATCATTTTCCTTACTCCTGGTGAGATTTCTAGTCGAAACTAAAAATGTTAACTAGCCCCAAAATAGCAAGTCTCTGTTGGCCTATTTGTGCTGTGAACGAACATGGACGATATGAATTCACGCGTTCATTGAAAATTCGGATTGTCGCAAAATCGCGAGAGCTGGTTATAGGAGGGGTTAAAGTTAGCGATTAGTCATGGCCTATGCTATAGCCGGTCAGAGGCTAAGAAAATTGGTAGATCCCACGTACAGTGGGAATCGATTATATGCGAAGCACGAATAAGAAAGGTTGATAGGTCTCTTTAAAATCAGCACAACGTTACGAGGTCGAGGTAAATGATGTCATACATGACTTCCGTGTCATAATTATCATGTCTGGATGTGTCGTTTACATTCGTCATCTATTCACGTCACATGATATCACATTTAGCACATGTGGAGCTAGCGAAACGGCGATGAGTACGCTATTAGCGTGGTTTGTTGTCATGTTATTACATGACACGCGTGACAGGATTATCATGTTTGCACCAGTCATATATTTCGTCATCCATTTGGTATATGAGGAGCTATCAAAACAGCCGGGAGCGCATCTTGTCTGGCCCAATTTTATACTCCAATGTAGCGTGGACGCACGCGCACGCTGGGCACAGCGACGCTACGTTAGCAAAACGCGAGCACTCTATACTCTGACGCAAGGCGCGACCGGCACGATCAGCGTCCGTCGGCGCGGCCCGACGGCAACCGGCGCGAAATTCGCGCCGATGCATTACCCAGGCGACACTGCGTCTCCCTCTTTTCGTGACGAAGGGACGCCGGACGCGCTGATACGCGCATGCATTAAAGCAACGCAGCGCGGCACGCTCCTGCGAGTATATAACAGGACCGGTGCCTATAGCGTCCCGTCGAATTGTATTGGCGCCTTAACCGTGGCATGTAGTCACTTTCTCACATGATACGCACCTCATGATTATCATGTTTGCACCTGTCACATACCTTCGTCATCCACTGACGTCACGTAATACCTAATTTGGCATATGTGAAGCTAGCTAAATGGCCGTGAGCGCATCATGAGTGGGGTATGTAGTCATGTTGTTCCATGACACGCATGTCATGATTACCATGTTTGGATGTGTCAATTACCTATGTCGTCCGTTCACGTCGCGTAATACTGAGTTTGGTACATGTGGAGCTTGCGAAACGGCCGCGAGCGCATCATGAGCGTGGCATGTTACATTACATGCATGTCATGATTTTCATGTTAAGGTCTGTCGCTTGTATTCGCCATGTAAACATGTCATACCATACCAGTTTGGCAACATGCCATGTGAACAAAACCACTGCAATATGTGCAGGACCATGAAATGTAAATGATGGCTTTCATGACATACATTTCATGTTTTTTTTGTCATGACTAGTGAATATGTTCTTCATAGAGTCATGTTACACCATACGAAGTTTTGTATCAATACCATTATCGAAACGGCAAGGAGAGCTAAAAGTCGTAGGCAGCTAGATAGAAAGATACATACGCTCAAAGTCACCGAAGTTCGCTGAGTAATGCTTCGAATTTTAAAAAAGGCAACCAAAATGGTCATTGGTGTTTAAAGGGTACTGACACAAAAGTTTCCAGTTGTCTTTTTTTCGTCAAAAAAGTCCTAGATGTCAGGTGCCTTAAAGAGGTGCGGCTAAGCGTGGGTGCACCGTGAAAAACTAACTACAGCGTCTTTATAAAAGCTAGTTTTGGTTCCTGTTGCAGCCTGACGTCCAAACGAGGCATGAGCTTCTCGTCTAGTGCTCGTGCAAGATATCAAGACCTTTCTGCGGCCGTTCCGCACTGTGGCTTTGTCGGTGACGCACGAGCTGCAATTTATAATGTTCAGACAGCGTACAACCGGCCATGTTGGGAATTATGCTACCGGACGCTATCACCACTAGCCACACTACTGCGTGAAGTCACCAGAATTAGTGCTGCAGCCTGACCAGTGTAGATGCTGGTAGGTGCGCTTAGAGCAAATTGAAGATAAAATATTTTATCATCATTCGCTGAGCTACACACTTCGTCAGAGCCATCTGTCTATACAGGGGACTGGTGCGGCAAAGTAAGCTCACCTTCAGAATGGTGTCCGTACCCTTTTAACGTCTCCAAACTACGATATAGTCCTAAGGGACTTCAATTGAGGGCTTCGAAAATATCCACCAGCTGGGATTGCTTAACGAGCACTTAAATGTAAGTATACTGGTCTCAAGCACTTTTACCTTCATTGAAATTGTCCATTAAAAAAAACACAGTTTCACCCCATAAGCGAAGCAATAAATGCGACAGCAAAAAATTGTACTATACGAAGTAATGCTGGCGGTTAACTTTTTTTAATCTAGTATCACGTTACTCAACAAAACGCCGGTGTATTTGAATATGGCCGCTCCAGGTAGAGATGCTCTTTCCGCACAGTCTCTTCGCGTTGAGAGTGCAATACGTAGAAGGGTGCAGGAACCAGGGGCTGATGCTTGCTGGGATAGCGTGTGTGCCAACGATAGCGAGGTGTGGCCCCTCTATGCTTGAGCATTCGGCAGCAGGTCTACCACGCGAGGTGTCGATCTTATTGTATGCACCCTCCGAGCAACGGATATGGGCCGGACCGATTTGTTTGATCAGCAACGGTCATCAGCAGCGTTCACGCGCCATTACCCGCAGGAAAAACATACAATGAGCGGGGGGGATGTCATCAATGTAGAGATGGGACGGAACTTGACTTCGAAGCCAAAAAGTCGCCTAGAGTTTATGCCTCAATTTATGCCTCAATAATACAAGTTCCACCTATAGTGCTGCAGCTTGCCTTCCATTCATCTGTGAAAGATAGACCCGTAAGTCTGAGCCAACAAGCCCTTCACGGCTACTGTGAACATCTCACTCGTTAAAAAATAAAAGTTCATCACTCGTTTTCACAAAAACATCGCGTTTGGCTATACAGTGGCGATAAAGCTCTCGCTGAAATCTGATTGGAAGCTCGAGCTCTTGACAGAAAAGCAGACACAAGAAGATGTGTCTGCATGAGGTAATCATCAACCTGATATGCGCAAAAGGTGCTCAGGTCTCGTAAGTTGTCGCGTGTCTTTGATTGGATCGTGGGAAGCTTAGCTCATCAAGTGTGAGGCCCTAGAGACGGCTTTATGCTCTATCATAGTAGAGTACTGAAGACTATAAAATTGTTACCAACGCTTTTTAACACACTGCCTTTTCGTTTGTTCTTTACCTCCCCAACTGTAATGGCTACCTGCTCTTCCATAGTAGAGTACCTTGTACTGTAAATCGTTCAACACTTTTTTTGTAAACACAATCGATCCATTCTAAGCATGCTTTAACTTGTGACATTCAGATACACAGTGACCGATTGGATTTTGGTGCTTATCTGTAAAATGTGTACACTGCCTTTATTTGTTTTTTGTGTATTGTTTGTGTATGTACAAGTCAAGTGTACTATAAAACTTTCTTTTTTGAATATTTATCGCCTGTTCTGCCAACTGGGATGGCGTTTTGCTCTCCCATTTAAACTACCATGTACTCTAAATTGTTGAGCACTTTTTTTCTCAACACAGGAATTTGAGAACCCAAATGGCTCATGACCCTTCCATAGTAGAATGCGTAAAGAGTTCAAAATTTATACTATACAGATATCTGTCAATTATTTGGCGGTGATACAGCTACAACTGTAGGTGGAACTTACATTTTTCTATGTATTTTAACCAACCACAGTCTCAGGTTCCGTTTGAGATCTACTTGCCTCGTTCAGACATGTACCTCCCGCATGGCCATAAAACGAATTACTGAAGGTACCCAACACAACCAAAGAGCTCACCGATGTAAAGTGGTAGACGAGATTCCTTGCAACACAAGCGTACGTACCCGGACTGCAGGAGCATTTTGGTCGAACGTCGAATTCTGCTTAGCCCGGCTACATTCGTTGAGCAGGTCAAAGGTACCCAAGCCAATAAATGATTTCTCCGTTGCCGGCTTCATTCTGTAGCGGCGTCCCCTAAGAGTCACCGAGACTTTCACGGGTATTTTTACTGTGAGCTCAACTTTTTGCGTAATGCACCGGCTGAGGGACACGCCGTCTTCCTGCGAAAGTCAAACAAGGCTTGTGCTTGTAAGGTAATTCCACTAAACAAAACAAAGAACACTAGATTCTTAGTGTGATCCCAGTTACTAGGTCGTAAAGGCCAGAAATACCAAATAAATAAAAAAACTAGCCAAAGTATAGCCAACTTGAGCCATGGGACGTAAAGAGAACCAAAAACATGTAGGCATGTGTGCGTGAAAAGACTGTATGCGAAAAGACTAAATGCAACAGCCTTTCGATGGAAATGGACATATATACCTCCGAAACCCTCGCAAATCATAATTGCTGAGTTTAAGCACACATTCTTAATCTTAGTAATCATTTTGTAATAAATGACGAAGTTCGGCTCAGTCTTCACGCATCTTTCGTAAGTTTTTTTTTTCAAGAACCCTAAAGGTACCACACTTCATGCGAAAATAAGTGTGAGTGCTCCATGAATGTGTTCTCAATCACATTTTCCCGGAGCGAAGTATAAAGTGTGCTCAATTTTGGAATTATTTTATGTGTGATAATGAAGCCCGAACAGCTGATATTCCAGAGCCCCTGACAGAATTCCATTCTAGGAAAACACAGACAGTTAATTTCATTATTGCTTACTACTGTCGATGAGTGCAGAGTGCCTTGAATGTGGAGCGCAATCGACTGTCCTTCGCACTTCAAGTACCAGTTAAAAGTGGAGTTCAGCAACACGTCGTTGGCAAAACGATACTCCATGTAACAAATTTCCCTCGAGTCCCAAGCCAAACTAAATTTCGGGAGCTGGAAACACGCCATGGGTGCCACGTTTGGACACCGCACACTTGCACGCCAAGGCTTCAAAGAAAATATTTATATTTTGTTTCAAAGCGAGTGAACAATAAAACAGCCAAACAAGTGTCCAAGTAACCAAGACCATTTTTTTGTCCCCTCTGGTAAATACGAAAACCAAGGCAGCTTTTCCCAAGGGGTAGCAAGCTTGAAGGAAGTGCCGAGCTGGGCAGCTATCTTTTTTTTCTTAGCTTTTTTTCCCTTCTCTCTTTCTTTTCTGTTTTTTTTTTCAGCTTCTTCTGTGTTTCTATTTCTGTCAATTTTTCTCCGTATATCTCTTTTTCTCTATTTTTTACATTTTTTGCTTGCTCCCTTTTTTATATTTTATACGTTTTTTGTGCTGTCGTGTTTTCTCAGCCATAGGAGGGATTTTCACATTTTATATCATTATCAACATGCTAAAGAAGACGGGGAAGAAGCTTTCTTTTTGGCAAGAGCGTGTGCTCAATATGCTGCAGTTGTTGGCTACAGCCATTCAGTAATGTGCTGCAGCTACAGTAATGTGCTACAGCTGGCCATGCTATATGTAGTTTTAGCTGCCTTCATGTCACGATGAAGGCGCTCGAAGAACAAGAAAAAGAACACGCGTTAGACTTGTCATTAAGGGGCTCCATTTGAAAAACGAGATGAGGAAGATCGCTCTTTGGCGTTAGCCCATGTTCAGCATGTCACAGTTGGCGGTACAATATGTGGCCTTGTCAGCGTTAGTTTGGCCTTATCTGTGCTGCCCAAACTGAAAGGAAATCTGTGATTGTGACAGCGCAGTCATAATCACAAGTAATGCAGCTTTGACAGTTTATGCAGCTCTGACAGCTTCCGAGAACTGTTTAACTCTAAGGACATTCCGAACATTAGTACCGCTGCGGTTGAGGCACCTGAAGTTACTGTGAGTTCCAGGTCACTGTGGATTACGATTGAACGAACTGGCCGATTCCTTAGCACGAGCCGTTCTTTATGGCCCAATAATATTCGTACTGCCAGAGGTAGAATATAGAACCGCAACAGGATATGGAAAATCTGCAATGGGCACAGATATGATAGAAACAACAACAACAACATGGACAGAATATAACCACCTCAAGTTTCCATGGTGACATCAGTGGAGTCAGCTCAGAAAGGTTGAAGTTTTCATTACTACCTTTCAATAGCGTGTCCGCCCTCTAAATTTATATTTACACAGAGCTGGTCAGGTGATATCACCTCTCTGTGCATTCGGCGGAGAAATATAAACAATTGAAGATTAGTTTTTGTCTTGAAGCGGATACTCCATACTTATATTTCCTTTCTGAAAAATAGGTATTAGGTTGACGGCGGACACTGTACTGAACATTAGTGCCTTAATGTTCGGACATTGCCACAGGGATGCTTTTATTGCAGTTCGCAATTTTATTCACGCATCCAAACGTATCCCATTGTAATCCCCAATCTAATAAATACTATTGTGTGTCATCAAAAACTTTTTTAACATAGATTCTGAATAGTTAGGGAAGTAAACGCAGCTGCAAAGTGCTCATCTCATAATTTGAAATATCAAAAATTACCTGAAATATCAAAAATTTCAAAATTACCTGTTTTTCCTCTTGCTCTATCTTTCTCGGTGGTTTTGTTACATTTGTTATACTTTAATATCAACTCATTTCTAAACATAGTTTAATGCTCATATCAAAAATATTCTACGCTTTCTTGGCCGATCCCCCTGAGCGGTGTTAGGCCTGAGAGTCCAGACCAAACTTCATTGCCTCTGCAAAGGCAATTTGGGTCAAGGCCAGTGAGCGAGCCCACCTGACGCGATCCTCTCAACGACGTAATCTAACCCGACGGCGCTGATGTGTCTTACGCAACGCACGGCGAGCTCCCTCAACCCACGGGCCCGATAGCAGCTCGATGATGCAACTGGCGCCATTCAGTCTGGCGAGTCTCACGCAGTGCATGGCAACGGATGGATGGATGGATGGATGGATGGATGGATGGATGGATGGATGGATGGATGGATGGATGGATGGATGGATGGATGGATGGATGGATGGATGGATGGATGGATGGATGGATGGATGGATGGATGGATGGATGGATGGATGGATGGATGGACGGATGGACGGACGGACGGACGGACGGAAGGACGGACGGACGGACGGAAGGACGGACGGACGGAAGGACGGATGGACGGATGGACGGACGGATGGACGGATGGACGGATGGACGGATGGATGGATGGATGGATGGATGGATGGATGGATGGATGGATGGATGGATGGATGGATGGATGGATGGATGGATGGATGGATGGATGGATGGATGGATATGGTTGTACCCTTTAGATCGGGCGGTGGCTAGCGCCACCAAGCCGTACTACTCAATGAACAAAAAACTAGATTTATTTTTTTTCTTTAAGAAGTGAGTTTGAGGATTCGTACTTTGCAGTGAAGAGTTTAATTTTCACTCGTGCCTTGACTTTAGCCACCAATCAGATAACCTCCTTCTAGTTAAGTCTACCCGCTTGAAGTCTATTTAGTCCTCCCGGTCCCTAAACCCCAGTGCTTTGAAAAACTCTGCGCCATCATCCTGAACTATAGGGTGAAGCCCTTTACAGAACATTATCAAGTGTTCGGCAGTTTCTTCTTCCACTCCACACGCACTGCATACTGTGTCTACCCCTTCGTATTTGGCCCGATATGTCTTGGTTCGCAGTACTCCGGTCCTGGCCTCAAACAGTATAAACTACCCCGAGTATTATCATAGATCCTTTCCTTGGCAATTTCCTGCTTAAAAGTTCGATAGGTCTCTAGTGCGGACTTCTTAATCATGCCCATTCTCCACATGTCAGTCTCCGTTTCCTTCACTTTCTTCTTAACCGATAGTTCTTTTTGGTTTGGCCGCCTGCTGTTTTCTAAGTAATTACTAGTCAATGTCCTGGTTCGCTTCCTCCATTTCGTATCGACATTCTTCATGTACAAGTAGCTGAAAACCTTCCTAGCCAAACGCTCCTCCCCCATTTCTCTCAATCGCTTCTCAAATTTTATCTTGCTGCTAGCTTCCCTGCCCTCAAATGATGTCCATCCCATATCACCTTGTACTCCCTGATTTGGTGTATTCCCGTGAGCTCCTAAAGCAAGCCTACCTATTCCACGTTGCTTATTTCTAATCTTGCTTGAACTTCTGATCTCATGCACAAGACCGCATTGCCGAACGTCAGCCCAGGAACCATGACCCCTTTCCATATTCCTCTCACAACATCATACCTATTGTAATTCCACAGTGCCCTATTTTTCATCACTGCTGCATTCCTGTTACCTTTAGTCGTCACGTATATTTCGTGTTCCTTCAGGTACTCGGTCCCACTGCTTATCCATACACCCAGATATTTGTATTTATCTGTTATCTCTAGCATGACCTCCTGTATTTTAAGCTCACTACCTTCGTTGTCATTGAAAATCATGACTGCTGATTTTTCCGTACTGAATCTAAAATCTAACCTATCTCCCTCATTACCGCAGATGTCCATCAATCTCTGCAAATCTTCTTTGTTGTTGGCCATTACCACTATATCATCTGCGTACATTAATGCTGGTAGTGCCCGGTCAATAAGTTTTCCTTGTTTGACTAAAGAGAGGTTGAAGCCCAGTCCACTTCCCTCTACTTTGGCCTCTACTCCTTGTAGGTACATCATGAATAATAAGGGTGACACGGGACACCCCTGCCTAAGCCCCCGTTTTACCTCTGCAGGCTTGGATACCTGTTTTTCCCACTTTATAACTACCTTTTTACCTTTATAGATATTCTTTAAAAGATTAGTGACTACATGTTCCACGCCTAGTGTGTCCAGTATTCCCCACAATTCCTCTTGAACCACGCTATCGTACGCTTCCTTGATATCCAAAAATGCTAGCCACAGGGGCCTGTGTTCCTTTTCTGCTATTTCGATGCACTGCGTCAGTGAGAACAGATTATCTTCCAACCTCCTGTGTTTCCGAAACCCATTCTGCAGTTCCCCCAGCACCCCCTCATCCTCTATCCATGCCTGCAGTCTTTCCTTTATAATCTGCATCGCCAGCCTGTAGACCACTGATGTCACTGTTATAGGACAGTAGTTGTTTATGTCAGCTTTGTCCCCCCTTTCCTTTATAGATCATGCTCATCCTGCTAAGTTTCCATCTTTCCATCCATCGGGAACTTCACCATCGATTATTATTTTGCTCACTGCCTCTCTCAAAGCCTGCTTAGACTTCGGACCTAATGTCTTCATCAGCATAATTGGAATGCCATCTGGGCCTGTTGATGTACTACTAGGAACCCTTTTCTCAGCCCTTTCCCACTCTCGTTGTGAAAATGGAGCCATTGCACCACTTGATTCGTCCTTGTTTATTGTGGTGCATAAAGTACTTCTTTGTTGAAATTTTTTTGTCACCTTTGTTCTTATATATTCAATAGCTTCATCACTGCTTCATGGGCGCCACCCAGTGGCGGTTCCTGACTAGAGGATTCTGACATCGCGGCCAGCGGTGGTTGTGATTGAACGTTGCTGACGTTAGGCATCACCCGGGGCCTATAAAAAAAAGCCAAGCGGCGCGTCGTCAAGCAACCGTCGTATGTGTAAGAAAGATGACATCTCGTCTCTTCATATCCCTTGCACTGTTGGCCTGGCCGGTACCCTTGGCAGCGGCGAGTTCCGTGACAGCTGCGCCCTGCGGAACCGTGCTGTCGGAGTTTTGTAACAGTGGATGGCAGCAGTGGAATCGGCCAGCGTCAGCGACCTCGATGGGGTGAGTGCCTGATGTTTTCCCCTCAGTTCACCAGACTACTCTTGCCAGGCTGTAATAGTTTAGAGAAGGGCTGTGTGAAGCATTATAGTAAGCCTTGATCGTTTCAAGCCAAGTTAGAGTGCGTTGAAACCAAAGTTAATGCGGAGGGTGTAAACACGGTAGCGTTAAAATTTGCTTGCGCGTCTTGCTAGTCAACTTATAGTGGCTACGGCAAGTAGATTTTTAACAAGGGCAAGCAGCAAGAGGCTAATATGAATGATGGAGAACTTTTAAGTGAAGGAACTCATCGAAATTTGTGGGGAACTTGGCCTTGCTTTGGGCCGTGCGAAACGAAAGCAAGCGATCCTTGAGATCATGACGGATGAGAGAGCGGCAGCTGAGAAAGTCGAGGAGGCCGGGGCGGATATCAAAGCAGGCCGCGAAGACGCAGAAAGGTGCGAACTTCGCGAGTGTGAAGAAACAGAAAGGCGCGAACGGGAACAGAAAGGCGCTTGAGGAGGCCGAGAGACAGGAGCGCCTCAAGTTGAAAATCATAGAATTGGCAATCCTACTGTGTTCGCAGGCGCCTAGCGTAGCTTCAGCGGCAGTTCAAGTCAGCAGTCGGAGAACTTGGGACCAACTGCCACCGTTCGCAGTAGGTGAGGACATGGCGAAGTATCTCGTCAAGTTCGAAAACGTCTGTGAGCGAAATGCCTTGGAGCAGTCTCTTCGGGTGAAGAACCTGTTAGCTCTTCTTCCCGGCGAAGTGTCCAACGTGATCACGTGCTTGTCGAGGGAAGTATTTGAGAGCTATGACGAGGTTAAGGAAGTTCTCTTGAGACATTACAAGTTGTCACCCGAGGCTTTCCGGCAAAGAAAAGGGCAATGAGTCACACATTGACTTCGTGTTTCGTCTTAAAGCCAATTTAAATTAATGGCTCAAGGGTGAAGATGTTAATGGCGATCGCGATAAGGTGGTAGATATCATTGCATTGAAGCAATTCTACCACTGCATCAAGGATGGCGTGAAGCTTTGCCTGCAAGACAAGCTTGGCGAAGTACATCCAAACAGGGCAGCAGAGTTAGCTTAGGAGTATTATATTCGCCGAAAGTTGCCTAGCATGGCAGTGCGCGTTGAAAAGAATGAAGGAAAAGGAAGCTTCTATACGAAACCTGATGAACGGCAACCCACACAACAACGTAATTTCAGAAAGGACCCGCCTCTTACGAAGGACACTGTCGGAGAAGGGCAAACGGAAGCGCGCATAGAGAGTAAGGTTCCCAAACAGCGCACTGATACCACACGGGTGTTTGAGTCCCGGAAGCTGCTAATCTGCTACAACTGCAAAAGGAAAGGGCACATGGCGGTAAACTGTAAACAAAAGTCTGCTTTCGCAACAATCTGAGAATCGCAAAAGAACATGTGGTTGTTAGAGTCGTATCTCCAGGAAATAAGTGTTAATGGGAAAACGTGTCGAGCACTTCGAGACTAAGCGGCAACCATGGACGTTGTCAATATTTCGTTTGTGTCTCCGGACGACTTTTCAGGAGAATGCGCGTGGATCAGGCGAGTCACTGAGGAGCAAAGTGCTTGCTTACCAATCGCTATAGTTATCATTGAGGGCCCGTTTGGTAAGCTTCGCACCGAAGCGGCTGTGTCTGTCGCGCTTCCCGGTCATTTTCTTTATCTTTTTTAGAATAACTCTGAGAAGCTCCATAAAGAGCAGGGTAAATCATTTTTCACCAACTTAGCATACACGGCCCTCACGCGATCGCACGCGTGGAAGCTTTCGCAGCAACTTAATCTTGTTCAATGTAGTTAAACAGCACTTGCAAAAGCACCCGAGATGCGTGACCTTGGCGGCGAGGCGATGGTGTCTCGGACAAGAAATTATCCGGATGAGTCCCTCCAGTAGTCACACGAGCAGCCCGTCACAGAAGCTGTCTCTGTCTGCAGAGGAGACGACATGGCACCATTGAGGAAGAGAGAAAAGGGTGCTACGCTCTCGCCTGTAGCGGAAAGTTGGAGTGAGCCGTCGAGGGTTGATAGAGAAACGCTCCTTCGATAGCAGCGTGAGCACCTCTCGATTAAAGTGCTAATAGAAAGCGTAACGTTATGAACAAAGAAAAAGAATGTTTCCTTTTTAGAAGACAGGACACTTGTATCGGAGCTACAGAAATGTGCAAGGTCGCAAGTATGAGCAGCTCTTGGTGCCACAAAAGCATCGTCGCCAACTATTGGAACTGGTGCATGAAAACACGTGGGCAGGACATCTCGGCGTAAAGGAGACCAAGGCTAGAATTTCCCTCGAGCTTTATTGGCCGAATGACTGTAAGGATATTAAAGACGTTGTACGCTCATGCGACACTTGTCAGAGAGCGGGGAAATCCACGGACAAGTGGAAGGCACCAATGACGCTTGTGACAATTATCACAGACCCTTCTCGGCACCTAGCAATTGATGTTGTCGAGTCATTGCCAGAGTTAAGGCAAGGTTGTCAGTACACCCCGATGGCCCTCTGTGTAGCCATAAAATTTCGGAAGCGATACCACTTAAGGAGCTCAATTCCCCTCATGTCGTGGACGCTGTGCTCTCTATATTTGCCCGCGTCGGATTTGCTTCTCAAATGCAATTCGACAATGGTAGCGTCTTCACTAGCTGCCTTACCTCTCCTTTTTGGATAAATGCGGATTAAAAGCAGTGCACAGCTTGATCCAACGCACGCAATCTAATCCAGTAGAGCGTGTGCATTCCGTTCTGAAACGGATAATGAGAGCTCTTTGCTACGAGCACAAATGCGACTGGGAAGCGTGGATTCCTCCCTGTATGTTCGCCTTCAGATCAGCTCTTCATGAGAGAACTGGCTTTAGCCCTGCAGTTCTTGTGTACGGCAGGACTTTAAGAATATACTGTTGCGAATGCTCCGCAAGTCCTGGGAGGGATTCGATGAGGACTCCAACGCAGTTGCGTTTGTTCTCGACCTCCTTCAAAGGCTTGCGAAAACGAAAGGTCTTGTGGAAGGCCACATGAAGGTTGCACAAGTGTTGTCGAAGGAGTACTACGACAAATCGGGGTAGAAGCGCTTTTGAAGTGGGAAGTCGGGTAATGCTGCTGCGGCCGTCCAAAAAAAACAAGCTTGAGGTTCATTGGGTAGGGCCCGCCAAAGTAATATCGAAGCTTTCTAATACCAATTATGAAGTGAAATTTGGAAGGCGGCCGAACAAAATTTACCACAGTAACCTAATAAAACCATACGTTCAACGTCAAGCGGCCGTAAATCTGCTGTTGAATGCTTCAGAAGAAAAGGGAGCAGAAATTTTGAGTTCTAGTGATGTATTTGAATGAAGATTGGAGGTAATCTTGGAGCAGTTGAACCTAGAGCCTAGATTAAGTGAATTCCAGAAGGAGAACTTGAGACGGACTGTTTACGAGCTTAAAGACATGTTTTCGGATCATCCCGGAAACACAAAGGTGATTGAACATAATATCGAGCTGATTTGTGAAGATTCATAGCAAGCCGTATCGATGTTCCCCTGTGCAAAAGCAGATCATGAAAGAAAAGATCAATTAAATGCTGAAGTTGGGAGTCATAGTACCGCGCGAGAGTTACCATACATCCCCCTCTAATATTGGTAAATAAAATAAAATAATAAAACAAAAAATAATAAATAAAAAACATCCAAGGCCATGTATCGATTATCCGCGTCTTAACGCCATAACTTGATACCAAACTTACCCGATACCAAATCTAGAGGAGAGGGTAGAGTCTGTGTCACAGTCTAGTTATATTTGCACGTTAGTCCTTGAGCGAGGGTATTGGCAAGTTCCCCTAACGGAGCACGCTAGCCGCTATGCCGCATTCGTTTCTCCATTCGGATCGTTTCATCTACTTAAGCTGAGCTTTGGACTGAAAAAGCACTGTTTTGTTTTTCAGGCTTAATAGACCACGTTCTTAATGGCCTTTCTGAGTTCGCCGCATCTTGACGATGTCACCATCTTTCCGAATAGCTGGGAAGAACATGTAGGGCATTTACGTGTCGTGCTCAACCGGTTGAAAGAAGCTGGTTTTGCCGCGGAACCGGCTAAATGTCATCTAGGGTGCCGCGATGTGTCTTACCTGGGACACGTTGTGGGGCGTGGCCGGCGTAGACCTTCAGAAATAAGATAGCCGCCGTTGTGAACTATCCACGACCAACCACAAAATCTGAAATAAAGGCATTCTGTAGCCTAGCTGGATACTCCCTCGCGTTGCCTCCCTAGCGTTGCCAGCCCACTAACTAACGCACTTCAGAAGTCCGAGCTGGTTAAAGTGGTGTGGGACTCATAAAAAGAGATTGCGTTTTGCAAACCGAAACAGTCCCTAAGCAAAAAGACTGTTCACATGGCACCAGATTTTTCCAATGGCTTTGTCATTCAATGCGACGCGAGTGATCACGGCACGGGAGCAATATTGTGCTAGGAAGACAGAGCTGGTAACGAAAGGCCTGTTTTGTATTGAAGTCGTAAACTGAGCTGCAGGGAAGAGGCGTAGAGTACCTCTAAAAATAATGCGCTTGCCTCGTATGGGTCGTTCTAAAACTAGCCTGTTTTGTCTCTGGTACGGGGTTTGTGGTCGAAACGAACCACTGTATCTAACCTGGTTCAATAACATGTCACCTAAAAGTGGCCGGTTACTGAGGCGGAGCATGATACTCAAGCACAACTTAGACGTTCGCTACAAGGAAGGAAAGCTAAACGCTAATGCAGACGCTTTGAGCCGTGCGTTTTTAGTACCTTCTCTACCTTTCGGTCTTTCGCTGCCAAATCAGGGCAACATTCTGTCTTCATCACGGCCTTAGCTCTGAGCTCTCATCCAGAGTGATCTGAAGTGGCCAACTATCTCATTACGTTTTTGTGTGTGTAAAAATTTGAGTTCCGATTTTAAGAGTCTTGTGTCCCACATGTATCTATTGGCGTAGAGGGAACAAAATTCCGATAGACACGCACCTAGATATATATTTTACTACGTTGTGTCTGGTGTTCTGTCGGGTAGCCGAAGGCACTTCCTTGTGCCGTGTGTTGTTTGTTGTCGAAACGTTCTTGACAGGCTGCAGAACCATCGGCACGTGCTGAAACCAAAAATCATAAGAATAAACAAGCAAAGCTAGTGGACAAGTTTTGGTGACAAGCCAGTGGAGCTGGGATCCGTTCTCGGGAATGGGATGTGTTCACGAAACTGAGCCTGGAGCTACATTCTCTCCGTGGCTCTGGAGGAGATCCTGGAGGGACCTGGCGAACTAGCGCGCCCAACATACGAGCCATGTGGATGCAGCTCGTCTTTCCGGCGCATTGTCTGGCGGTGGGGGTGCTGTTACGCCTGAAAGTCCAGACCGAACTTCATCGCCTCTGCAATGGCAATCTGCGTCTCAACGACGTCATCTAACCCAGCAGTGCCGGTGCATCTTACGCAATGCACGACGAGCTCTCTCAACCCACGTACGCGATAGCAGCCCGATGATGCAATCTCGCCATCCTGTCTGGCCAGCCTTACGCAATGCGTGGCAATAAAGAATTTGACATCACGGCCAGCGGCGGTCTAATAGGGCGTTGCTGACGTAAGGCATCACCCGGGGCCTATAAAGAAAGCCAAGCGGCGCATCGCCAGGTAGCTGACGTATGCGTCAGGGAGGAGACATCTCGGCTCTTGGAGTCCCAAAGCCGTCGGCCCAAGTTTTGAATATATAACGCTTCCATTTTTATGCTGTACATAAATCTTGCCTTAACTCACCGTCGTCTTGTCCGCTAGTCTATCAGCCCTGCGCAGATGCAGCCGCGAGCTGAGAAACGTGCTACCGAACAACTTAGGCGGCCCGTGACCTTGATGCACTACGCAACAGTGTCAGCGGTGGTGCGAGTCGTAACAGCGGGTATGAGCCATAATTTCAAGGAAACAAACAAACAAATAGGCATGGATGCTGGTCACACCTTTACCACTTCACTTGTCTTGATTGATTTTTGTTATAAAAATGAGTGCTGCTTGGTTCCGTGTTTGGCTTTTTCATATTTGCGGCTTCTGTTCATGTTAATCAACAGATTGAAAACACAGTGGTTCTAAGACGATAGAAGCAGTTCATACGGGTTCACACAGCTCGAAATGTGTGGTAAACAAATATTGCCCAAAACAATGCTGAGCTTCCACTCCAAATTCGTTAGCACAATTGTCACTCTAAGTCATCATTGTTGTTGCTATTATTAGGCCAGAAAAAAATAATTCTGGAACAAGATAACCGAGAGTTTGTTCTCGGCGTCTCAATGACCTAATGTGATTCAAGTGCACTTAGTTTCGTTTTGTTTCACCTCTTACCCTCCTGTTCTTCGTTAGTATCTCATCCGTGTTATATTAGGTTTGGCAACGATGTATACCATTTACAAGATATGTGTTCTGTGCAAGCCTGTTACAAACGTGTAATGATGCACACATTAAAGTTTTTCTAATGAGAAAGAATGACATTTTATAGCTTCACACACTTTTTCTATGTAAGTATCTGAATTATTTTAAATATATTATTCTTATCGGTAGAACTTGTTTTCCATAGTACATACAGTTCGATCATTTTGTAGTCATGTGGTGTAGCAACAATAACGAAGTCAACTAGGTTCTTTTTCTCGTAGTAACATTAACTTATTTTCGCTAAGTTATAGAAGCTTTATCAAAATTCTTGTATTTTTAAAGTGCTTATAGCACACTAACTGAACTTACATAACACCGATAATTTCACATAGTTAAACTGAAAACTTTTCTTTGTCGTTCAATATTATGGCTTGCAAACTAAACGAGTGTCCTACCTTCTTTAGTTTTCTATGACCGGATTTGTGAAATCAAACATTTATGCCCCACCAGTAATTGCGAAAAGCACGTTAGTACCGTGAGATCCCTGTAGTTGTTGGTCTACATAAGCATACATACAATGCTACGTCAAAGAAGGAAGCTAAGCGAAATCACCCCAGCTCATTCGTGACACTAAGACGAGGCAACAAGGAGTCAGGCCACCCTTCACCTTTTTTTGTGTGTAACAGATGGAAAATCGGCTTTTCTCGCAAACAATCTAACATTGTCAATGTTGGAAATGCTATTTCAAATTACTCTGGGTGTTTGAAGTTATTGTGGTCCTTTAGTCAGCGTGTGGATTGCCGAATGTACAAGACTGAGTCATCGACCAGTTTATTTCCTTCGACGAGCCCTAACACATCCTTCAAAAAACTGCAACTGCCTCTGTGGTGTCAATTAATGAAATGAAGGCAGCTCTACCCACTCCCTCTGCTATAATGTCCTGTTCCTGTTCACCGCAGTGCCCCTCGGCGCGGACAAAGTGAAACTGCCATTCCGTGTCAACTTACAGCCACAAGTTGATCTACAAAAAACGTCAGCTTCACCCGGTCTCCTGAGACTCACATTTAGAATAAAAGTAATCATCTAATCAAATTGAACTACGTCTATGAAATGGTACAGAAATTATGGCCACATCCGTGCGCCTAAAGCAACTTTTAATTATTTATTTATTTATGATTAAAGTTGCCAGCATTGAGTGAAAAGTCGTATTACGAGACGCTGTCCAGACAACATGCATGATGCCGAAATATATACGTGCACACTGTATATATTCAACTTCCTTCACGTTGTGGGAAGGTTGGTGGACATAATGTGGGCTTGCTTCCTTTTTTTGGGATGGTGGGCACGTTGTCTTCTCAGCACCACGCATGTTTGCTGGACTGTGTGCACATATTAGCTGCATTGACCAAATACTCAGATGCCGAAAAAAGCTCACCAAGCATTATCTGAAATGTGCAACTGGTGTCGTGTACGAAATACCGCTGCCGTGCGGAAAGATGTACGTGGTTCATACTGGGCACAGTCTTAACGGCTAGCCATGGGTGCATAAATTATTCTTAAAGAATAAAGGAAATGCCTCCTTACCTGCACAGTGCCTATTCTACAGATGTGGGCCTCAGCATCATGAGGTTAAGATAACAGGTGGGAGCAGCGACACGTTAGCACGACGGTTATTAGAGGCGTTTCCACGTAAAGAATAGATGCACGTGTTGCATCAGGACGTCTGTTTCATTTTGCCAAATTAGATGCAGTTGTTTATATGCGAATGTGACCACTGTTTGTCAATAGTGTGTGTTTCAGTTAGCATGCACAGATAACTGTAATCTAGTGGCTTGTTCTTTCAAATATACAGTTTAGCGTGCAACCTTTGGGCTCCCTACAACATTGTTTCTTGAATCTTTCTTTTTAAAGTTCGGGCTATTATATACCCCTTTGATGGTAACCAAGCCGCCCAACAAGAAGTCCTACTAAACCATATTGCAGCTCCACTGATACGACACCTAGAGAAGCGAGTAGCGTGAGCACCCATCGATTCGCGGTTGTTGCTGCCCACTGCTCCATTCACCAAAACCGCCAATCACGTCAATTCTCGAGATGAGGATGTAGGGTTTTCTCGGCACGGGTAGAATGTAGTTAGGCAGATCCGCGAACTTGGTGTGTGATATGTGCGCTACTCATTGCTACACTTCATAGACTTCCTGCTTGTTACGGCAGCTAAGACACGCGTCGTCTGCGGCGAGTTCTGTCAAGTTGTTTTTCCTACCAGACGCTGCTATCTGAGGCGACGCATGTCGGTGCACAGTGGGGAGCATTCGCTCACTCTGCGGGGCGGTGGCGTCCATTCTCACGCAACACATTTCCGAAACCTTTCAGCGACGTTAGGAGTAATTATGTGCTTACTCTATAGGCTATTTATGTTATTTGCTATTTTATACCAAGTTCGTACATTTTAACCTAGGTTTTAGCATTGCTAACCTTGTTATTCCCAGCATCGAGCACTTTACTGCTGGCGTGGTCACGACACGAGATGTATCGATGAACGGCAAGCCAGCTCCCTAATGCGATTCTTGCGTAAAAGTAAACTACAAATATTCGCTGATTTAAGACTCCATATTGGACTGAATGTGCTTAGTTCAGTGCGTACTCAAGGACAAATGAAGAAACAAACGACGGGAGCACAGTCTCGAGACCATATATAGAATAAGAGTGGGATAACCACTCACTATTGTTTTTGGACATCAGCTATATTGAACAAGAAAGGCGATAAAGATGACGAATGCAATAACGCTCGGGTAGTTATTCCACAGCGCCCCCAAATGTGGGTGGGGCGAGTGGTGTTAGCTCACTTTCTCTACCGTCAAATAAATGTACTCAACTATCGCCTCAATCAGACTTTGAGCACAATGTTATTCACGTGTTTCCGCATGTCACTATTATTTGATCATCATTTTGCCTTGTGTGACGTTAGCGTAAAACTTATCGCGCCTTTTCACCCTTGTATCTGCTGTACAGTCATCACCCCATTCGCACGTGCCCCTTTGATAGTCTTTTATTAAACGCTACGCACAATCTTACAGGGTACGCCCGTGAAGAACTGCTCCAGCTCAAGCAACCCACCAGACTTCAAGGGACCTTCTTCATCGTCTTCCTGGAGCATTTTCGTTCTTGCCACGATTCAGTATATACAGATACAGAAAAGGTAAATGATGTGACCTTGCACATAAAAGTATCAATAAACAAGTAGCTCATTAGGAAAGCAGCATCCCATGTAAATTTGTACATTGAGCAAATATCCCGTTAAAGTTTCAGTCACGAGACAGCACTTGGGTTCTCAGTTTCTTGGCTTTACCCTGTGATTTCAATGCGTTACGCTCAGAGATTTGCAAATGATTGTCTCATAGCACGCACCGAACTAGTAAAGACAACCTTACGTGATAGAATGGTGCATGGAAGTGAAGAGAAGCGGCACTCACGAATAAGTGGCCGTAAAACATTTTTCGCAGGATGTCCCTCGAAACGCCGTACACGTTCGGTGGCAGGATACGGCACGCGTACGAGTGCCAGTCGTTGTACGAGATGTGGCCCAAGATTATTATTGCTGCCGGTTTGAACATTTGCGCCCTGCGGCATAGACACAGAGAAGGTGAATATTAAAAAAACGTTGCAACATACTGAATTTCATAAATGCACCCTGAGTTTTACGTAATTGCTTACTACGACGACACAGTGTGGTTACGTGAACGGTTTTGAATTTTCTACGTATTTCGTGCTATAAAGACGCAGTTGTGTTCCACACGAAACGATGCCAGGTGTTTAGCGCGTCTGTTGGTGTTCTGTTGTTCCCCGTGAGGTATATGGTCTGTTGAAAATAAAAGACGAAGATGGCTTCTGACTGCGCGCCTACTATCATCAATACGAATGAGTGCGGTATTAAACAGAGAGGAAGAACGCAGGTATGCCATCCATCTCTGTCTTTTACGTTTGGCGCCATGCAACCTAGGAATAATACCCCGGTTGGAACTGAGACCGAGACAAATACTCATGAATTTAGGAAACACCATCTATCGCTAAGAAGTTTGCGAGGTGGGAGCCCATTACGTATGCTTTGGCTCTGGTCTGCCCTTGCTCTTCAAGACGACGACACGAGGTATGCAAGGCTAGGATGCCCATGGAGAGAAAACAGCCACATCCTGCCAGCCCAGCGCTCGCTGCACCTAAGGGTATGTCTGCCCATTCACTGGTGGCGCTGACTGACACTCGCACGTTTAAATTCACATATATACCCAATAATGTGGATGGGGGGATAGCCGCCGTGGTAGCTCAAAGGTAGATCATCGAACGCACTATTCTAAGGTCGCATGTTCGGTATCTGCCCACGGCAAGTTATATTTTCACCCACTTTTCTTTCTTCACATTTACGTTACAGCTGGTCTAATAACTTCCCCTATACATTCCTTGGCTCTTCATTGTTATATATATATGTGACGTATGAAGCGATGGTTGGTAGAGGCAGAGGAAGAAGTCAGAATGGAATAAACATGGCGTATGAGCCAGGCCACGTCGCCCATTCATCATATAGCGTCACATGTGATTCCCCCTCCCCCCGAAAGAAGGCATGAATTACGAACAAGAAAAAGTAAACAAGGAGAAGTTGAAAAGTAACAAATGTCAAAAATCACAATTGGTTCTATGCTCAAGATGAGTTCCGTAAACTTTCAAAAACTTCAGGAGAGAGTGCAGCAGTCCGGGTAACGCAGGAGTTTTGGTGGGCGAGGCTTACTGTGGCGTTCTGGAAAAGGAAAAGATAACCACGTCCTGCACAACTGCACTGACCATGACACGGCTTCAGCAGCTGCAAATAACGAACGAGGTTGGACGTCCTTGTAGCCTTTGAAGGTCGGACGTCATAGGCGCCAAATTTTCTGTCGTGGGCGCTGTATTGTGTGTCGTAGCTGAGACAGAAACATTCCTTCCAGCTTGCGTCTGCGAGAACCGAAGTTGTTGATACGATGCCTGTGTTCCTGCATTTTGCTAATGGTAGCGTTCAGTCTGTTTCGTGGTTTTCTGTGGTGGTATCTCCGTCGGTAGGATTGTACATCATGCCTTGATATATGGTACAGAAGACTTCCTTGACGTTTTCTTCTACGAATATGGCTCAGATGTTGACTTGGTCTTTCCTTTAGTTGGTGTTGTTCCTGACGACCATCCTTAAGCCACAAATCTGCTTGTGATCTTATTTTAGTTTGTCGTAGTGCTTGATGTAACTGCCGTGGTTTCTGGAGTCCTTTGAGTTCTTGATGGCACTGCTGATGTTGCGGAACCCGACGAGGTGGTACTCCTTTAGTAACACGAGCCTGCTTTTCTTTGGTAGTTGGTGTGACCAATAAATAGTTGGTAGTCGTCGGGTTGTCGTGATTCTCAAAAGAAAATGAAGGTGGTGCACTAGAATCGACAAAAAGGTCTTTGGAGGCTTCTTCTGCACTGTTCACAACGAAGGATTCTTGCGCTTGGGAGCGTGCGATGTTCGATTCGTCTGAACCTTTTACTTTGTTTCGATTGTCTAATGTGTGTTCACCGCACGGTGATGAATGAACCCGTCCGGAAGGTGCATGGCTTGACAGGGTATTTTCGTGAAGCATCAGGTCGTCTACCGTAGTCGCGGCGTCCTTATCAGGCAAATGGTGAGTGATAGTAGATTCACGCGATGGAAAATCAGGAGGTGGGTTCATGCGTGAAGACCGCTCTTTAGTGTGACGACCGAGTACGATTGTCTGTAGATGGTGGGTTATAAGCAAGTCTTTGTCGTATTCGTCATTGCATTCTTTAAACCAAACGATCATTTTTTGTTTGATCTTCTCCCATGACTCGTTGTTTTGAAATATGCGGGTGAGGTAGAATTTGAAGGCCTCACCGGAGACGTAGTCAGTAAAGTTGGCGACCATCTCCCGTTCCGACCATGATGCAGCGGTAGCGTGGAGCTCGAACCGGTAGAACCAGTCCTGCACGGGTCCATCGTCCACTGCTTCGGTGTACTTGGAGATGGGAAATTCCGTCGATGGTTCCGTCATGATGGTTGCAATGTTGTCCAGTGGTGATGCACTTCTGTGGTCCGCGTTCAGTCACTGCGTCTCGCTGAGGTCTTCGATGATGATGGCCGGTTGATGAAGTGGTTGCGAGGTATTCATCCTGTCGACTCATGTGACGCTATATGATGAATGGGCGACGTGGCCTGGCTCATACGCCATGTTTATTCCATTCTGACTTCTTCCTCTGCCTCTACCAACCATCGCATATATATATATATATATATATATATTGTCATGATCAAGATAGACAGACACTGGCGCTTCGGCGCGCGGGTAGCTAGAGCAAAGAAGATAAGAACGAAGTCAGAATAAGAACAGCTGGCCCAGGATCGGGTGTTGTATCTTCTCTGTCTCGCTCATCACGATGCCGCAGTCGACGAAGAAGAAGTCTTACGTCCCGGCTTCGTCATCCAGGACAGCCGTGATAAGCGCCGCTTGAGGACAGCGTCAAGGCCTCCTCGGCAGCTGTTCACCTGCCGCCACTGCCACCACCGTTCGGGGACGGCGTCAAGGCCTCCTCGGTGGCTGCAGTACACGCTACCGGTACCAATTCACAAGGGACGCCGTTCACGAGTCCTTGGCTATGGATTCTGCCATCAGCGCAGTCGATAAGTGAACCCTCTGCGGGAAGCCACCGGTACGTGTCTTCGTGGTTCGTCAGCAGTGCGGGCTTCTCCATCGAGGAACGCCGTCCACGCTTCCTTGGCAATGGGGTCCCCCCCCGCCGCCTCAGCTACCCTTGAACCACCAGTGGACGGCGTCCAGGCCTCCCTGGGGTTGTAGGGCATGACCGTATTGACACGCTGCCACCATTTCGCAGCAGGGATCTGCACCGGCTCCTGTCCTTTGGGGATGCCGCTCACGCTTCCCATGGCCTACATTCCCGTTGCCGCACTCTTTCAACAAACGAGCTGCCAGGGAACGCCATCCAGGCTTCTCTGCAGGTCAACCTCACCGGCGTGTGTGCTGCAACTGCTACTCATTCGAAGACCGCGATCACCAACGCTTTGGACTGCACACACGACAGCGCCACGAACCTGCGGCGTACCATCGCGCTACTCCGCGTCAAGACTAACGAACTGACAGCGTCAATCTCCGAACGAGCTCCTACAATGTTGCAAGAATTGCGTGCCACTAACGCCGTGTTGGACGTAGCTGCCTCGCACGACCTTGAGGCAAGCCCATTGGAGCAACGTGGGCAGCTTTGGGGCACCCTCCTGCAGCTCTCAGACCAGTTCGACGGCGTTGCCTCAGTGATAGCATTCTCACGTGCCGCCCCACCATCACCGTCCACCTACGAACTGTCAGAATTCGACGGCGTCCGGAACGGCGCCGACAGCTGGGTGGCAACCGTCAACGCACTAGCAATGCGCGCGGCCTGGACAGAGAATCAGAAATGGTATGTGGCCATAGACCGTCTTCGGGAAGGTGCAGCGGCGTGGCACCGGTATGAAGGTTGGAAGCAGCAGTCATGGGCAGAGTGGAGCGTCAAGCTCATAGCTGCTTTCGGCCCGATTCTCTGTGCCACCTGCCCATGTAACTCAACCTTCTCTCAGGACGGAACTCGGGAAAAGCCTGACCTAGAGGATGCGATTCGAGCCCCTAACATCCTATCATCTCTCGGTGACCAAGATGTAGGGAACAATCACGATCGTGTAACTCTGCCTTGCACAGACATTTCTGCTGTCGTATTTAGAGCTCCTGAGGAGCACCGGCCTGACGTTTCAGCTGTATCTGGCGGGTTCCTGATGGCGAACTTTGCGCAACGCTCCACAAGAGGCCCCAACGCAGGTCGTCCGGTCGACTTAAGGGCAACGGCCCCCATCCTACTGGACATTCTACCACCTAATGAGACAGGTCTTTCCACTGAGCCTAACAACATCCCATCTGACCAGACGGAAGAGGATATGCGTGCGACGCATGCACTGCCTGAATCAGTAGAGTCTCCGATTTTCGGAACGGCTTCCGTCGAGGATCGTCAGTAAGTTTATCAGTAAGCAGCGTGGCTTCAAGAATCGCTGACTTTATAGCGTCCGGAAGCCCCATGGCGAGAACGCTGCACAAGTCATGGACTACGCAATTCACTTCGCAGGAGCCACGCCACAGGTCAGCACGAGGACTTCACCCCAAGTTCGTTAAGATGTGTGATCGCACCAAAAAACATCTCTCGATCCGCAGAAAATTGCGCAGACGGCTGCACAAGATGCTACTCGTTTCGTTGCCGGATCCACCATTTTCTGCCCTGTTTTCTAAAATGTGGTGGGATAAACGAAAGCGTTCTGTGATCAACCTGTGACCATGTCGATGCAGTCGGGGCCGCCCGCCAGAACCATCTCCAAGAAAAACACACTACCGCAGGAAACTTCTACCACGAGAATGACTGCTCGGTCCAGCAAAGGAAAACCGGAGTTGAACAACTTTCTCTGAAAAGTCGCAGCGTGGCCGAGGCTGTAGACTGCCACGTGACAGTCAATGTCGTCTCGCGGAGTCATCATCAACAAAGGGACCAACCAGGACCCAGTCCCCACCACGACATGGCGAATGACCCGGGCGACATAGCCAGTGTTGGCTATGTCGCCCGTGGTCTTCCTTCATCGTGGTCACGGCCGACCACCACGATGCAGCCAAGCCCGCCCACCAGAAACTTTGCCGCCAGATCCACGCACGCGCAGTGACGGCCGAGTGTCACGACCAAGAAAGACACACTGGCGCTTCGGCGCGCGGGTAGCTAGAGCAAAGAAGAGAAGAACAAAGTCAGAATAAGAACAGCTGGCCCAGGATCGGGTGTTGTATCTTGTTCTCTGTCTCGCTCATCCCAATATCTATCTATATATCTATCTATCTATCTATCTATCTGTCTGTCTATCTATCTATCTATCAATCTATCTATCTGTCTGTCTCTCTGTCTGTCTGTCTGTCTGTCTGTCTGTCTGTCTGTCTGTCTGTGTGTGTGTGCGTGCGTGTGTGTGTGTGTGTGTGCGTGTGTGTGTGCGTGCGTGCGTGTGTGTGTGTGTGTTTGTGTGTGTGTTTGTGCGCGCTTTCGAGTCATAGACACAGGTAGAGCGTAGAGCCCGTCTCCTTTGGAATATTTGGCTTTTATAAAAGGTTATTATCCTTATATTTGTAATTTGGAGGTGCTCAAACTACACTTTGCCTGCCTATTTCTCACACACAAAACGCGATTTTAGCGCCAGAACTGCGGCCTATAGTTATAACAATAGAAGAGTAACTGGCAACAGAGCGATGAAGAAGAGAAGGTTTCACAGGCAAGCTCTTACATCCTTACGAGGCCTTAACCTGAAGCCTGCGCATGCTCTTCCTCCTTATCGTTGAATATACACTCTAAATGATGCTCCTGCAGGCTTACCAAATGATTAAGACGGAAATACCGAACTGTCGTGTTAGCCCCATTGTTATTTTAACTAATGAGAACTGTATTATCACAGTCAGCGCATGATATTACCAGGCGCATCGAGCAACTGGCACCGCTAAAATGTTTTCGATTGTGGTACGCATAATGTGAAACCGTAATGCCACAGTATAAACAGTATGATGTCAGCGTCGATGATTTAGCATCCTACTGACCAGTCATTTAACGCCTAATCTACATCATTGTAAACAAACATATCTTGCATCTCACCCGAGTATACTAGAAATCTTTTCGCAGATATACTTCGCGGGGCTGTAGATGCCGAGTACCGTGACGGCAGTCTTGCCTACAGCCAGCTCGAGTAGCTCCGTGAGGTCCTGCGCATCGTGACTCCAGGTTAGCCAACTGGGATGCTACGCAGTATTAAATTAACGTGAATCATTGAATATCATACGGACCACAGCTGACCCCGAGTTTGGCGATAGTCGCAGTCCACGCGAGTGCTGGGCATTTAGTAAAGTGCAACCCGTGTTGTCGTCAAGTCGTCCATCAGCATGGCTGAGGTTTTATATGTTTATCGAAATCACTACGAGCCGGGGAGAGTCACAGGGAGTTGACTGATGGGCGGTTGACAAAATATGGTCATGTGGTCAAATTGTCAGTGTCTTCTTTTATTTATAAATTGTTCCTTTTACTGCAATCTTGCCAAATCAAGGGGTTTGTGCTCGTGTAAAATTTGTTCTCCAGCATTGCGATCAGTAATTTTAAGATACATTACGAGCATTTTATATCCAGTGAGACAAACGCTGAATTAGGTTTAAGAATATACAAAATTTAATATGATCCTCTTTAACCATGTACAAACTTGATAGCGTGAAAATCTATGATACACTTACTCATAGAAAAATCATTCTAGCGGAACTCTTCCACTTCTTTTATATTTATTTTATTTATAGATTTTCAGATAGCTGGCATCGGCACATTGGTCTAAAAATATTGCAGAAAGAATATCTCGGTACACCATCCACTAGTATAACTACTGGAAATATGAAATAGCAGCCCAGGGCCGTTTGAAATAGAGTGTACTTTATAGGTGTCTTAAACCACTTTCACAAGTAATCATCAAATTGTCTCAATATCTAAAGATTATTGCCTCATGAATCGATTGCCACAAAAATTTCTCAAATCCATCAACAGCAAGCCTATGGATAGACGTGTTCGTTGTGCACCTTATGCGCTTTCTCTCTTTTTGA
This sequence comes from Rhipicephalus annulatus, assembly GCA_013436015.1. NCBI lineage: Eukaryota > Metazoa > Arthropoda > Arachnida > Ixodida > Ixodidae > Rhipicephalus > Rhipicephalus annulatus. The sequence continues at coordinate 207,982 of WOVY01009427.1, forward strand.
TGGACTTTGTATACGCTATGGTCTGGTGTTAAGGATAACAAAACATTATGCCAAGAGAAGTACAGGGGATGTTACGAGAAGTAATTGCTATGTAAACATGAAGATAGAAATGTGCACAAAAAGATAACTTGCGTCGCAGGTTTGGTACCCACCGGTGGCAAGTTACCTTCTGTCAGCCTTTCTTTCTTCACACTTACATTGAAATTACCTCTCATAAAATCGTCTTTACAATGCTTGGCATTCTTTTTTGGTTAGTTCTCGGTAATACTGTGTCTAACAAAAAAAACTAACCCTTAAATTCACGCTTTTTACCTTAACTGTAGTCTGACACAGCTTAAGAAGTTCGCGGCATTTTTTCTGCAAAGGTGGATGCACACAAGCGTGCGCCAATGGGCATGTACACTGCACTGACGTCATGAGCTGGATAGCCTGTGACCTCGCCTACTGAGAGAATTCTCGAGTGCACGAGCCGCGCCATTTCTTAGGTGGTGGACACGATCAGCTGCCATGCTCTTTTCTATCTTTGTTTTATTCTTCGCTTCCGTAGTTACGCTGTAACTACTTCTAAGTTGCGCTGTTCGCATATTCAGCGGTCGCCTTGGTGGGGCCTTTTCAGACCTGTCAAGATGTATCCGACTAAAGAAGACATATGGAATGTACAAAAACGACACGTCAGCGGTGCGCGTCATAACACCGAGCACGCGTGATAGGAGGCGATCACATTTTCACGGGAGGATGCCTGGATGTGCTGGTGCGACTACTGTGTAATGTGAGCACATTATGAAGCACGGCTCTTGCACCTGGTGGCACACGGTGGCGCGAAGCCTATCCGGCATCAAACAAAGCTCCTGATATATGACAGCTGTTGATCAACCGCAAGCTATCTGCTGTTCGACGTAAAGCGAGAGGCATTGGCAGCTTCGAAGACAGAGAGCACAAGCTTCTGTTTTAAAAAATATAGTGGGCAGAAGCATCTTTTAAGAAATATATATGGATATGTGTAGTTCAACGTCCCAAAACCACCATATGATTATCAGAGACGCCGTAGTGGAAGGCCCCGGAAAGTTCGACCACCTGGGGTTGTTTAACGTGCACCCAAATCTGAGCACACGGGCCTACAACATTTCCGCCTCCATCGGAAATGCAGCCGCCGCAGCCGGGATTCGAACCCGCGACCTGCGAGTCAGCAGCCGAGTACCTTATCCACTAGACCACCGTGGAGGGGCCAAGAAATATATATGGTGGGCGCCTCATGAAATCGCCACTTCGCACTCGGCTTGTAAACTCTCCTTGTCGAGCACGATTGCAAGATTTGCCTCGGTTGTTTTTAGCAGTTCCTAATTACCGCGGGATGCATTTTTCCCCAACCACCTGAGGTATACGGTCAATGGTCACATTAGTTTACGGGATAACTCAGTCTGTCACACTTATTTGCAAAATGTTGTCTCTCAGTTTTATCTGTTTTATGGAACATCAGGAACTCTACAGAAGCTAGGCAAGAAGTTCGCCCAGTAAGTAGGGAGAATACGCGCTTCTCACACATGACTCTCGCTGAAAACGTTCGTACGAGGCGAGCGTGTACCCCTGCGTGATGCGTCACGTCTCAAAATGAAACGACAAAAAGTGAGAACAAAGAAACGCTGGGCGTTCCCGAAAAACATTTTGACAATTACCATAGAATCCTGTTTGTTTTTGTGTGAGGTACAAAGTGTATTCATTGCCCCGCCGCAGTGGTCTAGTGGCTAATGTACTCGGCTGCTTATCTGCAGGTCGCGGGATCGAATCCCGGCTGCGGTGGCTGTATTTCCTATGGAGGCGGAAATGTTGTAGGCCCGTGTACTCGGATTTGTGTGCACGTTAAAGAGCCCCAGGTGGTCGAAATTTCCGGAGTCCTCCCCTATACGGCGTTTCTCAGAATCATATGGTGATTTTGAGACGTTAACCCCCACATATCAATCAATCAAATAAAAGTATTCATTTATTACTCATCTGAAGGACGAAAACAAATCATATTACTGGTGGTAAGGTCATAGGGATATTCTTCAATGCAACCACATGAATGCAAGAAGTATCACTAGCCTCCATTGCTTTGCAATCTTAGCGTGAAACGGTGCAAAACTCACTTCAAAAAACCCTGTAAATAGCATTGAAACAGAACAAATAGATTGTATCGCTGCCTTTCTTCATTTCCCATCACTTAGGCTGGACCTATCACTTAGTGCGTGGTTCTTCAGCGCAAAGGAATCCTTGTTATAGTGTAATTTGGTTCTAAAAACCCAGTGCAACATGCTAAGCAAGGGTTTTGTAAGCCAAAAAAATTTGGCAGACATGACGTACCTTGGAAATCGACGTTGTGCGAAGCATGCGGAGGGAAGGTGAGTGTTGTCATTTTTATGAATGACGCGTCATGAAATGACCCTAAATATGTGTGCAACTGTTGCACGCACAGGCATATGTTGAAGAGTTGCAGATGTTTATATGACAAGTTGTTTGTACTTACGCAGTGATGAAAACAGGCGGATGAGTATTAGCAACACCAGAACCGATAAGCTGAGATGAAGTGCTGATGGTATCGAGGGTGGTAGCCCTGGACGCTGCTATATAAATCAACTTCAACGCATGGTGCGTAACTACAATTGACATTATCCAAATGTCATGACTTTCTTGTAGGAGTATATATGTAATGTTTATAAACTACAATAGTCAGCACGGCAGCCACAATTCACGTTTCTTGAACATTAGGGTCTATCCGAAAAGTTGTTCCGAGAACGTACGTGGCTTTATCGTATAGAATACTTGATTGCACGCAGAATTCTTGTGTTGTTTGGTTTATGCTGGGGCCCTGACATTTATTTTTTGCATTCGTCAAACCACCACGGCCGATGTCAGTTTTTTTGTAACGTCCACGCGGTAAAATTGCCCATGTGTGGTCTCATCGTTCCTGGGTACATACCAAGTGTCGATCACCTTTGACACATACCCGCATACCAGTGGCAAATACCTACCTGCGGCTATGTGGCACTGTCTGGCGGGAAGTGCTTTTCGGCGTACGCGACGGGATTGTGACATTGTTCCTGTTTTGATCAGCGCATCATATTCGTAAAACTAGCTTACCCTTCCATGCTAATCTTGGTGAACACTAATTTAAGGGGGTGATCACGAGAGAACCCAAACGTAAGCGGCTAGATAAATAGATAGATACGCATATATACGGCAAAAGTGTTTGCAGTACGCAAAGAAATGCTTCACATTTAATACCTTGAGCGAACTCAGAGCCTCTTGTATGACGGGTGTGGCCGACCTGAATTGATCCAACGTTAGGAAGCCGTAGTGAAAGACATTCCTTTTCCACATTTCAACGATCCTCTTTTTGCCACTTTCCTGTCGCAGATGATCACTGAAAGTTCGCGCATGGCTGCGATCAAACAAAAATACGTAGGCGGTTAAAGTGGCGTAAGTGCCGCCATAAGCGGCACATTTCAAGTGAGTTGCATATTACCAAATATCCATGAGCGTGTGCACGAGGGGGGCAGGAGAGTCCTCTCCCCCTAATTGTGTAAGAGTGGGCGCAGTATTGATATAATAGGAAGGGGGCGCTGCAACTTATGAGAGGCTAGGTGGCGGAAAGTCAGCCGCATACATTGGAATGACGGGGAGAGGGTGCGGCGACAAACCTTCTCCCCCTCCCCCCATCCTTTCAAGAAAACCCTGCGCACGCCTAGGCAGATAGCAATGAGGTCCACAGCAATTTTAGCGTGAATATCTCGCTATGGGGATTTTTTTCCTTCAAATTAGTGATTTCAGATAAATTAGTTTACACTGCAGTTTTGTGGCTCCTATCAGTAAATTTTCTTTTTGTGCATCCAGAGTGAAATATAATTTCTTTGTTTCAGTTTACATTAGAAGTCATTATTCACATGGCGCTGCGTACTATGAGATGGACAGAGAAGCAGGACAAACGTGCATAGCACGATTGAGTGTCGTTCTTATCTATCCCTGCCGTAATGTGCTACGCCAATATAATTATGAATCCTAACCAACTATTCCGGCAGTGTACCTTAGCAAATCACACTACAATATTTCGCTAAATGACAAAACGCAGTAAAAAACGCCGGTTGTGTCAGCCACCCTACCTCTTTGAATACACCCAGTTTTTTATTTGTTTTTGGTTTTCCTACCAATGTGATCATAAGTTAAAGGTCATCCAAAAAACAAGAATAGCCTAAAAACTACATAAATGGCGGCTATGCTCATAATGATAAGGCATCTGATATGATATTAGGAGCTACATAATATTGTTTATACTTTTAATTTATCGTCAAGGTATCTGTGACAATGCTATTAATACTATTGGGCCGTATACGAAAAATGATCATGACGTCATATGTTCACGTCATCGCTTGACTATGTTTTTTATCGCTCGTATTGGCGCCAGCGTCGATGGTAAACTTCCGCCTATTTTTTGGTGACGCATTTCTGCTCATTTATTTGCTTTTAAAGTATCGGGACTAGAGACTACTTTGAAACTAGGCACTCTGCAGGGCAGTCAATTGTAATTGATTGATTGATATGTGAGGTTTAACGTCCCAAAACCACTATATGATTATGAGAGACGCCGTAGTGTAGGGCTCCGGAAATTTAGACCACCTGGGGTTCTTTAACGTGCACCCAAATCTGAGCACACGGGCCTACAACATTTCCGCCTCCATCGGAAATGTAGCCGCCGCAGCCCAGTCAATTGTAGTACCACAGAGATTCATGCTTCAAAATGATACGTAAGGACAGTTTACACAGGTACCATATCTCACATGGAGACACGTTATCAGTTGAAATGTTGCTAGAAGTACCGAATTGCACCAGGCGTCAAACTATCTACACTGCCTCACGAGCTAGAATGGTTTTATGTTACTCGCCGACTACACTGGCACATGCAGAGTCATCGTCTGTCGCAGCAGCCACCGCATCAACAATATTTGCAGCTACGTAAGCACACGTATTGCCTCACAGACGCATACTGCTTCGCAAAATGAATTACGGTGTAGTAGGGACTTCAGAACTGTACTCGATGTAGGCAAGAGTTTACAGCGGGCAATGTGTACGTATATACAAGTGTTCTTTCTCTCGCAGATCGGCTGAAGTGCCCGCCTGGAGCGGAGCATGGTAAGTGAATTAAAAGACAATGCGCGGAAAGGGCGCGATCACGCTTTCGCGTTTTGCTTTTGAAGGCGGAACCTAACTGTTTCGTTATCGCGAAAAAGTGGTTAATATTGAAATGTCTCCGGAGAATTCTTTTCGCAAGTTTGAAATGTACTCCAGCATTCTTTGCGACTTACCTAATTTTGCACACTGAACTGTCCTTTCCAAAAAAGTATGTATGTTTTACAGTAACAAAAATTATTTTGTGATGATTCAAAATGGGAAACGTGTAGTTTTTGGTTGCAAGCTGGTAAATGGTGCAATAAAGAAGACTATATACGCAAACATCTTCAAAATGAAGAAACTTCACACTAACATTTTCAAGATAAATGACCCAGCAACAGTATAAAAAATGATACGTTGTAAAGTATGTTTCTATTCACATAGACAAAAAAAGTGGGAATAAGATTCTACTTCATTGCTCGTGCCATGCGGTGAAGCATTGCTTCGTTTTTTGTGAGGCACACGTGGACTCGTACAGTTTTCTCGGTAACTTTGTTGTTGTTTTTTTTTTGCCATAAGAGCCTGCAGGTGTTACAATTTAGATGGATGCTTGTGATATAAATGATTCATTTCTGAATCAAATGTCCAATGAACTTCGCTATTTCGTCTAGCTTCACCTCTTTTCATTAACCACCTCACTCCGCATAAGTTGGCGTTTGAATATATGCATCAAATCATATTTCTTTCCATAGTTTCACTTCGTAATATAACAATATGACATATCCCTCGCAGTTCTAAATCGTTTCGCGCTGCTCCGTAGGGATAGCCAAGGTGTGCTCCATTGGCTTTCTCGTGAGGAGAAGCGCTGCGGCCGGCGCCTGCGCACCACGCCTCAGCAACGTGTGGCCCTCGTGCGTAACAAGAGTAGTTTGTGCACAAACGCCAGCAGCTGTAGATATACGCACTTGCATCGGAGGAAACAGCTTGAGGTTGTAAACAAAACAAACACATGAATGGAATGGATGCATATGTCTCAGGCTGTTCAAAACGTCGTTGTCATAAAACTAGAAGCTGAGGCACTGTGATCCTCGCACCCTATGCTCGTCCTCACTCAGTTCAGGTGTGGTTGCAAAACAGTTTTAAGTGGCGCCTTTTTTTTTGCATTGCAGATGCGCACTCGTGCCCTCGTGATGACTACGCCGTAGGAGCGGCTAGTGACACCTTACAGATGTGGCCCTGTGCCTGTTGCAACGATACGAGCGAAACCAAAGCTGCTGGAAAGTGGCTGACAATACCACTCATTTTATAAATGAGGCGAACCTTCGGAAATATTTTTTTTGTAGAATGTGTTTTCTCACTCTCTGCGGCATCTTTCTGTTGAATGACTGATATAAACTTCTAGCAATTATTCCTGCTCAACACTGGCTGACTGCGAAGCTTACACCTTAATTTGATGTTTGGCTTGCTAAGGTTATTTCGAAAAGAGAACTTTGATGCTATTGTAGCATAACCATAAGTAGCACGCACTTCTGTCAGGTTCACTTGCCAAGTGCATTTTTCCAACAATGCACGCACATTGGTTCGCGCAAAAGCCTGCGAAAAATCTCTATGTTGCCAAAACGGGCAAATTCGAATTGATTTAAAAAGTTGCGTGGGTCGTCTGGTTGCTAAGAACTAATGGGTGCACGAAAAACAAATTCATTATGCCGCAATAGACGATCCAAAGCGTCGATCACTGGTCATTTATTTTAATAGGCGTGTTAACCAAAGAGTTAAGCGAGCTCCCATTTTTACTTGTGAAGATGTGCGCTGAGACAAGGCACAAAAGGAACGAAAAGGACACCGCTGCACTCGCAACTAGTTTAGTTCACAGAGAAACATGGTCTATACCCAACTGATTGATATGTGGCGTTTAACGTTCCAAACCCACCATAGGATGTTGAGAGACGCCGTAGCGGAGGGCTCCGGAAATTTGGACCACCTGGGGTGCTTTAACGTGCACCCAAATCTGAATACACGGGACCACAGCGATTTCGCCTCCGTCAAAAATGCAGCCGCCACAGCTGGGATTCCACCCCGCGATTTGCGGGTCAGCTGCCGAGTACCTTAGCCACTAGACCACCACGGTGGGGCATGGTTCACATCACGCATGATAGCTCAAGAAAAAAATGCACATTGCTGTCTTTTGCACACAAGATGCAAAGAATGATGGCAGCAGATGCGGCCTACATGCTGTCTTTTTTGCACCAAATTCGGGAAAGTATGCGCCAGGCTGGCTCGGAAACTGTCGGAAAAATGCATCTATTTCAATGCTGTACTTAGAATGCTTCTACGTTTGTAGGGTATAAAAAAACTACGCTGGTTTATTGCGTGCTCATGTCATCTGGAAAGATGTACATCGTCCAACTGGCCGGTGCGTGGACACAAACTATTCAGAGCACAAAAGATCATTAGCAAGTGAAGCTTACTCTCACATCAGACGGCATTGATTAAAATATGGCTGCACCCCACTGTTCCCTGGGACTAAAATATTTTTCATCAATGAATTAGCTGACCTGGAAAGTTATCAAAGCCTTCCTTATCACTATTTAAAGGAAAAAATTATTTCATCAGCCAAGCATCGGTTAGTCTAAGCGAGAGCAAAATGTCATTTTTGGCAAATCGCCAACCAATGCAATTTGAACGTCACTGTCACATGCACGACAAGACATCAAGATTCATATTAACCACGTTTTTTTTTTGCGAAATTAACCATCAGTTGCGAGTCCTGCGGTGTTCTTTTTGTTTCTTTTGTGCTTCGTGTTCGCTGCTTCACAAGTAAACATCTCCAACTCGCCCAACTTTCAACGTTACTGTGATTCCATGTATACATTTATGTCGCGTTACATTTTTACTTCAGCTCTAAAAGTAGCTCCGTTTCGTACATCATGTGTAAGGCCACGGAGGGTTGCAGTATTTCTAGAAGTTAATGCATATACATCAAGAAATAGTGCATTAATTTTACCAACCATAAAGGGGTTGTTCTTTTTGCTTTTACACTTAAAAATAAATGAAGATGTGTCTTCAAAAGACGCAAACCCCTTCATTAACGCAGTGGTAGGCTGATTGCTCTGGATCGCTTAGCACCTCCTTTTCCCATCATAGCCTACTCGATTAGTTCTTCGAGCGCTCAGCTGTAGCCAATCGCGGGGGCCCCGTTCACGGTTACGAAATCGAAGCGCGAGGTGCACAGACTTCCAAATTTTGCTGGCCTAACTACTTGCACATGATTAACTTCCAGAGAATAGAATGTGATGCATGAAACGGAGTGTGATAGATATAAGTATCATTTATGAACGGTAGTTTAAAACTCTCTGGGTTTTTACGAAACTAGAAGTTTAAACCAACCATTTACCTTGCATGAACCAACTTATATTTCAACAGCTATAAAATCCGCTGTGCTTACTCGATGTCCACAGAGCAGCCATAGTCTGTGTTTTTTGAGCTGGCAGCGGCTCTCAAAAACGTGAGAAGCTGTGGGCCGGGCTCTTTAACCAACGTGTCCCCGAACTTCATGTAGAGTGAATCGTAGAAGAGAAAGTCGCAGACACCATCTTTCGGAATCATGAGCTTTTCGGGGCTTTCTGGTACACTGACGGTGCAAATGAGGGACTCGTAATTCATATCTCGTCCTGCACGCACAAAAGTCAGATATTACGCAACATATTCTATAACAACATAACTTCTATAGCAACTGCTTATATTAGCAAAAACAAACCTTTAAAAGCATTGTCTGAACAGACTGAACTCAGAGTAGAACCAGGGCCTATAGTTGTCGACGCAAAAAATATGTATAGAGCATTCACTTGTCACCGTCTCCGTCTTGCACGACAGTTCAGTCTCACATTTTTTTCTCTGACAGATAATATGCATTTATCCATAAGTAAATGAAAAGATGCATCAAATCACAAAACTCAATGACTGCAATAGGACCTCCTATTCGAAAATATATCTCGTACAAAGACAAGTATCAATGCGCAGTACTGTTGTTATTTGTCACTATGGGGAGAACCTAATACAATGTAAACATGGCAAAATTAAGGAAATAGCTGGTAGTACAACAAAAACGAAAGTTCAATCATAACCAAGCGATCAAACTGAAATTGTTTAAAAAATAAAATGTCTAAGTTTCAACCAAAGACCCTTACCTTATTAGCGGTATTCATGATAGAATTATGTAGTTCATGAAACACTTTTTGAAAAAGAAGAATGAAAGAAAAACCTCAAGGAGCTTCACGGTATACCCCACCTCTGTGTCGCCTCTGCTTTGCAGTCTGCTTCACTATCTCAGTTGTCGGGGTGTACTAGCTACTTAAGTATGTCGCCAGCCATAACATGTTTTTACTAAGCGTGATACATAACCAAAAATGTGCGAAGCTACAGTTAGGCACTCGTGCAAATGCATATCGGTTGTCCCACGCTAAACATGATCTATACTGTGCGCTAGAGCACATCGACAACAAGCCGACAACGACAAGTGAAGAAAATCAAATGAAGGTTTGTTTTTCACAACAACATAGCATATGACTGAAAGAATAAAAAGAAAAAAATCACACAATATTCACGACGCGAATGATGACAAGTGAGGTGAAGTGGGCAGACGGATGAATGGATGGATTTCATGAAGCTGACGGACAAACGGACGGACGGACGGAATTCACCCCGCTCATCATTTTTCACTCCGTAGTTATGCTGTGACACCGTTTTTACTGACATGTTTATAAAAAGTGGTTAACGATTTAGAGTACTCGGTACTGTACTATGGGAGAGCATAAAGCCGTCCCGCGCAAAGGTCCCTCACAACGCTCGTAAGCGCGGTAGTAGGGCTTACATTGCAATGCAATGCAACAGGCTACTACGACGACCACAACGACATGGGGCATACGACCCACGGCATAAGGATCTTCGCCCCCAAGAAAGAAACGAACTTACATCATAACAAACAGCGAAACTTGTACACCTGAGATACGAGTCAAAAGAGTACATTCATTGGCCACGCGAGCCATTTTTCAGATACTGACTGTCTTTATGCCATAGAGACATTGATGGTTTGCCCACGCAAACGTAAGGATCGCGCACAAATAAATAAATAAAAAGTACATTGCTTTCAGTGTGTGTGTGTGAGAGAGAGAAAGAAAGAAATAGAGAGAGAGAGAGAAGAGGTTCCTTCTTCTCATAGACTCACAGACTGTATAGTGTCCCTGGCTTGAGTGTTCTCAGTTTCCATGCCTTTTGCGTGATTTGCAGTTCTCACGTATAATTTTTTTAGCTAAATCATGCAGAAAGCAATCAGCTTAACCCTTGCGTCATCAACGAATCTAATGGATGGTTCTTTTTGGATGGTGAAGAGTTGTTCTTGGTGGTCACGCTTTGTTCGTTTGTCGTGCATCGTTTTGCAGTATTATGGGGTTCATTTTGAAGCGCTGTGCCTCAAACTTGAGTGCTGTTGATTTCATGTGATCGTTCTTATTGTGTTTTGCTTTTGGTTGCTTTTTGCATGCTTGTTTATTCTTGTCTCCTTTTCATAAATGCTGGGTAATCATCCAATATTGGCGTCTTCTTTTGAATAAACTAAAGAATGAGAACTCAAGTGTTTCTTTGAATTTTATTTGCTAGAGCTTTGTGACAAAGAATACACAGTACTTCTGTTGTGCTTGCGTGAGAATAGGGACTTCCTTCATCTATAACCAACGTGTGAACCGATCAGCATATTATAAATAAACAGCGGAGCAAACGCTTTGAGAAAGTACTGGCCCACCTTAATGAAACTCTGTCCGGACGAAGTAAGCACATTCGTAAAATACTCCAGAGGTACCACACAAAAGCTCCGGATAGCCGGAGTGAAAAGCCCGCGAAATATGCTCTGGAGGTGCCACGTAATCAGTCCGACCAGCCGGAGGAAAATGCCAGTAAAAAGTACTCCAGCGGCGCCACGCAATAGCTCCGGTTGGCCGGAGTGAAATATCCTTTAAAAGTTCTCCGGGTGCGTCACGCGATTCCACCGGCGAGCCGGAGCGAACATTTTGCTCCGGATGTCCGGAGCGAAAATTGCTGCGAATAGGAGGGACGCTATAGGACAGGCATTTTACCCCAACCTCGGAGTAATTTTATTGGCCGTGTACAACATACAAGTAGTTAAAATTGCGTAACGCAACGCAACAACTAATCCCATGAGGACGTACATCCTGTACGCACACATGCGAGCACGACGTGGCTACCAGACGATGCTGGAAGCAATCCACACTAAACGCACTTAAGCTAGCGGCCACCATGCAGACGGCGACTCCAATGAATTTTGTGGTCAATAGGGGTGTAGCCGAAAAGCAATTATTGGAAAAACGCGTACTGAGTGGTAAGCAGACACAAAATAGAAATAATGCGTGAAATTCGAGGTAGAGTTCGTCGTTAGAAGTTGACGTGGTGTCGGGTATTGTTGTGCTAAGACATTTTACTAGCTATTAATGTGTATCATGTGTTCTCGCTTGCGAAATAAATTTACACCCTGTCTTATTTAACGGTAATGCTATAAGAAGACACACTTCCGTTAAGTGGATCTTGAGTTGACTTAGCTCTATCAACACGCCCATTTTCGACTGCTGACTAGCAGGTCGCGGGATCGAACTTCGGCCATGGATGCCGCATTTTCTCGGAGGCTAAAACGCTTGAGGTTTATGAATCTAGATTTTAGTTCACGTTAAAGAATACTCGGTGAGCGAAATTTTGTCTAGAACCCACCACTACAACGTCCCTCCTATTCGTATGATGATTTTGGGACGTTAAGTTGCAACGATCATTGAAACACGCCCATCAAACTTACTTTTTTCAACGTATGCTGTTGAATATCCCAATAAATTAAAAGACTACAGTTGGCGAAGAGTAAAAGATGGCTGATTTTCCTAGACAACCAGCCCAACGAGGTGGCTGCCGCGCATGTATGTTATACATATTGTCGGGACTATAGAAAGATCATGCATTTCGTGCAAACGTACCGGTCAGCAAGTAATACATTATATAGTACACTTACCTGGGTCTCTTGGACCGCCTGTTGGCATAAATGTAGTCGTCGTGGTACGTTTCCGTGTGGTAGGCTTCAGCGTGGTAGGCTTCGGCGTAGTAGGCTTTGGCTTTGGCGTGGTAGGCTTCAGCGTTGTAGGTTTCGGCGTGGTAGGCTTCGGCGTGGTAGGCTTCGGCGTGGTAGGCTTCGGAGTGGTAGGCTTCACCGTCGTAGGTTTCGGCATGGTAGGCTTCGGCGTGGTACGCTGCACTGCGGTGGCCTTCGGCGTCGTACGCGTTGATGAGGTAGTTGCCCGCGCACTAGGCTCTGGCGTGGTACGTTTCGGCGTGGTAGGCATCAGCGTGGTACGTTTTAGCGTGGTAGGCATCAGCGTGGTACGTTTCAGCGTGGTAAGCTTCGACGTGGTCGGCTTCGTAGTGGGAGGCTTAAGCGTAGTTCGCATTGGTGGAACAATGGGGGTAGTCGAGGTGGTTTGAACATGCACAGGGTCAGGTCCACCACTTGCTGTACTGGTAACGACCTCACGCGTTTGCGCGGTTCTTGGTAATAAGGCCGGAAGTGAAATTTCATTCCAACCATTACCTCCACCACCAGTGCCCCGTTGGTCTGGGACGTTTTCCATGCCGGACGAGTTTTTGCCGCTCATAGTGTCGTTGTCGTCGTCGGACTCTGCACGACAAACAATGACATTTTCTGTATCATTTGACTGATCTGCGAACCATTCTCAGATACCTTACCTTACGATGAATGTTGGCGTTAAAGCGATCCGCATTAAAACAATGTAGGGACACACTATTGGCATTACAGGAAAGCGCCCTGTACCCCCCGTATATGCAGTCGCGTGCATACCTGGTGCTTCGATGTTGCATTACCATCAACTTTCCTAGCTCCTGCCATTAAAAGAAACAGTGACGAACATTAGGCGTGTCGAGTTTTTTTTTTGTGTGTGTGTGTGTGTGTGTGTGTGTCGACGTGCAGTTATCAATCCCTGGTAAAGATTTGGTACTGATAAGAGGGCCGATTTAATATACGCAAAATTCATCATTGTATTATGACCAGTATGGAATTCATTACAGAACGGGCACAATGTCAGCACATTTTTAGCGCTGCCAGCGCTGCCAAACGTCCCCTCCCATGGTCAAGCCCCTTCTAAGACCACAGGAAACATTGGCGTGATCTCCAGTTGAAATTTCGCCTCCTCTGCGCGCACGTGTATAGGCATGTCTATGCCGGCCCCAGTGCCGTCGCCGCTGTCATCATTGTTCAGAAGCGACAATGAAGGCGCAGAGGAATATGAAATAATGGTGATTCGTGGTGTGATGAATCATTTTCGGTTCACTCCTCTTCTGAGCAGTGATTCTGAAATCGACGCTGGACTTAGCAGCGATAAAGTAGCTGGAGATGCACGCCTCGGCCACGCTTCCTGGTAAGACATATGAACGCTACCTGCGTGTTACTTGTTCTTGATGACTGTGGCTTCAAATAGTCACATTCGTGCTCGTGACTGCACGACAAGTCACCTGAAGGGGCACAACAAAAACGCAGGATTCATGTCAACGCGCTGCGCGAAGCAAGCGATACAAAGCAAGTGAAGACGCTGTTAGGCAGCCAGGCGTCACTGCCCGGCGGTATGCAGGCACCGCAATGACAACACTAGAATTGTCGACGTCATCGCTGCTCGCTCATCGTCATTCGGCTCCTCGAGCAAGGCCAAGGAGCTTACTGAACACGTCAAAATACTGTCGATATCTCTCATGACCGGGAACGCACCGATGAGCCTATAGCTCTTTGCTCTCGCAAGAGAATAACTTCTACGGAACAGACATGATTCATATTTCGCTAAAAAAGCTCATCTGTATCAAGCAATCAAATGAACGCCACATCTGGAGCTTAACATTTGGCGTCACATCTCCTTTAAAGCAATCTCGTCTTCACGTGGTTTCGTGCGTGCAAACACCGAAGAAGCATGCACATATATATTGCCACGAACGTAATAACAGAGAGCGACGAAACGACGTCTTGCTTGCCCTCAGATCAGGACGCAAAAAAACCCTCTTCTTTCTTCACTTCCAAGGGATTCCCCCTACAGTTGATGGCTCATACCCATTACCTGTGACATATTCCCTTTCCTCGAAAAGCATCGGCTCGATGCTGGTAATGAGCGTTGAGAAAAAAATGCGAAAGAAAAGATGCTACCACGGAACCCAACAACTCCGTCGTAAGGGAAAAAAATGGGCTGGCGTCGTAGAAGAACTCAATAAAGAAAGGAGTAAGTACACAAGACAATAAAAAAACCAAAGTGGCAAAAAAATAGTCATTGCATGGTAAGTTAGTGCACGTTCGATGGATGACGCGAGAAATATGGCTTGAGTCTTGACACGTGCACCACATCACTTTGTGGAAACCGACGGGAACGTCTTGAGGTGCCCTCAGGGAGAACTTCATACGTAACGTCACTGAGTCGGCGCAGAATTTTGTAAGGGCCGAAGTAGCGCCGAAGCAACTTCTCAGAGTGACCACGCTGTCGGATGGGAGTCCACACCCAAACTTCATCGCCTGGTTGGAAGGTAACCTCTCGGTGTTTAAGGTTGTAGCGGTGTGCGTCGGCAGTTTGGCGAGCCTGAATACGGCATCGGGCGAGTTGACGGGCCTCCTCGGCGCGTTGAGCGAACAATGCAACGTCCGTGTTGAACATGCTCAAGTTGTTGGGAAGGAGCATTGCGTCGAGCATTGTGGTGACCTCTCGACCATGAACTAAGCGAAATGGGGTAAAACCTGTACTCTCTTGGACTGCTGTATTGTAAGCAAAAGTTACGTAAGAGAGTATATCATCCAGTTCTTGTGATCAACGGCCACATACATTGACAGCATATCTGCAATTGTCTTGTTCAACCGTTCAGTGAGTCCATTTGTTTGGGGGTGATAACCCGTGGTTTTCCGATGTTCTGTACCACTTAGTCTCAGCACTTCTTGAAGCATCTCTGCGGTGAAAGCTGTACCACGATCAGTAATTATCACAGCTGGCGCTCCGTGACGAAGTACGATGCTGGTGACAAAAAACTGTGCGATTTCGGCTGCGGTAGCTTTCGGCAGGGCCTTTGTTTCGCTGTAACGCGTTAAATAATCGGTGGCAACCACAATCCACCGGTTTCCAGACGAAGAGGTGGGAAATAAGCCGAGCAAGTCAATGCCAATTTGATGGAATGGTGTCTTCGGCGTGGCGATGGGCTGTAGTAGTCCTGCTGGTCGGACAGGTGGAGTCTTACGGCGTTGGCAGTCGCGGCATGTGCCGACGTACTGCTTGACTGTCTTCGCGAGGCGGGGCCAGTAGTATGAGCGGCGAATTCTTTCCAATGTGCGCGTGTAGCCAAGGTGTCCGGATGATGGTTCGTCGTGACAAGCATGTAAAATATCGTCCCGAAGCGAGGTCGGCGCAACCAGTAGGTAAGTAGCCTGGGTATGGTCGAAATTTTTCTTATAGAGGACTCCATCCCTGATGCAGAACGAGGCCAGCGAACGTGCGAAGTTTCGAAGAAGGCTGTGTTTTCGGCCTTCGAGGTAGTCAATCAGCGGGCTTAGCTCCATGTCGTCGCGTTGTTGGTGAGCCAAGTCGGTTGCTGACACAGAGGAAAGGAATGTATCGTCCTCTTCAACGTCCGCGTTCGTACTTCCAATCGGTGCACGTGAGAGACAGTCCGCATCAGTGTGTTTGCGTCCTGACTTGTGAATGACTGTAACGTCAAATTCTTGCAGCCGAAGGCTCCAGCGTGCTAGACGACCGGAAGGGTCTTTGAGGTTGGCGAGCCAGCATAAAGAATGGTGGTCGCTAACTACCCTGAATGGTCGACCGTACAAATAAGGGCGAAACTTTGTTATAGACCAAACAACGGCTAAGCATTCTTTTTCTGTTGCAGAGTAGTTTTTCTCTGCAGATGATAGTGTTCGACTTGCATAGGCAATCACGCGCTCTATGCCATTTTGCCATTGAACCAGTACAGCTCCAAGTCCGACGTTGCTGGCATCTGTGTGTAGCTCTGTGGCAGCGTTGCCGTCAAAGTGACCGAGTACAGGTGGGGCTTGGAGATGATTTCGTAGCGTGTCAAAGGCGTGATGTTGATTATGGCCCCAAACAAATCGTACGCCGTCTTTCGTAAGTTCATTTAGCGGTTCAGCGATTTTAGAAAAGCCTTTGACGAAGCGTCTGTAATATGCGCAGAGTCCCAGAAATCGGTGGAGGTCGCGCTTGTTCGTTGGGACAGGAAATGCGGCAACAGCTTTCGTTTTCTCGGGGTCTGGGTGTATACCGGCGTGGCTGACGACGTGACCAAGAAATTTCAGTTCCTCGAATGCAAAGTGGCATTTCTCAGGTTTGAGAGAAAGTCCAGCTGTTCGAATCGCCTGAAGAACTGCCTGTAAGCGCTGGACGTGCTGCTCAAACGTGTCCGAGAAGACGACCACATCGTCAAGGCAGACAAGACACGATTGCCATTTTAGCCCAGAAAGAACCGTGTCCATCATTCTTTGAAAAGTAGCTGGTGCCAAGCACAAGCCGAATGGAAGGACCTTGAACTCGTAGAGTCCGTCAGGAGTAATGAAGGCGGTCTTTGCGCGGTCGCGCTCATCAACAGATATTTGCCAATAGCCGCTGCGTAGATCCATGGAAGAAAAGTAACGAGCATTGCGAATGCGGTCCAGCGAATCGTCAATTCGTGGTAAAGGATACAAGTCTTTCTTCGTGATCTTATTCAACTTTCGGTAGTCGACGCAAAATCGGAGAGTACCATCTTTTTTCTTTACTAACACAACAGGGGACGCCCAGGGACTGGTCGATGGCTGGATGACATCGTCCTTGAGAATCTGCTGGACCTGTTGGCGTATAACGTCTTGTTCTTTTTGCGAGACTCTGTAGGCATGCTGTCGAATGGGTCTCTCGGTAGGCTCGGTGATGATACGATGCTTGGCAAGCGGTGTTTGGTTAACTTTCGAAGTCGTAGCGAAGCAGTCCCGAAATGAGCCGAGTAGCTTCAAAAGACGTTCCCGTTGTGCAGACGGTAGACCCTGGTTTACGTCGAGATTGCTTGCAAATGTCATGGCGGAATCGTCGCACGACGAAAGAGCAGATAATGTTGAGGGACCAGGGACGTCGGCAATATCCTCAAGGTATGCGATCGCTGTGTGTTTGGTAAGATGGCGATACTCGTCGCTGAAATTCGTGACTAATAGGCAAGCCTGCTTTCTACTGGGCTGAACAATACCCCGGGCAACGCAGATTTGTTGTGCACAATGTAGGGACAAATTTCCTTCTGCAATTACAGCATCGGGGACGTCTTGGTCACATTCAACGTTGATAAAAAGGCTGCTGCGGGGAGGCAGAGTAACAGATTCGGAGGATACACGTAGGGCAGCCTTGGATGAGCGGGCGTTTTCCGGTTCAGGATGAAACGGGTCCTCAAACGACACCTGCAAGTCTCGTAAGTCAATAATTGCGCCGTGTTCGCGAAGAAAGTCCAGCCCCAGGATGAGTGGACGGGAGCACACAGGTAATACGAGGAAAGACCCTGTGAACATCGAAGCACGGACTCGAACACGGGCTGTGCACATTCCAGTTGGCGTGACGAGATGGCCCCCTGCCGTGCGCAACGGCGGTCCTTGCCAAGGCGTAGTTACCTTCTTCAGTTGGGATGCTAGGGCGCTGCTCATAACCGAATAATCGGCGCCGGTGTCGACGAGGGCAGTGACGACGTGATTATCGACGTGTACGGTGATGTCGGCGGAAACAGTCTTGTGACTTTCGGAAACGACTGAAAAGTCAGAACGGTCTTCGTCGGGTCTTTGCGTCGAAGGAGGCTCTTTGACAGTTCGTTGGGACGCGGCTTCACCCCCAGGAGCCGCGGTTTCTAGTTTCCCCTGTGGGGACTCGGTGACCGGCCTCTGAAAGGAGCATAGGATGACGAGGGAATGCTAGGTGACGTGGGGCGGCGAGGTGATGGAGATCGTGATTGGGGGCGTGGACCAAGGCGAGGAGCTTGCTGGCCCGTAAGGTACGCTTCGATGTCGCGGGGACGCTCACCGTAACGCGGGCACCGAGCATCTGGGTGAAAGCCACGGAGACCAAGTTGGCGGTACTGGCAGTTACGGTAGACGTGACCCGCTTCGCCACAGTGGTAACAGAGTGGACGGTTATCGGACGTACGCCACACGCTGGCCTTTGTGGCGTTCTGCCGCGATCCAGACGGACGATAAGTTGGTGCACTCTGAAACCTTGAAACGGGTGGCGGAGTCGAAGAGGTGCCCTGGAATCGATGGCTAGCCTGATCCATTCTCCCCATGGTGGGATCAGGGCCATGTGGTGCAGGAGATCGCTGAGCCGCCGCATAAGTCAGCACAGGGGCCTCAGGTCTTGTTGGCGCGAGTGGGGTGACCACGTGTCGGATCTCATTTCGGATTAAGTCTGCGAGATCACTTACGGGTGGTTGGGGTCTCGCTGCTTGGAGTTGGCGCAGCTCGTCCCGCACGACGCTTCTTATAAACTCAGCGAGGGCATGCCTCTCGCTGTCAGCCCCGATAAAGCATGCAGCAGGGGTCAGGTCGTGGCATTCATACTGTGACGACCTATACTGGAGAGTACGCTCCATTGTGGTTGCCTCATTTATGAACTCTGCCACAGTCGTCGGTGGATTGCGCACGACTCCGGCGAAGAGCTGCTCTTTTACCCCACGCATTAAATGCCGCACCTTCTTTTCCTCGGACATTGCAGGGTAAGCACGCTTGAAGAGTCGAAGCATGTCCTCGACAAACATCGAAACTCTCTCGTTGGGTCGTTGGTTCCGAGACGAGATAGCCTGCTCCGCTCTCTCTTTCCTTTCAGTGCTGCGGTACGCATCACGAAACTGTCGGCTGAACTCATGCCACGTCGCAAAGGAACCCTCGTGATTTTCGTACCACGTTTTGGCAGAGTCTTCTAACGCAAAGTAAACTCTCCGCAGCTTGCGAGCTTCATCCCATTCGTTGATGTTGGCAACTCGATTGAAGTGGTCAAGCCAGTCGTCAACATCTTCATAAATGTCTCCATGAAATGAGCGTGGTGTTTGCGGCGCATGAAAAACATGCGGGAGAAAAGAATAGGCGTCGTTGGTTTGACTCGCCTGGTTGTTAGTTGAAGTTGCCATCTCGTCTTGAGAGAGGGGACCGTACTCGGGAGATAGTCCTCGCAGGCGGCGACTGCTTCGTGCCGTGGGAGCTGTAGCTGTCTCCAAGTAGCTCGGTGTGTCGGCTGAAAATCTGCAGCCGAGGCGCATTTACCCAGCACCTCCACCAGTGCCACGAACGTAATAACAGAGAGCGACGAAACGACGTCTTGCTTGCCCTCAGACCAGGACGCAAAAAAACCCTCTTCTTTCTTCACTTCCAAGGGATTCCCCCTACAGTTGATGGCTCATACCCATTACCTGTGACAATATACATCTCTCTCTCTCTCTCTGTGTGTGTGCGTGTGCGTGTGTGTGCGTGTGTGCGTGTGTGCGTGTGCGTGCGTGTGTGTGTGTGTGTGTGTGTGTGTGTGTGTGTGTGTGTGTGTGTGTGTGTGTGTGTGTGTGTGTGTGTGTGTGTGTGTGTGTGTGTGTGTGTGTGTGTGTGTGTGTGTGTGTGTGTGTGTGTGTGAGTGTGTGTGAACGAAGTAAGCGGGCGGCGTGTCCAAGATCAAACTTAATTTCACCGACGAAGTCATGGCTGAGAAACGGAAATTCAATGTAGAGCAATACACACTGCATGCGCTGACAGCGGTGAACAGTGTACCGGCCGTCGATTAAGTGTTCCTTGGCGGGGCGCGTCAATATTTAATTCATGCGCACCGAAATTTCTAGTCTTATTTCTGGCACTTCCGAAAGCTGTGGAATAAATTTGACTATTCGCATACTGCGTAAGTCTAAAGGAATGATCTCAGCCATTCGTGAGGCTTTCCGATTATTGTAGATTGACTGATACGTGGGGTTTAACGTCCCGAAACCACCATACGATTATGTGAGACCCCGTAGAGGAGGGCTCCGAAAATTTTGGCTACCTGGGGTTCTTTAATGCGCACCCAAAACATGAGCACATGCGCCTACAGCACGTTCACATCCATCTAAAACGCAGCCGTTGCAGGCCGAGATTCGATCCCGCGACCTGCGGGTCAGCAGCCGAGTATATTAGCCACTACACCACCACGGCGGGGCTTTCCGAACATTGTGACGGGGTCTGCACCAAACGTTGTTAGTAGCTTTTGTGGGTGTAACTGCATCAAATAAAAATGAGGCAATAAATGCGTTAAATTAAAAAGACTATTTTCCTTAAGACACTGGGGCACCACACCATGGGCTGTTAAGTCGATGTTTTCTTGTTTTTGTTATGGGTAGTATTGCGGGTCAGTAATTCATTCAAACGGGTACTGGTTGAACAAGATGGCGCCCGTCCAAGAACAACCAGAAATCGTCGTCGTCTTTCTTTTTTATGCTGCAAGCCTGCGGCGGCTCTACTGTATTAATATTGCAACGTAAATTAATAACACCATTAAAAATTGTATGCACCATTTCAACCATTCTGATGCGTTTGAACATACCGTAACACTGTTCGTTTAGTTGTTACAGATGCAAAACACAAAAGTTAACAACCCAATATGGCGGCACTGAAACACAACCGTAAAATAGTTTACATACTGCATGCCCTTAGGGAAACACATCCACGGAGATCAAGAACGAAAGAACGAGGACGGGTGCGCCAACTGCCTACAGTGCACCAACTGGGATTGAACCATGCGAGCAGTGCGTGGGTTCATTGTATACGTTATTATACACGAAGTCGTGAAAAAAGAACCCTCCCCTAAGTTATTTAACCTAGCAGGCAAGTTACTTAACCTAATGGATACATAAGAGAATCACTGAGGGTGCAGACAGAGTCACCGAACGAGAAATAGCGGCGCCCGCAGCATCCCACGAGGCGGCTTTTCCAGCTATAGCGGACAATCTTTGTCGTTAAACCGTGATAATCAATGCTCTCTATAGCACATGCTTACCTTCCTCACCACATAGAACAGATGGAAGATGGAGCAGCTGAGGCGTTCTTGCTGGCGCTGGAGATGTTTGCGTGCTTTCGAAAGTATACGGTGCGCTAACGTTTAGAGGTGTTAATGATAATAGCTTATCAGAATGCCTACGTATATATAGAGCTTTGCAAGAACGCATGGTGCGAAGCGACGTATAAGTCGCATACGTGGGAAAGAGCAACTATGAGAAACACAACTCTTTCCTTAGCAGCAAACGACATATTTACTTCTTGTTGATGCGACAGCGGGGGGGGGGGGGGGGGCAATGGCACTTGACGTCTCAACACGTGGCGTGGTTCTTACCTTCCAGCCCTTGAAGAAAGTAGATGGTGGCGCTGACGAACACAATGGCGCCGACACAGAACAGCAAGAATGTGAAGATATGCAGCGTCTCCATGTCAGGGCTGGCGGGAAATGTGAGTGTGGAAGAATCAAACGCGAAACGTAAATAAATGTCACAACTTAAACTTTTTTTTTTGTTTCAGCACTATGGCACTACATCAACCTAAAGATAGAAGCCCATATGTGAATGGTTATCACGATTCAAGTCATACGTGGTATAGATGTGAATACGGCACGCTATCGTGCTAATAATGCATTCTTTAGCTCAGTACGTCAATTTAGTTTGATTTGCGGCAGGCTTGTCTTTGTAATGAGCGCGTAGTTGAACTGCTACAGTCATCGTGATGTGTTGATGATAAGTCTTCCTTACAAAGGTGATTATGAACTTCATAGGCACAGCGCTTGCTTGTATAAAGGCCGACCTGCCAAGACCCCAACTAAGATTACATTCCGTACGGGATAAGTTTAAGCTTTGCTTTAAGTAACAAGTAGGCACTCCAACTTTAGTTTGCTAAACGGAAAATAATTAACGTTACAGCCCTTGTCTGTGTAACTGTATCTGCGGTGGCCTACATTTTATTTAGGACAATAATATCCATGAATAAATGAAAAGGTTTTATCCGAAGGGTGGGGAGAAGATACCCTATGCTGTGCGAGAAAGTCGATCACAATATAAGCCTAATGCAATGACACTGTTCCTCGTCATCCTCCTGCGTCACCCAGACAGGAGCTTCATTTCGAAAGTTCATTGATTAACAAAGTGTAAGCTGCCCAATTATCCCATCCGTCCGTTGAAACACTACACCCCATAGAAGCTTCATATTAAACCAGAAGCCCTTTCTCAGCAAAACATTATTACCAATTGTCGTAAGTCATACGAAATTCCTAAATATGGAAATCATCATGAGGATGAGGTATTCTCCAAGACAAATCTAAACGTTATATCTGATCAAACTGTCTATGTTTTAGTACTCAACAAAGCGCGTGAGCTTGACTAAACACTTGTTTTATGTTGCGGTGTCACAAACGAAATGTGCACGACAAACGTCGGCATGCTGACCTCTGCATTGTTCCTACTGCACATATGCGACGTTTTGCACAGCACCACATGCAGTTTCGTGCCTGCAAACACCAAGCCAAAAAAGAAAATACCCGAATGGGAGCCTCGCAGAGGAGTGAGCGAGTTAGCGACAGAGGGCTCGCATTCCGCCCTTCCGCCATCTATGAGCGAGTGGTCGTGAGACAGCCGTAGGTTTTCATGCCGCCACACCTAGAGGGAAGCACGACGCCGGTCTCCGGGCAGGAGCCAATAAAAGTGCGCGAACGGGCGAAAACTCCGTCCTATTGACTTGAAGTGACTTTTAGCAGCCTTTTGTTTTATTCTTTTGCCTTCACATCTTAGTTGGCATCCGTCATTCGCGATTATTAGATCCTTGTTGTGATCTCTGTTTTAAGTTTATACAATAAAGCACTGTCGTGAAATCAAAAATGATTATGTGCCGTGCGTGTCAGAAGGCTTAACGTAGCTACACATGTTCAAGAAAACTTGAGGTTGTCTAGCGCCTATTCACTCAATAAATTAAAAGAAGATTTATTTGAGTTCCGATTTCACACCGATGTTTTAAAAGATTTGAGCTTGTATTGCAACACAAACTGCACCGCATACAAGAACAAATGAAACCATCTATAACGCATTAGTACAGTGAAACATATCTTGAACAAACTTCCAAGGAACCCTTGGAAAAACTTCGTTAAAGTGAAAACTCTCTAACCTGAAACCGCCATAATTAAAGTTTTTATCAGGAGTTGATGAAATGAAATTTGAACGTTTTTTAAATGCTGCTTACTCTATTATGAATATCTGCATATTTAGCATCTTTTGAATCCTGCTGTAATTGTTCGTTAAATTGGCGTACTTAGTACTGCAGGGGTCATGAATTCAGTCATGGTGTCCAATGTCTGGGGCTCAATACTCTGGTGGGCTAGGACTACACTTTAGCGAAGTACATCGATGCTTCTCAGTTGAAATTCTTTATGCTTCCTCTACAAGGGTCACTCTTTCATTCCTTTGTTTTTCTCTCTTTTTTTTTACGTGAGGCAAGGCACTCGCTACACCCTCTGCTACAGACAGGGTGGCACAGGTATCAACACAACCATTACAGGTTACGTAGCCCTCGAAAGGCAAAACGTTGTTTCACGTACAGCAGACGAAACAAATCTCGAAGACCACGGTAAAGCCCCCCTACAGCAAGTACGGTTGTACTAGTTATCATTATGACATGGAACACATTGAATACTTCATTATGACGTAAAAGTAATGCAAAAAAAGACAAGGGCAAGATAGTGAACAAAAAAAATGTCAGATCCCACGTGCAGTGGGAATCGATGATATGCGAAGCACGAATGAGGAAAGTTGATATGTCACTTTAAAATCACCACAACGTTTCGAGTTGGAGGTAAATTATGCCGCACACGATTTCCGTGTCATGATTATTATGTTTGGATGTGTCGTTTACCTTCGTCATCTATTAACCTCACGTAATATTCAATTTAGTATATGTGGAGTTAGCGAAACGGCCGCGAGCACGCAATGAGCGGGGTATGTTGTCATGTTCTTAGATGGCATGCCTGTCAGGATTACCATATTTGCACCATTCCCATATTTCCTCATCCATTGACGTCAGGTAACACCAAACTTGGTATATGTGAAGCTAGCAAAACGGCCATGAGCGTATCATGAAGGGCCCAATATACTCCAATGTAGCGTGTACGGGCGCGCACACCGGGCACAGCGACGCTACGTTAGCAAAACGCGAGCACTCTATTGTCTGACGCTAAGTACGACCAGTAAAGAACCCCAGGTGGTCAAAATTTCTGGAGCCCTTCACTACGGCGTTGCTCATAATCAAATAGTGGTTTTGGGACGTTAAACCCCACAATCAATCAAATCAAGTACGACCAGCATCTGTCGGCGGGCATGACGGCAACCGGCGCGACAAGCTGCATTTCGCGCTGATGCGGTACCCATATGACACTGCGTCTCCCTATTTCCGTGACGGAGGGACGCCGGACGCGCTGAAACGCGCATGCGTCAAAGCAACGCAACCCGGCCTGCGCCTGCGAGTATATGGCAGGACCGGCGCCTGGTGTGGCAACACCGGCGTGATGCGACGAAATGAACGCCGGCGAGCACGCGCAACGCATCACGTCAAAATGTATTGGCGCCTTTACTGTTACGTGACACGCATCTCATGATTATCATGTTTGCACCAATCACATACCTTCGTCATTCATTGGCTTCACGTAATACCAAATTTGGCAAATGTGAAGCTAGCGAAACGGCCAAGAGCGCATCGTAAGTGTCGCATGTAGTCATGTTAATACATGACACACATGTCATGTATAGCTTGTTTAAATGCGTAATTTACCTATGTCGCTCGTTCGCGTCACGTAATACCGAGTTTCGTACATGTTAGGCTAGCGAAACGGCCGTGAGTGCATCAAGAGCGTAGCATGTAGTCATGTTATTACTTGACACGCATCTCGTGTTTGTCAAGTCTGCACCAGTATTATAAATTCGTCATCCATTTACGTCCCTAGATACCAAATTTGGTTTAAGTGGAGCTAGTGAAACGGCTGCAAGCGCATCATGAGCGTGGCATGTAGTCACGCTGCTACATTATACGCATCTCATGTTTGCTCCAGTCACGTAATGTAAAACCAAATTTAGTATATATGACGGTAGCGAAACGGCCGTGAGCGTATCATGAGCGTGGCATGTAGTCATGTTGTTACATGACATGCATGTCATGATTTTCATGTTAGGGTTCTGTCACTTGTGTTCGTCATGCAATCATGCCATGCTATATCAGTTTTGCAACATACCATGTGAAGGAAACCACCGCAAGAGCTGCACGACCATAGAATGTAAATCATGACGTTTTTGACATGTATTTGATGATTTTCATCTTATGACTAGTCAAATATGTTCTTCATGCAGTCATGTTATAGCATACCAAGTTTGGTATCGATACCAAAGCGAAACGGCCAGGATAGCTAAAAGTCGTAGGCGGCTAGATAGATAGATAGATAGATAGATAGATAGATAGATAGATAGATAGATAGATAGATAGATAGATAGATAGATAGATAGATAGATAGATAGATAGATAGATAGATAGATAGATAGATAGATAGATAGATAGATAGATAGATAGATAGATAGATAGATAGATAGATAGATAGATAGATAGATAGATAGATAGATAGATAGATAGATAGATAGATAGATAGATAGATAGATAGATAGATAGATAGATAGATAGATAGATAGATAGATAGATAGATAGATAGATAGATAGATAGATAGATATGCTCAAAGTAGCCAAAGTTCATTAGGAATGCTTCGCATTTAATACCACAAGCGTCACAATGAATTAGTACCAAATCACACCGTAGAAGAGTACGTTCGCCCTTCCGGGCTCAAGTGCCCCTCGAGTAAGTCAGAACTGTTGCTTTATCGGACTGCACTCCGGGGACCGAAGCCCAGGGGATGGAAGCCGTTAAACCAGATGGACATCCACCTCCGTACAAATCAAGGGGATGCCATCCAGAGGGTCGACTCCATCAAAGTCCTGGGCATGCTGATAGAGTCTACCGGCGCCAACAGCAAATCTATAGCTAAGTTAACTTGGAAAACAGACAGTGCGGTGCACCTCATACGCAGAGTGGCCAACAAAAGAAATGGGATCAAGGAAGACAACCTCATCAGGTTGATGCATGCGTTGGTTCTAAGCCACTTCACGTACGAGGCAGCAATGCACAACTGGTCAAGAGCAGAGTCCGAGACACTGAATGTGCTCCTCAGGAAAGTTATCAAGAAGGTCCTGGGCCTACCCATACATACCAGCACCGGGCGTCTGCTTGAGCTTGGCATTCACAACACGCTCGAAGAAATAGCAGAAGCCCAAGAGAGAGCACAGTTTTCAAGGTTATCTACAACAAGGTCGGGGAGAATGATCCTGTAGGAGCTGGGCCAACACCCAGTAGCAATTAGACGCAATTACAATGATATCCCTGACAACATCAGGGAGACTATCACAGTATCCCCTATACCAAGAAACATGCATCCAGAACACAACGTCGGAAGAAGACTAGCGAGGGCCAGGACTATACTTCGTCATGTCTCAAACGAGGAACGAGGGGTCGTATTTGTTGACGCGACTTCCTATGCCAATGGGAAAGCAATTGTGGCAGTGGTGGTCGATGGAGCTGGCCATGTCGTCAACTCAGCGACGGTCAGGACGAAAGACCCAATCATTGCGGAACAGGTGGCCATCGCCTTAGCACTCAAGATGGATAACATTGAAGTCGTCTACAGTGATTCCATGGCAGCACTACGGGCGTTCGCCAAGGGGACGGTTTCTGAACAAACGCAGAGAATACTGCAAGGCAAGAACATAACACATCATCTTCTGAGTTGGTTCCCAGCTCACATTGGACAAATCAACGATTCCCCTCCCTATCTCAATAAAGCAGCACACGAGGCGGCGCGAGAACTCTCCAACCGCGCTTCCCCGGGGATGCGTTCTACTGGTGAGGGGGATAACCGGGAAATTCTTACAACATATAACGAGCTCACAAAACATTTCTACCTGTCTAGAAGGATTTTCCCTCCACCTCACAAAAATCTAACTCGGTCCCAAGCTTTTACAATCAGGCTTTTGCAAACGTGGATGTACCCTACTTTGAAAATGTACCCTGACCTATACCCAAGTAATCTTTGTCCACATTGTGGGGAAATAGATTCATTAGAACACATGCTCTGGCAGTGCACCAAATTCGCTAATTTATCGAACATCACCACTGCCAGATGGGAGGCGGCAATCCGCAGCTCGTCCTTGGCAGATCAGCTCTGGGCTGTCCACCAAGGCCGCGAGGCAGCTGAGGAGCTTGGCATCTCAGTCCCCACGTGGGAGCTGCCCACAACACAGTGATCTGTGTTTTGGAGGACCAAATAAAAGTTTATCTAATCCAATCCAACCCGCCTCTTCGTTTTGCAGACATTGGCTCGTATCACAAAATATGTTCGTAGATCTGGAAAGTGCTCTGCACTGTTTTTTGCTAAACTGAACTGCGTGAGCACTGAGTCCAATTGCAATTCGACGGCATATTTAATAAGAGTGTGCAGCTGAAGGGTTCGTTTAACTGATGGTCGTTCAAAAGGTATATTTCAGGCTTGTGCGAATAGGGAATTTTAGGTTCAAAGTGAATTCGAACAAAATAGTATTTTGGTCAAATCATTTCCAATGGAAATCGAATAGTATATATCACATACTGTGCATATTTGCATATTTGTCATGACAAGGTGCATATTTGCATATTTGTCATGTCAAGGTGCATATTTGTCATGACCTAATTCACCTGCACAAGACTTTTTTTTTTTAATTGAAATGGGCCTCTATGCACAGACCTTTTTTTCGTTCAAAGGGAGTCGAAACTAGTTTGAGTAGTAACAGGATTTGCGTTTTGGCGGAATGTGAGTGCTAACCTGCAGAATTCGTAACGTTTTATTATATTTTATACTTAGAGCATATAAGCCATCGTAACACGTTTATAAGCCTAATAAATGGATTTATTCATTTGAGGGTAACTTGCTCACTTTCAATGAGCATATTACATAAAGGGGCCCTGCCACATTTTTTTTTTCAAGTAGCCATGCCTTAGATTCAGAGAAGAACTTATTGGCTCAAGAATTCACCCCGGCAAAATATTTAGAATCCGTCCAGTACGAGCGGAGTTCCAAAAATGTGTTGTACGCTGCATTCTCTCTTCACGTCCTGGTGAGAGCACTGTAATCTAGGCAGAAAGGGTAGGCACGGAGAAAGAAAATGCGTCACGGGCACCTCGTGACTATGAGCATTCTCTCTCTCTCTCTTTTTTTTTCTTTGAATACACAGCTTCCCAATTCGATCGCACAAGCACGTGTGGACAAGTGGCGGCCTCTCACGGCGGCTTCAGTAACGACCAAGCGCGCCATGCTCAAATCAGCCAATGGCTGATAACAATGACTCAGATGAGTGATTTTGGAGCTTGCATCATCCTTTGCCGAGAAAAAAGATAGAAAACCTTAGCTAACTTTGAGAATTCATTGTGAACTTCAGGCTGTGTGCTGGGCTGTAATACTTGGCTCGGGTGTTTTCGGAAGCCTCGACTACCGACGGGCAGCGTTTTCTGACCATGCTCAGAAAGTGTTGCAGGGCCCTTTTAAATTTGAAGGGGGCTTTGCGGCCGAGCGGACCTACTTGAATAGGTGCTTTCACAATTTAACAATGCTCCACTACAGCACAACTATCTTTACAGGTGGTTACACGCGGGTTAATATGGTACACCTATATTCGTTCATGCCCCGCCGTGGTGGTCTTGTGGCTAAGGTACTCGGCTGCTGACCCGCAGGGCGCGGGTTCAAATCCCGGCTGCGGCGGCTGCATTTCCGATGGAGGCGGAAATGTTGTAGGCTCGTGTGCTCAGATTTGGGTGCACGTTAAAGAACCCCAGGTGGTCGAAATTTCCAGAGCCCTCCACTACGGCGTCTCTCATAATCATATGGTGGTTTTGGGACGTTAAACCCCACAAATCAATCAATCAATTATATTCGTTCATTGCGAATACTTCGAAATTTTCACTATTTTGAATTCAAATCGAAGCGAACACGAATATCATACTATTCATTCGAAATTAGAAGCATTTGAATATTCGCACAAGCCTAGTATATTGCTTTATATGAGAAACTTGAAATTAAAACTATTCGCTTTCTAGCATCGTCAAAGGGCATAATAGCATGGCAGTCACACTGCCATGCTATTCTCTACAGTCAACTTTCTTGCAGTTGATCCCGCAGGACTAAAGTCCTTAAAAATGACTTTCCGTTTGCCTTACCTTGTGCGATATTATCACTTTTTTCCCAGCAAATTTCTCAATTTATTTATTAAAATTAACTCGCTTCTGTCTAAGGCAGCGCTTCCCATCTGGTAATATGTAGCCCGTTGTTTTATACTGCTTCCTACGCGTTATGTGCCCTACGTAAGTCCATGTCTTACCCTTACTCCCACATACAATATTGTTACTTGGCTGCGATGGTAAGCAAAGCAAACTCAGACGTCGTAGTTTTTGAGCAAACAGGAATAAATAAAGAAACTAGCTGAGAAAAGAATAAGACAGTGAAAAGGGCAAGCACTACACATCAAATGGCTTTATTACGAGAAAAACATGGAAAAGACCAATTCCCGAAAGCGCATGCTTGCAGCCACAGCATAGCCTATCAATCATCGATCTATGTTATCTGAACCAGTTGCCGATAAAATGAATGAATGTGTAACTAATATTCTCTGTTTCCTTGCTCTCATCAATGAAAGCTTCCAGCAACTGCCTTTCCAAGATAGCAACACCTCTACCCAGAATCTTAATCTCGCTTAGACGCGGAGCACACGTGCAGGCTGAGTAATAGACCGGTAACTGCGCATTACTATTATTTTTACGACAACTCATGTTCCCATCACCATGATCGTTGATACACCTTCCGGTACACGATCATAGATAGAAGCTCTCGTTTTGACTTATGTAAGTCTTCCCAGATGATATTGGTATGGCATACCCGACGCCTATTGCGCACACCACGTATGGCCTGGCATGATTCTTTCGGCACCCATGCTTCCATTTTTCATAGCATTTACGTGCGCACAGCCCACCCGTTTCCGAAAGGTGGAGGACACGACACGAATATCGTGCTTGCTGGCGACCTTTTTAATATTGTGAGACGTCCTGTGGATATAAAATACCACTTCAGGTCTCCCCCCCCCCTCACGCGTGTGTACACTGGTCATTTGCAGTTTCATGTCTCTCATCTTATTCAAGATTTTTAAGGAGACTGCACCAACGACCGCGCACGGACGTTGGTGCAGTGATCAAAACTCCCAATGCTGTCTTTGGCACACGCGTTAAACTCCAAAATAAACTCGACTAGCCATGTACTGCGTGCCATCTGAGGAGAACAATCTGAAACTGCCATGAGGCTTCCCAAATATTGCAGCGTGTTCTGAGAAAGCCGCTACTAGCAGTTCCTCTGGGTGAAACCCCATGACGTCAAAATAAAAAAAATGAGTGTGTGTGGCAATATTTACTACACGTTTTTATTACCTGACGCATTCGGCGGTTCCTGTCCCAATATACATATTTCAAAACTGGTAGTACACATCGACTGCATACTTCTTGCATGAGAGAGAGTGACACGATGCCTGTGATTATTTAGGACTGCCATATCGTGCGCTCTAGCTGAATCATCTCCGGTCTCTTTCCTTTTCATGAGCAGGCTGCTCTGCTAGTAACTGACCTAGGCACACATATCCGGGTACAAACTTCAATGAACGGTTACTAATAGTGAGGTCTTCTTCCGTAAGGTCTTCATCTTTGTTTCAGTACATTGTCAGAGTTGGGATTTCTGCTGAGTCTTCGGAGAAAAAACATTGCAGAGATCGCATAGCCTTGTCTGACATCTTTCTCTATCGCTATTTGAATTGCATTCTTGTTCAGAAGCTAAGTAGCTTCTGCATATCTGTGCAGTCTTTGCACATGCTGGCTAAAGTATTTATGCACGTATGAAGTACTTATTCGAGATGCAGCACTCTATGCACATACCTCATCGTAGTGTACGAAAACGATCTCAGACAACTTGTTGTAATTTGCAGACTTTTGTAACACCAAATTTATCACGTGACTGGGATTCCCTGTACAGTATTGTTTACGGCAACCGGCTTACTGTCTAAGTAGGTCAGAGTGAAGTGTTTATACTTTCCTGGATAAAACTACAGGTAGACATGCAATTCTTAAAGCCTTTTGCGTGTTTATTCTTGCGTATTAATTTAAAGCTGGCATATTTATATATGAATGATACTTGTGATGTTTCGTGGTAGTTAGTGCATAGCGCCGACAATTTATTCTCTATAAAATTCCCTCCTTCGATCAAATTGGTTCTCTTGCCGTCGTTTCCGGCTGCTTTTCATTGGACTCAACAATACACAATTATGGTGAAAGCCAATTTGTACACAATAATAACAGGGTGCACATAGACCAGCATGAACATTCAGCCCCAACGGAAGAGTTTTAACGTTCGTATGTGAATACAATATGGCGTCCTGGCAGGTAATGCTTGTTACGGAGCACCGTACATTATAAATATACATACTTGCACACTGCGTTGCGTTGCTTATGTCTCCAGAAATGTGTGCTGGTTGGGAAACCTCATAAGTAACTGGACGATCTGATGAATCATTTTGTTGCCAATGAAACTGAGGTTAACGTCGAAAAAAATACTATACGCCTACTGTTGCTTCGTGTCTTCTTCTTTTCTCCTATTTAAAAAGGACCAAACTGGCTGAAAGAGACAGCCGGTTTTTGTGACTCTTGCATCCAAGCTAAGCGAATCAACTTTTAATTGTCGAATGTCAGCGATGAATGAATTAGTACTTCATTTTTATGAACGTTGCGATACACGAAAAGTGGAACGATGAGACTTTGGCAAGCATTTCGACGTGCCTCTGTATAGCAGAGCGCTCAGTAGCAAGCACTAAAACATGTCTGTGTAAAACACAGCCAGTTCTACGCCATAAAGAGAGGCAAACCTAATTAGAAATAACTCCAACAAAACATTTGTGCATGCTTCATATCCATGTCTTCATTATGCAAAGACACAGAATAACGGCGGACAGGTCGGTCATCTCAAAATTATCCATTCTTGAGCAGCGTACAAGCTGACAAAGAAAAGGGAAAAGAGGAGATTTTCAACCTTCCTCCGCCATTTTGTAGGCTGCTCTAGAATATGACTGCGCCCTATTGGCTTACTTGTTTGTCCTTCAAGTAGTCCTCGGTGGGCGATGGAAAAAAGAAAAGCGTCTAACATGGTTATGTCGCATAAAAAGAACAGCGCATGCACAGAGCAAGTGCCGTTGGCTAATTTCTCGTTCATAGATGAAAGACTTTTAGAAATCAAGTGGGTAACGTGATAACATTGTACTTCGCTTGGTTTGATGCTCTAAAACCTCCCAAGCTTTGTACATAATGCTTATATTCACTGAATGGCCCTTTCTAGTAACTTTTCCTGTCCCCTTCCAGATATCCAGTATTTACGAAAATGGCTAACTTGCTCTTCTGAGCGCGATGACACCAAGCTTTAATCATTGCATAAGGGAGTGCGCTTCACGCTTAGAATCAGGTGGTTTCATTTCGTGTGTTCTAAGAGGCATCCGCATAACTCATGGACAGCTTGTGGCGTTTTTTTATACACTATGAATATCTATTTGATTGTTAGGAAGTGTTGTGTATGATCACAACAAACAAATATTTCGTTCTGCGTCATCACGTGAAATGAAGACCAGTACGGTAAAACCTTAATATGAAAAGTAATAAGGGAAGCTACTTACTCAGTACTATCTGTAAACGTAATACCGCCCATTAATTAAACTTCGTTTAAACCACACAAAGTACCGAAGTGGATGGCTTGAAGAGATGGTTCTTAAGGCCACTCTGTAAAACTTTTTTAAGCATGCTCAGCAGACGCTACCGATAGGTAGTTGAACCTCCCGAGAACACGTAAGTCAGACTTTACAGAGCGGCTTGTGGCCTGGAATTTACGAATAATTCTCATAGTCACCTAGGAATCGCTCCCTATTCTCTCTACAAATGATGTCATATACCGAAATTGCTATGCCGTATACCCAATGTCTACGACACTTGGATGATTTAGCGGCCTCGTGAGCTGCTTTTTACGGGGTCACCGCGGGAGGCCACCACGTCGCCATGCGCACGCTCTCGCCCACGCTGATAGTAAACCACGCGTACAAAGAAAAGTTTAAAAAATACTCAAGTCAATGACGTGCACTTACGAAAGGGCCTCGTTTGTTTTATTCTTTGTCATCCCTCTCCCTGCATAGCTTTCAGCGCGCTCGCTAGTACGATAGAGATAGCACAATGTGTCCTTCGTCCAACTGTCCTCGTCTTTATGGCGAATCATAGCGGCATTGCGCTGTGGTTCACTATGCATTACCAACTACCCCAAATGTTCGCGTTACTAAACTTTTAGGAGTTGTTTCATCATCTCTGCAAACACACAAACAATTTGCGCTTCTAACCGCCTGCTCATTCATTTTGGAGAGCTGATTCTCGGAATAGCCTCAGCGATTAGTTATGATAGCGGCATTCTGCCGGAGCTAATCATAGGGGCTATATTTTGGATCTGCAAGGGGGTGAGATATAGTGCGTATACTACACAACTTTCTGGGCGCTCAGTGCAATCCGTGCTTTGTGCTAGTTTTCGCCATAGAGGCGCTAAGTTTATAGCAGAAGAAGCAATGTTGAGGTGACAATTGGTCGCAAGCATGTACGTTTATGCTCTACAACTTAATGAACAGATCTACCTTTTGCATCTTCTTTAATTTAAAACAGTGATTGGAAATATGCACACAGGCTGTGGTTGCCAAACCAACAGTATGTTCTACGTTGCATTCACAACATTTACCAGGGTCCTTTAAAAAATTTGGCAAATCTCACGTACACTGGGAATCAATAATATGCGAAGAATGCGGATGGAAGGCGACTTTGGAGTTGTTTCCTTGTTGAGCGACACTTCACAAAATGATGCTAATTAGATAAATGCATTTTGAACGAGCAACATGGTCATTACCAACATCACAGGGGGTAAGCTAAAATTTAGCCCTTCTGCTTGCGAGGATAGCAGCTCTGGATAATGCTACATAAATGAACTTCGGTGGATTGGTGCTTTGCTATAATTGACGCTAACCCAACGTAACTCAAGTATCATGGGAGTACAGGGTTTACGCAGAACTTCTTTTTCCGAGGGAGGTGGGGTCACCTGCTTGATCAGAAGGGGGTGCTGGGCAGGTAAATTGTCATTTTGCGCTATGTATGTATGGCGGGAAATAGGTGTGCCACCCCTAGTTACGCTGGTGTGCCAGCCCTAGTTACGCTGGTGGTAGTTACGCTGGTGTGCCACCCCTAGGGTTGCCACCCCCGGTGTGCCACCCCTAGTTACGCGCCTGTTGGACTGCATACGTGAAGTTTATAAAATTAGATGGGTAGTACTACTACCACAACTGACATTTCACCAACATTACGCCTGCATAGGGCTTTTTTTCCAAAACAGCTCCGAGACCTAGCGCAGCTTTGCCGTAAAATACTTGATTGTCAGGCAGAATTTATTCTTTGCATTTGAGAGGTCAACGCTGCGGATGTCAGTTTTTCATAACGCTGTTGCCTTTATATTCCCATTTCTGTTCTTGTCATTCCTCAGTAGATAAAACTAACCCCTGTGGTGCATACCCGCTGACATCGTCCCGTTACAGTATACGGATATGCGCAACAAGTGTGGACATCGCAGATAGTCTGGCCTAGTCGGCAAGCACTCTTAGCCTCGCATACTAATTTTGGTGTACCCCAAGTTAAGGAGGATACCACGAGAGTGGCCAGAGTTTTTGTCTATTGAACGACCACTCACAAATAAACTTTCAAACGACATGTTTTCAACTTTTCGTAGAAATGAGAAGCTTCTATCATATTCTTACCATCGTGTGATAGAGTACCTGAGTTATGAAATGAGGAAAAAAAAATATTAATACAAACGTTGAACAGCCACAAATTAGCGTTCTATTTTTTAGTAGGGCAAGATCGACTTGGGCTCGGCAGTGCCAGCGCCAGTGTCTCTTCATTGTTTATATAATTTACCGAGAGATTTAGAGTTAGTAATGCACTTTTATTCATACGCATGCGTTGTCAGCACTCCGTCACGTTTGAACTTGAAACTCAACTTATTAATTATGCGTTATTGTAGAGCTTGCAAACAAGTACGAAAATAACGCTAAGACAGTGGCAAAGCTATGCAAGTCAGCTACTTCACGAGTTATAAATATTTTATGCCAGTCGATGCTCATCGGTGTTTTAAAAAAATCCTAAATGATACTATTTGCACGCATGTTCTATTAAAACAGCCGAAGGGAAACAGAGCTCACGTTGTAAGTACACCAGAAAGTTTAGAGCAAATGAGGTGTGCCGAGAGAAGCAGAATCCCCTACCAAATTTGCAGCAGTGAGCTACAGGCAATATGTTGAGCTGTCCCGAACTAAGAGAAAGCTCACAGAATACCAAGAAAGGGCTAAAGAGCTGCCGCTGGTGAATTAGTCTGCGGCTGATACGGCTTTTGGGAAAAAATGTACGTACTGCCACCAAAACAGCGGTGGTTGTATACGAGCCTGTTTCAAAGCCGCGTCGAGAAAGTCAGGCCGTGGCATAGTTTACGACAAGCTGTGGGTTTCGGAATGTATCCTGATGCGAATTAAGAGCGTGCAGCTCTATGAGCATTTAGGAACGCATGAAATTATGGCGCTAAGAAGCAAGGCTTGTTTGGACTGGCATTTGCAGCGCTTTAAAAGTCCATTTGATCTCAACGCTATCGGGTGTTTTCAACCTTGGAGCAAGAAAGAAAGTACATGAATGAGTTCCCTCTTAATGGAAGTCTTGTTTTTAATTATTTATTTTATTTTTATTTATTTTTTATTTTATTTGGGCATTCTTTACAAAATTTTCCACGAAGGGGGCAAAAGAAGAGAATGTCTCCTGACTAGCCCACTCTTCGTGAGGCACCTCGGACAAGTACAGCAAAACACTACATAGAAAATTAAAGATCGTACACACAAATTATAAAAAAACAGTGATCACTACAACAAGCACTGAAAATATCACTTAAAGATTCAAACATAGCTGTTCTTTAGCGATAAATGCGAAGACGTTATCAGCACTATTCAAACTATTCGAGTATATTGCAGTCAAAGCGTGCGGAGTGTTGAGTGGCTTTGTAAACCTTGGCAGCGCAATCAAACCAGACGACAAGACTTCCCTGAGTAACCACGGACTCGTCGTAATCTTTCAGCCTTTCCAAGGTGGGCGGGTTGTATTCATTGTACTCCATCAATGTCACATGTGGCTTACAATGAACTAGGATTTGTTATTTGTCCGCCTCTATATTTATCAAATATGAAAACAATGAACATGCCTCTGTACAGACCACTGCTATAATTGATTCATTTTTTTTACGCGAGGGTGAACGCAAATATTCGGCGTGTCCTCTTCCAAAGACAACGTGAAGGCCCAAACACTTTCAAAAGTGCTTCTTGGAGTGACGATACTTGCTGAAAAGTCTGTTCTTCACTTTGATTATTAGACAAGCCATGGCGCACCACAGAATACAAGCATTTGGAAGCTACTTGGAATGTAGGGTAAGCTGTCTCAATCAGTTCATCTTCGTATAGCTATAAACTTGTCTGTATTAGCTTAAAATATGTTTTCGCTGGTTGCAGCATCACCCGTGAAAATCATATGCAAGGATCTCTATACTGTGGATTCTGCAAGACATCTGCGGATTATTTTTGACTTACCACACATTGTTAAGTGCGTGCGAAATGCCATTGTTTTCAAAAGATTACAGATCCTGCAAGGCTACGTCCACGTTGTCCTTATTAAGGAGCCTTGGAAAAGTGACAAAGAACATCACAGTGAACGTTATGGCGAACATAACCCAAGTTAATGTCGAACGAAATGCTTTTGAAAAAATGCGCGTCAACCTGGCAGCATACCAGCTGTCCAGCTAGGGGGTCCTGAAAGGACTCTTTTTCTACAAGCGTGATCGGCAGGAAAAGTTCCCTACAGTCGAGCCTACAGAGCACTTCGTAATACTTATGAAGAAGTTAATTTTCATCTTGTCATCGCGAACACCCCTAAAGGTTCTCGACTAGACTCGAAAAGTGCAGAGTTCTAGGCAGATTCTATAAATCGTTATGCGAATGGTAAACGGCAAAGCATGGTGGTGGTTTCCCGAATGCAGAGACTGCCCTGGGGCTTCGTGTAACACGAAAAAGTACGCTGTCTCTTCAGCATTATGCTACTTCTAAGCTTCATGATAAGTGTTTCCTTACTGTGAACCTCAGTCAAGACAAAGTAGAGAATGTCTTTAGGAATATTCGTCAGTCATTTGGGCAAAACGATCATCTGACTCCAGGAAAGATCTTAATTCTAATTAATTACTTCAGCTTCTACAGCTTAGCGCGATTTCTACCCAGGGATGGAAGTTCTCAGCATGAGATCATCAGTGCACTCTAGAAGCCAACGGATGCATCCATACAAACTGCTGATAAAACGACAACTCTCGTGGACAGGCTGTTGGGTGAAGGAAATTTAGCGGATCCTGCGATACCATGCACAAGCACAGCTCTTTGGTTCATCACAAGCACTATGTCGAAAATAAGATTGACAGCTGATTAATTTATCATGAAGCTGATTACGTTCTCCGCAAGATATTGAAGAAAATATCGTTCCTCGAGGGTGCATCATCAGTCATCACTGTGTATTCTTCCCGTGCAGGCCAGGTCGAATGATAACGCTTCATTAACGCAATCATTTGATCATGGTGGCTTGATTTACCGATCGAAGCCACTTGAAGACCTTGTGACAGAACTTGAGAACGCATTCACCGTCTTTTCTTTATCCGCAAGACGCTGCATGCTGAGAGCATAACCTCTTTTTTTCTAGCTTTATTCGAGGCAATGAGCTCAATATGGTTGGCTGCAAAGCACACGTTCGGGAAGTGACAGCCGACATAATCAAATTTTGTGCTCTCACGAGGCTCTTCTTGCTCACCAGGCCTTCCAACAAATCTAGAAATTTGCAGGCGCAAAAGCAAAAGTGTTTTTAAAATGAGGTGGGTCCACTGAGTGTCGCGTCGACTTCAGCTTGGGCTGTTTCAGTACCGTATTCTTAAAAGATAGACAATAAAAAGTAAAGATGTCGCGTGTCCTACTTACTGACCCACCATGTTATTACAATGTTACTTTAGTGATGTTAGCGTTGTCTTCGGCAATAGGTGGCGGATTCCAAGGTACGTGGTTTGCAGATGAGTGTAGTGGTGTTTGCCCAGTTTCACTTTAAGCCCCATTGTTTACTTATGCTGCCGAAAATGTAGGCGCTTGCTAAATTAGTGCCGTGGCTACTCCTAGGCATCTTTCATTATGAAACTAAAGAAAGTGTAGACACACGAAAGGACACTTTTCTTGCCTCGGACTGATAATTTCAACCACAGCCAACATAGCTACAACAACGTACGCGGATCCAGTGAGCAACGTTTGCGTACTTTTCAGCTGAAGCCAGCTGTCTCTTGAGATAAATTCTCGTTGAAGAGAGGGTTATATGAAGCATGCTAAGAGAGAAATGAAAGAAGCAACGCAACTTTACCGAGGTTTAGAACTGCGGGATGGTGCTCAAGCGCCTGCACTAGACGCGTGCCAGAGAGCAGTGGCGTCACCTACCCGCAAGACTCAGAAATGTTACACTGATACTCCGCCGCTC
This sequence comes from Rhipicephalus annulatus, assembly GCA_013436015.1. Lineage (NCBI taxonomy): Eukaryota > Metazoa > Arthropoda > Arachnida > Ixodida > Ixodidae > Rhipicephalus > Rhipicephalus annulatus. The sequence goes on from WOVY01009427.1 coordinate 247,056, forward strand.
CGGACACAAGAAAAGCCTTCTAGCCTCTGTGCACTGGCCATCCGGCTTTTGGCGTCAGTGCACTACCTGTTTACATGCGTCAGCGGGGCTATTTCTTCAGTCGCACAGGTAGTCGGCTTCAGCGCTTTAGCCATCTAGGAGGGCCTCTTAGGACTTCTTAAACTGGATCACACTCCAATCGGTGCTTGTGTTCACGGCTCAGCACTTTGAAATGATCGCTACATCACTCGAGAGACGAAATTCGCTGTCTTTATTTTATGTACAAACAGTAAATGAACTCCAGGCACGAAGTGCTCATCTACGCTAATCTACGCTAATAGGCGTATCTCTCGGCCCACCGGGTAATAAGGGAGTATAAGCGAACATTTTTAAGAACCTTCAGGATGCGTACCAAATGAGAAATGCAGAGTGAGCGTGCTTTTGGTTTGATTCATACTGCAGGCTTGAGCATTGCGTTGCTGTCAGGCGGGTCCGTGCCCCCTTTTCCTGGCCAAGAAGAAACATCACATCGAGGGTTGGCGCCATGCTTTTACGATTGTGGTGCCGCCTGTGAAGATGCCGCCACTCCTCCAGGGTAGTTTCGCGCTTTTAGAAGAGAGCCATTTTTCGTCCTACAATTTCGGGGATAACCGTGTTTGCTTGTTTCTCCAAAAAATGAGGAAACCGTATTTCTGATTTTTTCTTAGTTGTTCTTTTGTTATGGCCAACGTCCTTATACCTCATGTATTGTCTTCTTATTAGGATGATCTCTGCTGAGCATGTTTGGTCCTTTTGATGACGTCAGGTTGGCTGACGTAGGTGATCGTATTGTCACATCAAATAAGCTTCTTCTCGCAAGACTTCATTCGGTTGAGATCCGCTTCTTTCTTCTGTCCTCGTACATTTAGCGCTGTAGCTTTCCACCAACGCACTATGGCTTATAAAACTCGGCCTATTTTCTTTTCCTGAACCTCACCACCTTCTGCTATAAAACTTTCGCATCCTTTTACAGGCTATTCGGCAGCGAAACGCTCGACTGAAGACAGTAGTCGCACATCCCACTGTGCACAATTTTGTCCATCATGCTTGCCGAACCATGCTGTCAGCAGTGTACATTAACGTCGCTACCACTGTTGAGTTGATCATTCTCCTTCTTTTTTGCATATTTGATATTTGTGTTAAAATCGTTGCAGAGTTTTTGTCAACTTTATATCCCATACGCTTTCCTTCCTCTTTTTTGTGTCAGGTTATTAAGCGGTGTTTCATACTTAGGTAAGACTAAGTAACCTCGCATTATTTTTTTTGCGCTCCTCAATAACACAGGTTCATTGAGGTTATAATTTCTTACCGTTCAGACGTAACTCTATGTACCTTATGTATATTTGTGTGGTTGAGCACTACAGTGTTTTGATACTCTAAGAATTCATTTTTGTAAAAATTCCTGACGGGATATACAGTAGTACCAAATAATCCTAAAAAAACCATATGGTTTTGCGGGATGTGCTTCTCGTGTCAACTATTCGCGCTAGACTACTACAGTAAGGAAAGCAGTAAATTTTCTTATACTCCAGGTCTGTTCATGTATCTTCAAGTATATTGCTACTTACAGAGTGCTTGTTTCAATCTCCCAATAAAGATAAGCACGTTAAATTTGTAGTATCATAAAATGTTTCTTGATGAGCAAGTTAAGTGATTACCTCGTATCGCCCGTGACCACTGATCTGTAGCTAAAGATGGCTTGTCTATAACTATTTTTTACTAAAGAATGACTATTGTTATTCTGGTCGAGTTGGCTCATATACACAGACAGCACGCCACCCACGTTAGAAAGGACAAATAAACTGTGCTCTGAAAATAGACGCATATTTCGGAGATATTTTCCGGGAGCAGCCCCTCGATTTCGATACAGAAAACACCCGATATTCGTTTTTGACATTCCGCTCCTATAATGGGAGCTCATGTGCTTACTTACGTGCGCTTGGAGGAATGAAAGCTGTAAAAGTACAAGAGGAGAACACGATATTGTTACGTGGCCATAATACCAAGTCACAATAACAATATGACGGAACAATATCACATCATATTGCTAAACTAAATTTTTTTTGGGACGTCGTTTAGCATTGCCACAAATGAAGCTAATTTAGAAATACGTCCATTGGAATCTATGTCATCCTATGAAGAGCAACACTCTTCGTAGAATTCAGATGAGTTGTTTGGAATGCCACTGTGAAGGACGCCGTCCAAGTACTCTGCTACATTCGCCGAAGAGAAAACAGTAAAAGAGTTCGCGTGTTGTCGAGACCTGGCCTAATGCACTACTGGACAAAAACCACGGAGGAGCACCACGTATTCTAGAATGTAATCAAGTGAAATACGCATTTCAGTTCATCCACGCAGCTCCGCTTATAGGCGATTTCCCGCAGGGGCACATGGACGCAGTCATGTTTGATCACGATCATAACTTGCCTCCCAGCCAGTTGCCCGAGTCAATGCATCGAGTGAGCGAAGCAGCCGAGCCAGTAGCGCATTAGCTGCTTGGCCGCATGGTGTAAGCAAGGGTCATGCTTGCGCAGCTAAATATGGTGATAACGCTGAGGCATTTACATTTCTTTGGTATACGTATACTGCGCCTTGGGAATACGTGCTACTATTATGGGAAGGAAAGAAAGTAAGATGGGGTAGAGTCAAGTGTAGCATAGCAGTGCATTTCGTAGAGCAATGGAATTTTAATTGGAAGCGAGGGTTAGGGGGAAGAAAATGAGTGAAGGGCAAAACAGTGCATAGGCATGTGTGGTAAAGCATAGTTAGGGGTGGGAAAGAAAAGTGAGTGTGAGGAGAAGAGAAAAGAGGGGAGGGTACAGTAATGCAACAACCGTGTGTAATATGCTGTATCAAAGCATGGAAAGAAGAAGCAAGGTTGAAGACAAGGGAAGGAGGAGGCCAGGGTTAATCATAGCCTCAGCAAGCCGCTGTTTCAAAACTGTCCTAAGCTGCCCCCCTCGCCCCATTTTTTTTATGCAGCTACGCCCTAGGGGTGCAAAGACTAAGGAAAGAGTGGAGCTTGTGTCCCTGCTACCCTTTCCTCCTCCTTCTCAACATCAGTTCTCTTTACGCCTTTTCTATACTGTATGCTATGCAAGGCGATGCAGCGTTTTACTGTCTCGTCTCCTCCTCACTATCGCGTCACCTTTTCTGCCCTTACTCTCTCTTATTTCCCTTGTACACTTCATTAGTATAGTATACTCTTTATGACTTTGCTAAGCCAGCACATGCTTGGCCCACACTTCCTTCCCACCCGTCGCTATGCAATATTGTACATAGTTATGTTATGGAATACCCTATGACTTCTTTCTTTTATTTCTCCTCGCCTCCTCAACGCCATTTCATTACTTCCCATCACTCTGAAGCACCTTTCCTTTTTTCATCACCTTTGTAAACTGTATACAATATGTGCAAAGTTCTAAGGTCAATTATACAGTGTGCATAGCTGTGCTGTGCTAGGAGCTGCTTGGCACATATCCGCCTTACGTAGCGCATCCTCATCCAGATTTCTGAGAAGTATACCAGTTTTGAGCGTCTTAGTGTGCAGCTTAAAGGACGTGAAGCAACTTAAAACGCAAAACCTGGAGCTTCATACCGGCTCATACAGCCTAAAGTATCTAAAGATTTATTAAAATACAGCATTCGTTTTTTAAGTTCTTCTTAAATTCTGCAAACTGTAGAATATAAATGCCGGAAAAGTTAATGGTCTCATCGGAATAAGCATGAAGGTTTTTCCATATACCATTGCAGTACTGCGCTTAGTTTCACTGGCTCTGTTAGTGGTGTGCAATGCGTATGTGCAATATTTCTCTAAACGCAATATTTCTCCTAAACAATTCCTGGGATGACTCTATGCGCTCCCATAGTAGAGTACAAAGTACTTTAAATCGTTAACCACTTCTTTCTAAACGCATTTGCTCTGGCACGCTCGCTGGCTGGACAACTATATGCCCTCCCATAGTACACATACCTTCTACTATAAATCGTTGACAAGTTTTACTAAACAAGACGTTCTTCGAAAACAGGAATGACAGTTCATTCCGTGTTCCCTCCCGATTTCGTGATGAGTTCCCGTTACAAATTCCCCTGAATGCAAAAAGAACTCTTTGCGGTTATATTTCGGAAATTGGAAGGTGTCGTTACATTCACATTACCTTTGAACTTTGAATCAAAATGTAGGGCTGGATAATCCCGAGGACAAATAAGGTGAGAAAGGTAATATTCATTTCCCGCTACGTATATTCTACAAAATTAACATCGGTGGTTGGCAGTTTATAAGTAGATATATAGAGTGTAAGGAAGCGACCCTAAAAGAACCTTTTAGAGGCCACCAGCCGTACTACAAATAGGTCGAACGGCAGGTTTAATGTTTGCCTGTTACACGTGCAACACATATGGCACTTTCTGCATCAGTCTTCAAATGCGCGGTCAGAATACTGCGCTTCAGACATTAACAAGATAGCTTGTATCGCTGAAATTCTGGTGTCGGCGTTGGCGCTCTTGGTTGCACGCGAAAAAATAGGGTTGGCAACAAATGGAAATATGGGATAACTACATATAAGTAAATATCGAAAAGCAGTTCGAGTGCGCATTGAACCCAAGCCTTTTACGTATCAAGCAGGCGTTCTACCGAACAGTCAGGTAATTGCTTGAAACTGCTTCGAAAACAAAATATACAAATACCGGGTAATTAGACGAGTCTTTCTAACACATATAGTGTCGCGTAGTAGGAGCGCATAATCACGGCAGGCGTCAACACAACATAATTGCGCAATGAGTGGGTGTTTTAAAGGCCCACCTATTATAAAGTGTTTAGACAAAGTCAATCGCTGCGTTAATTCGCGATTGCCTTACCGACGCGTAGTGGCCTCTTCCCTAATTTGCCGAAGGAAAAAATATGCCGTAGCGGGCAATTCGCAACTGTGAGTGCATTCTTAAGCAGTTTCAAACGTTGAATGTTGCGCGTGCTAACGTTCGTTTCTTCGCCGCATAGTCGAAGCAACCACCGAGAACCGAAGTTACGTACACTAGCAACTGATTAGGCGGCACACATGTAGCCCGATTACGGTAACGCAATCTGCTCTTGAAGGCGAAGCTCAAGCGTAATCGAAGATTTCTTCGCATAAAAACTGCCACATCTGAACCAATATAAATAGTTTGATGCACAAAAAAACGCACTGAAAGAAACAATGCGTAGGCGCTTAACAATTGCTTATTTATTAGGGGCGAAGCCCCTTAAAGCGGCACCCTTTCGTCCCTCATAGTCGTAGTCGCAGTTTGTAACAAGTGTTACATTTTGACCTCCAAGGTGATGCCGGTGGGAGATTTCTTCTGTGTGTTGTTGAACAATAAAAAATGGCAGCATATCTACGGAGTGAATGATGGATAGTGGGGCGAAGCATCCGTCCGCCCATTCCTTCTTGTCCTTCCGTCCTTCCATGCGTGCGTCTGTGTGGCCGCCCATCCGCCCATCCGTGCGTGTGTCTAATCGTGCGTCCGCACGTTCATATGTGTGTCCGTCCAGGCTTTCGTCTAAGCATCCGCTCCTGCGTCCGTCCATGCGTCCATCCGTCCGTGCAGCCATTCGTGGGTCCATTCATGCATCTGTCTGTGTCTCCGTTCGTCCACCTATTCAACACTCCAAGTACCACCAACTCGCATCTTTTCATTATATATTCCTCATATAGAAGCACCGCCATCCAGCAGACATTCCAAGGACTGAACGAGAGGAGGCACACGCACACTTTCTTACGGCTTACGCTTCGTGTCTACTTCGCACCTTTAACCACCTCGAGTTCATGGTATATACTAGTTCACTGTATTCATGGCACTGCGGCCCAACGCTCGCTAAACCTTGCTAAAACCAAGGAGGTTGCACCCAGCGAGTATAATGTAGCAACCCTTTCTTGTCAGATAGTGCTCCATATATATGCCAATGTCTGCTAATAGGGAATGAGAGACAGGAGAATTCGGCTTTTAGTTAACACGCACGCTGCGAATTTTTCATTGTTTAACAATGCAGAGGAGAAATCTCCCACCGGCACCACCTTGCAGGTCCAAGCGTAAGACATGCTACGCACTACTGCGAGGGACGAACGGGGGGGAGGAACGTACGTGCACAAATTCTGACTTAGCCGGCGCACACTGGAGTCCGCAGTAGGTTGCGTAGTCGCCGACTACAGTCGCTGCTGCTCGCAGGCATGACTCCATGTGACCCAGGTTACCTTGCGTGGCCCAGATCGTGATATCATCCGCGTAAAGAGCGTGATGTATCCCTGGTAGAGAAGCCAATTTGGGGGGAAGGTGAAGCATGGCTATAATAAATAGGAGGGGAGAGAGGACCGCGCCTTGAGGAGTTCCCCTCGAGCCGATGACGTAAGGCCCATGTTCCTCATCTTGTATGCGTATGTAGGCTTGACGGTCTGTAAGAAACTGTCTAACATAATTGAATGTTTTATAACCACAGTTGGTCTGACTGAGGTGGTCAAGGATTACCTCATGCTTCACGTTGTCGGATGCCCCTTTATGATCCAAGGCCAGGACTCCCTTGTTATTGTGGGGGCATTCAACGGGATTTAATATGTTATGGTGGAGCTGTAGAAGTATATCCTGGGCTGACTTCTGAGGGCGGAATCCAAACATGGTGTCCGCAAAAGTGTGCTGTGTTTCTAGAAACTCGGAGAGTCTGTTGTGCACCATCGTTTCCATCAGCTTGCCGACACAAGACGTGAGGGAGATGGGGCGAAGGTTCTCCACGTCAATAAGTTTACCCGTCAATAGGTTTACCTGCCTTCGGGATGAAGGTCACGAGAGCTGATTTCCTTTCAAGAGGGAGAGGAGTTTCTCCGTCCCTAATGCTATTGATGTATTTGAGGAGCGTGGCGTAGGCTGCGTCGGGAAGATTGGCCAACAGTTTGACCGTAACCTGGTCACGCCCTGGTGCAGTGCCACGCTTCATCTTGCGTAAGGCCGCCTGGAGGTCGTAGAGCTGGAACGGGGAGTCCAACTGCGTGTTCTTTTTGCCTGCGTAGGAGTATGCGGCCGTCCGGGGGTCCTTGGTGGTGCACAGGTATCGGTCCCTGAGCGTGTTTGCCAGCTGTGTTGTCGTTCCTGTAAAGTTGTGCATGACCTTATGTAAGTGACGTTGAGTTTCCGTGCGTGTTTGTGTTGGATCGATGAGAGCGCGAAACAGGCGCCACGTGTTGCGACCAGACATCTGGCGTGCAGCCGTGTAGCACCTGTCCACCCAGTTAGTGTCGGCTAGCTGAGCAGCATATTCCGCAGCTTGCTCCGTGAGTTCTACGATGCGTTTCTTGAGGCGTCTGTTATGTTTCTGTTTTTTCCATCGTTTGGTGAGGCTGCGGCGGGCCTACCAAAGATGGACGAGGTGGTTCTCCACGTCCGTTTGAGTTTCCGTGAGCTGTATCAGCCGTTCGTGTTGTTTCAGTGTAGACGTCAGTGATTTAGACCAGGTGTCATATCCCGACTGGAGAGGGTCTACAATAGGTAGAGTGGTGCGGAAAGTTGTCCAGTCTGGGATATGAGCTTGTGTAAGTGGGCGTTTTAGGGACGCATGTACACGGTTGTGTTTAATACACAATGATCACTACCGAGAGCGTCCTGTGTGTTCAGCCAGTCGGCATGGCGTATGTTGCGTGTATTTGTGAGGTCCGGGCAAGTATCTCGTTGAACGGAGTTGCCTACACGTGTTGGGCTGGCGGGATCAGTGTGGAGGGTGAGTCCAAGTGTAGAAAGAAGTTCCGCAAGCTTCCTTCCACGCGTGTCCTCTCGTGGGTAACCCCATAACCTGCTTGGGGCATTGAAGTCACCGACGATCAGGAGGGGGTCCTTCCTGCCACCTGCATAGCTTTTGTGAAAGTTGGGCTGAACGTGACGTTCTTAAGCTTTGGGGGACAGTAAATGTTTAAAATATAAACACGTGGGTCAGATCGCCTTATAGGCAGCACCGACACCATCGTGTATGGGAAAGGCGGTGTGGGGAGTGTGACTTCCTGGGCGGTATATTGCTTGTGAACAAGTATACATGTCTCCGGGTTGTGTTGAAATGTAGTATAATTTGTGAGTTTGACGTCCGTGCCGGGTTCCTGAAGGGCAACCACGGCAACGAGGAACTCAAAGGTCTCAAGATAGAGGCGGAAATGAGCCCGCTTCTTGTGGTTCTTGAGACCTCTGCAGTTCCACTGTGTTAGTAACAACGGCTGTAATTTGGTCGAGCAAGTGTTTCCTGAACACTTTCCAGGACACCGTCTAGAACTATGCGTCCAGGTTAGTCTTTACTTTTTATTATGGCTACTACACTGCATGTTATTTCATTGAACGTTCAGGGTTTTCGCAGTCCGGCAAAGCAGGCTTAAGTGATTAGTGTAGCCCGCGCTGCAAATTGTGATGTTTTGTGCCTCCAGGAAACAAATTTCTTCTCGCTATTCGACGTGCTTGCTTTTAAACGAAAGTTCAATTTAGATTGTTATTTCTCTTTCGCTACATCTCGTTTTACGGGAGTCGGTATTATTATTTTTAATCGAGCTCTATTACGGGACTATCATGCTTTTTACGATGGCGTGGGCAGGGTTTCGGCTTCAGACTGTAGCTACTTTTCGTTCAGATTAAGGATACTGTGTGTGTATGGGCCAGCGCAAGCTGGACAGTCTAATGACTTTTTTAGAGACCTGGATGTGTTTTTTTCTTGACGGTCGTGATGTCATTCTGATTGGCGACTTCAACTGCGTTCTAAATACGCGAACCGATGTACAAGGTCCTGGCTGGGGCCGGTCTGCTTGGAATTCACGCCAGCTGCGTCGCCTTGTCCACCACTTTTCATTACTAGACGCGCATAATGTAGTGCACTGAAATACCTTTGTTTGGACATGGCGACATGGACGATCCTCCAGCAGGCTCGACCGGGCTTATATCCCACGAGCGTTAGAGGTGTTTGTCTCCGATTTATGCGTTCCGTCCTTCCCACCTTCTCCTGTGTACGTATCTGATCATCGGCCTTCTGTCTTGAAGCTCGAAGTTCCATTTTCTTTTTCAGAAAAGCCATGGCGTCTCGATGTTCACGTCCTGCAGGACGCGCGCTCAAGATATTTGTCACGCGCAATACGTGTGTCGCTCACGGCGTCTGGTCCTGAAGATTAGGATGCACTTAAAACACAGTGGCGCCTGCGCTGCGCAGTAGAGGGGCGTTCGCTTCGTCGACACGTTTCTGAAGAGCTTGCTGATACTGCGATGAAGTTACGCATTGCTTTGCGCGCCGAGACGCCTTCTCCTCTAATGCGAACGTGGCAGCGTGAACTGCGTGAACGCGTTCAGCGCTTGACTGCTGCTTCGTCCCTGGTGGCCGCAGCATGGTGCTGTAGACACAACCCATGTGCACATCCCGAGGTGCTGCGCTACGCGAGACATTCGTTTTTTGGGCAATCAGAGCCATCTGTCTCTATGACAGAACAAATACCACCTGTGGAGCGGCTTCCTACGCGTGATCGATCTGTTTTCTTGGCGCATTTTGAAGCAACGTCGTGTTCGGTCATGCGGACTAACTGTGATGAAACACCGCCAACGCTTAGAAGTTTGCCCCGTACTCCTCTAGAAGCTGCGGATTGCCTGCACATCCCTCCGTCGGCGGAAGAGGTAAAGGCGGCACTGAAATCTATGAAACGTGGAACGGCCCCAGGGCCAGACGGCTTTTCTGTTGAGTTTTACTTGACATTTTGTGATGAGATTGGTGCTACCGTTACCGCAGTAATCCGGCGATGCTACGATGACGGTGTCTTTTCATAGTTTTCGAGATGGACGCATTGTGCTTATTCCAAAGGGTGATGCTTGCTTTGTTAATCTTGAAGATTGGAGACCTATCACGCTCCTCAACGTTGACTATACCATATTCGTGGAGGTAGCCGTTCAACGTTTGAGGGGTCTGTTGAACACCCTGGTAGGTCATCACCAGACTTCATCAGTGCTTGGACGAGAAATACACAGCTTGTCATATACCACACGGCATATCATAGCCTATACTCTGTCGCGATCTGCGCGTGGTGTCCTTGTGTCTTTGAACCAGGAAAAAGCGTTTGACCAAGTAGAGCACGCGTATATCCTTAATGTGCTCACAGCCTTCGGCTTTTCTCATTCGTTTGTGGAAATGATTAAAAATACGTACACTGGTCTGAAAAGCACACTAGTTCTGGATGGCTGGGAAAGTGTCGCCTTTTCCATAACACGTGGGGTCCGTCAAGGATGTCCATTGTCTCCTGTGCTGTTTGTCCTCAGCCTTGAGCCATACTTGCGTGCTCTTGACGCGGATTCACGTGTCTGGAGTCTTGCGCTTCCTGGTAGCGGTGTCCTGAAAGTCACAGCTTTCGCTGATGATATAACCTTGTACCTTTCAGATGAAGATAGCCTTTCACGCAGCCTGCGTGTATTTTCCTAGTATGGCGACATTCCAGGTGCAGTGTTGAATATCTCCAAATCCCGGTATTTCTTCATTGGCTCTCCAAACTCCAGGCTTAGCGCCGGTTTTCCCATTCAGCCGGCCGCGTCCCTCCGCATTTTAGGTATTTTATACAACCACTACGGCATTTGCGAATCTGTTTGGTTAAACGCTCTCGAAGAAGTAAGACTGAAAAATTCAGTATGCACGGGATTTTGACTTCCCGCTTCTTGAGCGGAGGTACCTAGCGCAGACTGTATTTTGCGGTCGCATTTGGTACCTTTCTCACGTGGTGCAACCATCTTTACGTATCGTGCGATTACGGCAGTCTGCTTTGTGTTCCTTTTTTTTGGTCAGGCGGCACTGAGTTGGTCTCTCGCGCAGCACTGGGACAGCAGCGTTCTCAGAGAGGCTTTGCTTTCCCTTCAGTGTCCATACGCTGTCGGCTGCTGGCACTACGCTTCCTTTTGCGCCTAGTGCAAGGGGAGGAATCTCCCGCACGAACGCTTGGATATTACTTTCTGGGTACTCACCTTCAGCATTTGATGCCTAATGTGCAACTTAACAGGAGGCCGCAGTCAATAACACCTCCTGCGTTTTATGCAACAACTGTTGCATTTTTTCGCCATGTCAAGTCGAGTTGTCCTGGCATAGATGTTTTGAACAACCACATAGTTGAGACAACTGCTGCTTTGTTGCTTCCGTTGGTCCCGCCAGCCCGCCGTGCTCGCTCTATACGGGTATCTTGGAGCACCTTAACGGCTTCTTTTCTGCCTGCACACCTCCGGGACTTCACGTGGCGCCTGGGATGGGGTGTGCTTCCCACTCTCGACTGCCTCGAAAGCTGGAGAATAGTCCAGTCAGCAACATGTCCGAACTGCTCCCTTCGGGAAACAAATCAGCATTTTCTGGGGCATTGTGTCATTGCTCGCGTTTTTTTGGAGAGCCGTACATGCCGGATTTCACCGCCTCAGAGTAAATCGCTTCGTTCCTTCTGGGCGTTGTTCGCGAGGCCACTTCGCTTGTCTTCTCATTGTTGCTGGCTCTTCCTGCCTCTGGCGCAACCGCTGCGAGGCGGTTGCAGCGGGCCACCGCCGCCGCACGCTCTACCCGATCCTAGAACGATTGTACTCGGAGCTGCTGTCTGTTTTGTCGGAGGAGCTCTTCTTCCTCGGTGAAGAGGAATTTCTTCGGCACTGGTCTTGCCCTTTTGTGTCGGTCTATGACGGACGAGTGAAACTTGTCTTTCGGCCGGCCTGGTATTGGTAGGCTGATCTGTCGATGCGCCGGCAGAAATGGCATGCCAACATGTAAATATGCAAAATGTACATATTTATGTTTTATTTGTGTCTCTTGTTTACCTTGAAGTATTTTTTGTGGTTGTGTTTGTGTGAGCCATCGAATGTACATGTTCTTTCCACGTCATCTCATATTCATGTTAATGTAAATGACGTCCGTTTTGTCATCATCGTTAGAGTATGTCTAAGAAGAAAATGTTCTGTTGAGTGTTATTGACGTTTGTGGAAATAATTTTTTTCTAAACAAAAGACACTATTCCGGCATAATGTTTGTGAAACGTCAATTGTGGTTGCAGTGCTGGTTAGTCACATTTATAAATATTACGTATGTACTCTTATGATACAGCCGTCAAGTTGGGTCAACGTCAGTTATAGCTAGGCGCCATCCACTGAAGTTATTTAATGTAGCAGTGTCCAAGACTACTTCGCTGTCGGTATTCAATACGTGTATGCCGTAAAAGTCCGGGGGGTATACTTTCAAGACGGGAAGGTGGCCAAAAGAAATTGGGAGGATGCGGTACATCGAGCCTTGCAGATCTTCGCGTATGCCACTGACTTCAATTTGTCACTTGACGCCAAAGTGACGGTGGTGAAAACCAAAGCATACGCATATGCTTTCTATATCGGGCACATTGCACTCATACGCAAACTTTTTGCGAGCCGCCTTTCGTCATTGGTTGGAGCCTTCCTAGGGGACGGGAAGACACCAAAAGTTCAACAAAAGTTCCTGAAGCTCCCAAAATGTTGTGGAGGACTCAGTCTGCCAGATGTTGCGACATTCACGAAGGCACTTGCAGCTAATACAGTTCACAAATTCTTTCAGGACAATGACTATCCTAGCCGTAGCTTATTGATATATTGGACCGGAACTCTTGGAGTGGCAGTCACGTCGGCAACGTACCGGGGACCTCAATCAGAACACCAACATTCCTTTTATAAGGCAGCAGAGGGCCTCAAGCGTTCGGTTGACGGTGACGCCACCGAAGAATACTTTGCAAAGCTCGCACCCACCCGCATTAGCGAAATGTTAATCAGTCGCTCGATTACTGACGAGGAAAAACAGAGATGGAGGCCCAGCAAGTGGAAGAAATGGCGGAACAACCACGTACCTGAAATAGTTAGAGAATTTGAATGGCTGCGGCGATGGGACGCGTTGCCCACTCGTCAGAGACTGTCAAAGTGGGGCGTCATTCCCAATGACCACTGCCCCAATCGCGGGAAAAGAGAAGCGATCCGCCACACGATGTTTGAATGCGTAGCGGCCAAAGGCGCATGGCACGTCGTGCGTCGTCAATTCGGAGTGTCAATTTCATCGAGCCAACTGTGCAGAAGGGGCTTATTTGAACAACTCGTACTGTACGTCACAATGTTCGTCTTGTGGCGTCGCCGCTGTATGGCCGAAGCACGGAGACGACCCCAACGAGCTGCATACCCTGCATTACAGAAGATTAGAATGATCATGGTTCGGTACCTTACCGAACAGATTGAAACTCAGGGTCAAGATCATTTATCACAATGTGGCATACACATTTTTTTAGAGTTCGAAACGGGAATATTGAACTTATTTACTGCCGTTTTAACTTGGGGGGAAAAAATTGCTTCTCGTCGCACGTAGTATGTGAATCTGTTCCAATTTACTGCTTTTTTTGCGTTTCTTTTCTCTGTGTTTTCTTGAGTGATTCGTGATCTGTGAGAATATTGGAAGTGCTGTGTGTTACATCCTGTCTATGTTCTCTTGTTTGTACACGCCACAGAAGTGATTTTATTACACCAGACAGATGTACTCACCTGAAATGTTGTTACCAGTTTGCAATAAACTTCCCTGTTTCGCCCCTAAAAATTCGAAGCGTGCGCATTAACTAAAAGCCGAATGCCCCTGTCTCACATTCCCCATTAGCAGCCATTGGCATGTACATTGAGCACTATCTGACAGGAAAAGGTTGCTACGCTACACTCGCTGGCCGTAACCTCCTTGGTTTTAGAAAGTTTTAGCGAGCGTTGGGCCGCAGTGCCTGCCATGAATACAGTGAACTAGTATATACCATGAACTCGGGGTGGTTAAAGGTGGGAAGTAGACCCGAAGCGCAGGCCGTAAGAAAGTGTGCGTGTGCCACATCTCGTTTAGTTTTCGGAATGTCCGCTGGATAGCGGTGCTTCAATATGGGGAATACATGATGAAAAGATGCGAGATGGTGGTCTTGGAGTGTTGAATAGATGGACGAAAGGACACACAGACAGATGCATGGATGAACGCAGGGACGGACGCACGAACGGACGCACGCACGGACGGGTGGACGGATGCATGGGCGGTCACACAGAATGATGCATGAACGGACGTAAGCAAGAACGAATGGACGGACGAATGCTTCGCCCCACTCTCCATGATTCACTCCGTGGATATGCTGCCAATTTTTATTGCAGAGTGAGTATACGAAAGAATGTCCAAGATACAAGTCCCTTGTTCGCACTTCGCAAGCGTTCCATCTCTATATTGGTATATGACTCACAAGCTTTGTTTTGTCGTTAGCAATCCATTCCCAATGTTTCGAAGCCGCTGCATCAAGTGCTTGAGGATTCTGCCGTGTTGCACACAAATAAAAAAAGTGTAAATCAAGATAGCAGAGGTGAGGGCACGCTCGGCGGGTGCGACAGGAATGTACTGCTGGATGTACGTGTATTGTTCATTGCATAACAATCGTGTTCGGTGCGGTGGCTGTTGAAATGGTATACGATTGTATAACGATACCCATGGAGGTCACTGGCATGTTAAATACATGCATGGCCAAACACAACCGTGACAGGCACCGAACAGACGCCACTGCGGCACCTGCTTCCATTACGTTTCGGTCCTCTTCCCCGCCATCCAGGCACCCGGCTGTCAAAAGACCCATTTGTTGATAGCTGCCGGTGGCCTACAGGGGATACTAGAGGAACGATTGAGCAACTGAGTCGCTTAAACGCACGTGGCGAGGAAAACTCTCCCAGGAACTCTATAGGTCGAAGCTTCGCAGTCTGAGAGCGCGGAAACATAAAACAAATATCAACATCGAAAGCGCACACTGCAAGCGGCTAGGAGGCTCACTTCCAAAGAATATAATTCCAAAGTGTAGCTTTGCCACTGTTACGTTGGGGCATAGGATTATTCGTGCGTAATAGAAAGTAATGGCGCAGGATTACGGTGGCTAAGCAATTCATGCTTTGCTCACTTTCTGTGCCTCAAACGTTGTGACGGGTTCTTTTGTCCTATATGCGCAATTAAACCGTTTCGCGACGATCATTCGCACCTTTCGAAGACACCATGGAACCAAACGAAGGTGCCTCGATTATGCCGACAAGGTACCATGGACGCGCTGCAGAACCGCCAGAATACGCGTAGACACACACACACGAACGCAGAAACACACACAAACACATGCTCGTATGCACACGCGAAAACTTACGAGTTGGCGGACCGGAAAAGTCACCGCGGTAAAAAAGCTAGTGCGTCCTTTCTTGGCGGCAGCCCTACAGATGGGTTTCGATTATTCTCGAATGTCAAGTACAAATTCTCCAACATGTGTCAACACTCCTTCAATCCAGAACGTCCCTTGATTGCTGTCAGACTGAAACGTGAAACGTGTAATAAGAAAATTTGTCATGTGCTTTTCCCACATGTTGTCGGTCTCGTCATCGCACACTTTTCGCGCTCCCGGAGGGTGCCTTAAAGTTAAAACCAGGATCTAGCAAGGCTAAGTAACGAGTGAGTGGTGGACTGTTGCCCCTTACGCAGTCGCCAATCCACCCTGTTATGCATTATGTACTGAGTGCGTCCGATGCCGAGGAACGTTTACGAGAGAAACCACTGCCATTCCTACGTAAACGTTACGTGTTAACGTTACAGTTCCACCGATCCTCATTGGAATGGTGATGTTCCTTCGTTCCTCCAAAAAAAGAAATAGTTTCTCGAACAACGTTCCTTGGAACGCTGTAGGGCGTATATCTAAGTGCACACTACGACAATCCTCGCACAAGTAGGCAGGCACGCAGTAGAATTCATCAGTATCCCGTGACGACAGGTCGACTGAACTGCAGAGTGGTTCACTGAACTTTATCTGGCTATTCATGAATCGCCATCATCCTACCACCAAGCACGATGTGGGTGGCCACAAAAACTGGCACCCCGTTTTGTATAATCCGCCATACTACAATCATGAGTGGAAGCGGACACAAGCGTTGCCACTGCTTCTCTAGATTAGACTCCATGGCATCGTTGCCCAGAATCGGCTGTCCCTTAGCTCACGCCTGACTCCTCTCCAACAAGAGGTCAGAAGGTGAGGCGGCTTTGATAATGTAAATGAAGAGCTTTGTAACTGCTTATTTAGTGTACTTAACGGCGTCGTGCACATATGAACGCCACGTTGGTTGCAGAGCAAGTGCGCGAGGTTTTCGCTCGTTGACACGATACATGCAGAACGCGATATCATTCAGTATTCGAGTAATAATGACGAAAAACAGTAAAAGGAATGATTTTCAAGTAAACATTCACTCTCACTGTCTCTTAATTTGTATGGGGATTCACATATAGACAGAGTGCCGTATATAATGTGTATATGCGTCTTAAAACTCGTAACAAATAAGCTACCGAGAAAGAGACGCTGAATGGGTTGCAACAAAAAATACTGTTTCTTTGATAGGGTGGGTTTGACATGTTTTGATTGCCCATGGCACACTGTTCGTCAAAAATGACTAAGCATTCACATGATCTGAATAGTCCGAAGGTCGTGTGTACCAAGGATTCTCGAATGTAGTTAAGGATTTTCCCGACATTTATTGGCTCAAAACGTTTCGCACCATAGTGCTCCATAAAGATAGCGACATATTACTAATAAAGAAGAGGGTAAGACAAGCGGATATGGTCACCCCAATGATATTTGCCGCGTGCTTACAGGATATTTAGAGAGGCCTAGAATGGAAAGAGCTAGAGATAAGAGTTAATGGAGAGTACCAATAGTAACCTGCGCTTCGCCGATGGCATTGCGTCGCTGAGTAGCTCTTCGGACGAATTGAAAATTCACGAATACTGACTTAGATAAAAAGAACAGAGAGGTAGTTCTTGAAATTATTCTGCGGAAAACGAAGGTAACGTTCAACCTGGGAAAATAACAGCGTTTCAAGATAGGTAGCAGTGCACTTGAAGTTGTAAAAGAGTACGTCTACTTAGGACAAGTAGAAACTGTGTAGCCGAACCACGAGACTGAAGTAATTAGAAGACCAAGATTGGAATGGAGAGCGTTCCGCAAGCATTCTCAAATCATGAATGGTAGATTGCCGCTATCCCTAACGACGAAGGTATATAACAGCTTCATCTTGCCGGTACTTACCTATGAAGCAGAAACCTGGAGGCTAACAAAGATGATTCAACCAAAATAAGCATGACGCAGCGAGCGATGGGAAGCAAAATGATAGGCTTAATCTTAAGAGACAAGAAGAGAGCAGAGTGGATCAGGGAACAAACCGGTGTGAAGGATACCAAAGTCGAAATTGAGAAGAGTAAATGGACATGGGCCTGGCACGCAGCGCATAGGCGGGATAACCACTGGTCATTAAGGGTAACTGACTGGATTTTCAGAGAAGGCAAGGTCATGAGGGGGAAACGAAAAAGTTAGGTGGGTTGATGAGATTAAAAAGTTCGCTGGTGTAATGAGGCAGCGGAAAGCACAAGGCCGGGTTGACTAGCGGATCATTGGAGATGCCTATGTCCTGCGGTGGGCGCAGTCGGTAGGATGATCATGGTGAGCTTAAAGCACGTTGCACTGCGTAATAATGCCACCAGCATACCGAAAATAGTATGTCATAGAGAAACTGCTGAAAGCAAGCGTGGGAACTAGACGAATGAGCTTGTATTTGTCCCCGTACAGCGTACGCAAAGTTGGAACGCCATTTGTGGTGTAGCCAGAGAAGGAAGTGGGGTTATACCTGTGAGACATTAAGGAAAATTTCACAGGAGTAAATGCTTACATGGTATGTCTGTTCCAACCGTTCCAGTTCCCGTGCCATCGTCACCTGAAACCAATAGCAATCAAAAGAAACAAACTAAGACTTTGTTGCTGGAATATTCGTGCAACATTACTATATCTTCAATAGGTATCATTAGGCTGTCGCTTGACAGAAGTTCCAGCATAAGAAATATTTTGCTTGAACTACTCCATTTAGTTGAAATAAAATTTCAAATGTATTGCGATAAACCGAGGAAAAAAAAGCTGCACAAACAGCTTGAAAAGGATTCGCCATCATCATAGACCCATTGGCAACCGAGATGTAAACATAGAGATGAAATGAAAAATACAATAAATGTTACATCACATATATGCGAAATTCGTATACACATGTAGTATGGGCTTCATTGTTTGTGTGGTGTGGTGGCTTAAACCGACTAAATTGCACTTGCGGTGTGGACATTCAGCCTCCCCCCCCCCCACAAAAATAAACAATTCTACATTATCTCCCGCTAAAGGGAACCATATGTAGATGCAAAGCAGCGGGCGCTAACGCTAAAGGCCTGGCCATACGAACACGTTGCAGCGCGTCAGCGTGGGGTTCTCTGGCGCGCCATGGCGCCTTCTCCCGATAGAGAAAGCGGGCGTGCAGCTACGGCAAGCTGCGTGCTCACTCTCTCCATAGAAAATGGGTACCACGCCGTGTCAAAAAACCCCGTGCTGACGTCGGAAAATCCACTGCTTAACATTGGCGGCGGCGTTGACACTGGATTTCGCCGTGGCGTTATACAAAAGTGAAAACTGGGGAGGCGCTAAGCACGCAGTGGGAAACCAGTCGTTCATACTGAAACATCCCAATCACTGCTAATGGCAGCTGAAAGACAGGAGACTCGAATTGAACGCAGAGACCCATAGGCCGCTTTTAGTTTATACGCACGTTACGAGTATTTCTTGCTCAACAAAGCTCAGGAGAAATCTCCCACAGGCCTAACCTTAGAGGTAAAAATCTAGTGACTATATATATATACGGGGTATATAGCCAGCGAAATGTGCAGCGCAAGCAGTCGGTGTTTTAGGGTCAACGCACGCACCTTAGGGTCGAGCTTTGCCCCTCCGATGTCTCTTGTCCTGCCTTGCACGCGCTAGGAGCCGCGGCACTGAGCGTGCCGATCATAGATAGAAGATGAAAACAATTGATGCGGGTACGCTCGTGGCACGCTGTTTCTTTCCCTGCGCCGCCCCAAGAGCTATGAATCACGCTAGCTCCCGGCTCTCTGTCTCTCATAGCCATGGTGTGCACTGCGTTCTGATTGAAGACACCACGGCTTGCAGCGTGGCTGCGCGACTCTGCAGTCCACAGTTTGGGGCTCGCAGAGCATCTGCAGCACGGCAGCGCTCACAAGTGGATCCAGACTTGAGCTCTCTCGAAGCTGCTGCGAAACGGCAGTGCCAGCAAGCCGACCCGGAGCTGAGGGCTAGATAAGCTGCAGCGGCGCGGGAGCATCGTCTTCTCAAATTTCAGATTGCATTCCTTACAGAACCCATAGCTTTGCATTTCACCAATCATTATCATCATCATCATTATCATCAGCAGCAGCAGCCTGACTTCGTCCACTGCATGACAAAGGCCTCTCCTATGTTCCACCAGTGAACTCGGTCCTGTGCTTGCTGCTGCCAATTTATACCCGCAAACTTCTTAATCTCATCTGCCCACCTAACCTTCAGTTTCCCCCTAACCCGTTTGCCTTCTCTAGGAATCCAGTTTCTTCCCATAATCACCAGTGGTTATCCTGTCTACACGCTACATGCCCTTCCCATGTCCATTTTCTCTTCTTGATTTCAACTATGATATCCTCAACCCCGGTTTGTTCCCTAATCCACTCTGCTCTCTTCTTGTCTCTTAAGGTTACACCTACCATTTTCCTTTCCATTGCTCGCTGCGTCGTCCTCAATTTAAACTGAACCCCCTTTGTAAGCCTCCAGGTTTCTGCTCCGTAATTAAGTATCGGCAAGATGCAGCTGTTATATACCTTCCCCTTTAGGGATAGTGGCAAACTACCTGTCATGATTTGAGAGTGCTTGCCACATGTGCTCCACTCAATTCTTGTTCTTCTAGTTACTTCAGTCTCGTGGTTCGGTGACACAGTTTCTACCTGTCCTAAGTAGACACAGACTTTTACACTCCTCCGCTAATTTTACTATCCTATCCATATTGGTAGTTACTTTGCCTTCCTTGTCCTTTCGTGCATACATCCCGAGTTTTGTCTTCACTGCTTTGACGCTTCCCTGTTCTTCGAAGCGTGTTCGATTCTCTCCATGTCATACCTTCTTGCATCGGATACCTTACGCCTAGTATTCAACTTCGATAGCTCTACCAACACCGTCTGTAGTATTTGTCTTTGTCTTTAGTACTTAAGGATTTCATGCTTTGATGCTTCTTGATGAGATTCTTTGTTTCCTGGGACAGCTTGCCAGTGTCCTGTATAAGTAGAGTACCTCCAACTTCCCCTGCACACTCCGTAATGATACTCGATTATCATTCATCGCGTCAACGCTAAGTATGTTTTCCTCGATAAGAGACGAGTATCTGTTCTGGTTCTCAATTCCTGCATTTTCCGTCTAAGTGCTAGCTCATTGACGTGC
The DNA here is from genome assembly GCA_013436015.1 of Rhipicephalus annulatus. Lineage (NCBI taxonomy): Eukaryota > Metazoa > Arthropoda > Arachnida > Ixodida > Ixodidae > Rhipicephalus > Rhipicephalus annulatus. The sequence goes on from WOVY01009427.1 coordinate 267,437, forward strand.
TTCTTGCGTATCAGTTTCTGCCGTACCTTCTTCAAGTCTAGGCGAATTCGGGACCTTACCATTCCATGGTCCCTGCATCGTACCTTGCCAAGCACTTCCACATCTTGCTCGATGCGTGGGTCTGCACTCAGTATGAAGTCTATTTCGTTCTTATTTTCGCCATTAGGGCCCCTCTATGTCCACTTACAGTTCCCTCGCTTTCAGTAGAAGGTATTCAATATCCGTAAATTTTTGCGTTCTACGAATTCTGCTAGTAGCTCTCCTCTGCGTTTCTAGTACCGATGCCATAATCTCCTACTGCCTGGTCTCTAGCCTGTCTCATCACCAACCATAAGGCGGTATAATAAAAGGAAAACGCCGTGCACACTCTCAACACCATATGTCCATCGTATTTAATAGGCAGCTTTGTGTATACTGTACACACGTGTTGTCACGTCCTTCTATGGTTTATAAGGCAATGTACGGGAGTTAATGATCCCCTGGAACTTCATCCACTCGCCATCACTTCGTGCATACGTTGTGATTTTTCAGATGCGAAGCAGCTCTTTGACTAGAATGTGTAACGTTGTCCGTCTGTCCGCACCACTTCTATCACCACATGTGTTGGAGTGGTTCCGAGTATCTCACGCCCTCCTAGCAGTGCACGGTGACGTCTCTCTCCCTCGCCTTCCATGCGCTCGCCGTGTGTCAGCTCTCTCTCACTTCACCCTCTCCACTGCTCAAAACGCTTGAGCCCTCTCCTCACATGGGCATCATCTCACCCATGCCACCTCTCTCCATCTGTCGGCGAGAAGAAGCCGCGGGCCGACGGGTAAGAGCGCTGCGCACAAGGCACTGCGCCGTGTCGCCTGTAGGCAGACAAATTAGGTGCTTTCTTCCCTTTCCTCACAAACCACTAACCAACCAACACCTCGACAATCTCGCGACGCCGACAATGTGGACAGCACGCCGCTGCTTGTCGTGCGATCGCGCTGATAGGCAGGAAGCCGCCGCAGCATGCATACCGCTAGTGTGCGCGTACCATTCCCAAGTGTCACCAGCTTTGCAAGGGTTGGCGAAGCCGATTGCGTTCGCTAATGGTGACGTCAACGCCGACAAGGTGCGAGCCAGGGAAGCAGGAACGCAAGCGTTGGCAGTGGAAGACAAGTGACACCTACGGGGTGCGAGTCAAGAACAACGATCGCGTTCGAGAATGCAGACGGCGCGCAGGTAACACCGATGAGACGCGAGCCAAGGAAGCCGAGTGCAAGTCTCTTCAACGCCTTCCGTGTCTTTGCGTTTCGAACAAACGTTTACTCGAATAAAACACCAAGTTTCGCTTCAAACCGTTCTTCCAGCACCCGCGTCGGCGCCCTTTTCAGCCGCCGGGTCAACGCCGTGCGCACCGCTGCTGCTTCGCATTCTATGAAGGTTCTCTTCGGGAAGATGATCCACATCTTTTTTAAATGCGAAGCATCTGTTAACGAACTTCGGCGACAATGAGCATATCTATCTATCTATCTATCTATCTATCTATCTATCTATCTATCTATCTATCTATCTTGCCGCCTACGACTTTTAGCTCTACTGGCCGTTTGGATATTGGTATCGATACAAAACTTGGTATGGCATAACATGATGTATGACGAGCATAATTGACCAGTCATAACACAAAAATCATGACATGTTTGTCATGAATGTCATGATTTGCATTTCATGGTGATGCTGCTCTTGCAGTGGTCTCGATCACATGACATGTTGCAAAACTGGTATCGTAATTCATGATCGCATGGTGAACATAAGCGACAGATCCTAACGTGCAAATCATGTCATGCATGTCATGCAAGTCATGAGTCATGACTACACGCCTCGCTCATGATGCGCTCGCAGCCGTCTCGTTAGCTTTACATATACCGAATTCGGCGTTACGTGATGCGAATGGATGACGAAGGTATATGACTGGTGCAAACGTGATAATCATGAGATGCGTGTCATGTGACCTTATGACTACAAGCCACTATCATGATTCCCTCGCAGCCGTTTCGCTAGCTTCACAAACACCAAATTTTGTATTACGGACGTGAATGGACGACAAAGGGACTTGACTGTGCAAGCATGATAATCATGTGATGCGTGTCATGTGCCAACAAGACTACCTGCTACGCTCATGATGCGCTCGCGGCCGTTTGGCTAGCTTCACATGTACTAAATTCAGTATTACGTGACGCGAATGGACGACATATGTAAATGACATGTCCAAACAGGATAATCATGACATGCGTGTCATGTAAAAACTGGACTACCTGCCGCAATCATGATGCGCTCGGGACCGTTTCGCTAGATTCATATATGCCAAATTCGGTATTACATAACGTGAATGGATGACGAAGGTATGTGACTGGTGAAACATATTACTCATGAGATTCGTGTCGTGTAAGTGCATGACCACATGCCACACTCAAGGCGTTAATACACTTAGACGTGACCCGGCGAGCGTGTGCTCCAGCGTTCGTTTCGTCGCCTCATGCCGGCGATGCCACGCCAGGCGCCGATCTGCCTGGCATATACTCGCAGGCACGCACCGCAATGCGTTGCTTTGACGCATGCGTGTTTGAGCATGCCCGGCGTCCCTTCGTCACAAAGCTAGGCAGACGCGGTGCATTCGGGGCAATGTGGTTGGTGCGAAATGCAGCATGTCGCATGTCGCACCAGTTGCCGCCGGGCTGCGCCGACAGACGCTGGTCGTGTCTGGCGTCAGACTATAGAGTGATCGCGTTTTGCTAGCGTAGCGTCGCTGCCCTCAGCGTGCACTCGTCAACGTTAAGTCGCAGTATATTGGGCCCTTCATTATGCTCTCCCCGCCGTTTCGCTAGTTTCACATATTCCAAGATTGGTATTACGGGACGTAAATGGACGACGAAGCTATGTGACTAGTGCAGACATGATAATCATGAGATGCGTGTCATCTAACAACACGACCACATGCCACGCTCATGATGCGCTCGCGCTCGTTGCACAAGCTTTACTTGTACCGAATTCAGTATTATGTGACGCGAACAGACGACATATGTAAATGACATGTCCAAACATGATAATCATGACATGCGTGTCATGTAACAACATGACTACATGCTGCGCTCATAGCACGCTCGCGGCCGTTCCGCTAGCTTCACATATACCAAATTTGGTATCAGGTGGCGTGATTTTATTATGAAGGTATGTGACACGTCCAAACATAATAATTATGACATGGAAGTTATGTACGGCATAATTTATCTCCGCCTCGTAACGTTGTTCTGATTTTAAACTGACATATGAACCTTCCTCATTCGTGCTTCGCATATCATCGATTCCCACTATACGCTAAATTTTTTATATTTTCTTTGAAGCAAGATCTGTAAATAAAATATTGTCAGTATATTGTGTGGTGCGCAAAAAGCTATCAAAACAACAAAGGTGCCTCGATTCTCGCACGTACAACAGAAATGCAATGATTGCGCTGGCGTAAAAAGCAGCGGAGAGTGAAAAGCACTGACGAAACAATACTTTTTGTAAGCGTGCATAAAAGAAGTTTACCGTTCTTTTTTTTTGTCTAGGAAACTAAAGTATTGCTTTTAGAAGTATAAAACTGTATTGTAGACGTGTCCTACATACGAGGGGCGAATGCAACGATGGATACATGCAAAGATATTAATGAGTGAGCGTGCACGACCTTCATTTTACGTAACCAAAAAGGCTGTGCCATTTCATACGCCCTTTCTACGTATGATTGAGCCAAAATATCACACTACATGTACTGTATATCAGATCGCAAACCTGCACACGTTGCTCACCGAAATAGCCGTAGCCGTAGTACATGTCAATGTGTCGCAGGGATGGGTTTGAACTATTGGAGTAGCGTCGACGTAAAGTAGGCCAAAGTCCAAGCTTCTTCTTTTTCTTCTTCGACCTCACACATTTCTATCTTCTTGATGCATTCACGCGTTCTTGCTGTTGTTTTCATCTGAAAATGGCTCGTACCCAATGGAGGAAATTTGCCGAGTATAAGGTGAATTTTTTCCAATATTTTCCGAACTGCCTCATTCCAAAAAATGCAAGTTACCTAATCATGATTTAAAGTGCTAATTACGAATTCAAAAATATCTATTGTACATATAATTTAGCAAGATAATCGTTTAGTCGCAGCAATGCATTTCTGAACGGTGAATAAAACCCCTCTGAGGCTGTATCCCAGAGTTTATTCGCAACAACGCCTCATTGTTCAGACTTCATTGGTAGGTTGGGTTCTATAAGCTTGTCTACGCCCAGTAGAACGTACTGGCTATGAATCACGCATTAAAAGGAAGGAAAACTGGTTCCCCACCTATTTCAGCTGGGCGCCGGGTGCCCCATCCAACCTCAACGAGATCGCGCATGATCCAGAGGCGCTCTTACCGACCGCGCTGCCACAGGGAAACCTCATTTCGGCGAGTTAAGGACAAATCGAGATGCGCCAATTACGTACAACATCACAAAGCACTTTTACCTTAAACGCCACATTTTTTCACCCACACATTCAAAACTTAACAGGCCGCAGGCAGTAACACTACGCCAATTACATACCTACACGTACCCAAACCTTGCCAAGCTTCACGTTTAGTATCTTGATGCATACCCCAGCGACACGTGACACTCGTACAGATGCTCTGGGAGTGTAGAAATGCTCCTCCCGACTCTACCTCAAACAAATGGGAGAGGTTCCTCAAAAGCTCACTTCTCGCCGACAAGCAACGGGCCGTCCAGCAGGCCCACGAAGGCACCGCAAGGTCATTCCTGTTAGTCCCTACGTGGGAGACGCCAGCTACGCGCCAAGCGCGTCCTGCAGGACTACAATAAAGTTCTTTCATTCCATTCCAACAACTGCAGCGACTAACCATAGTATAGCAGGGAATTTTGATGGTATGGAGGCAGAAAAAGGTTCGATATTTTTGTTGTTAATTGCGTTATTGCGTACATTATATTCTTTTTTGAACATGAAAGTGTTTCATGAATGCATCTATCAATGTTACAGTGATGCTTTTGCGTCCGGGATATGACGTCAAAAAGTTGGAACATCAGGTGGCAGAGACCAAGGTTAGCTATCTGGAGTTGAACGCATAACCTCTAGTTTGCCGCCGTGCATCGTAACCACTGCGCCACGGTTTTTTTTCTTTATTGCAGCATGTAATATTCAAACAAAAGCAAACACACTCCGACTAAGCTTCAAGCTAAATGCCATGGCTTCAGTGAAGATGAGCCATTTGCCACACATACCTAAAATGGTTTCAAATGTCATAATTCATCCATAGCATTTAACGGTTCATCATTGTAGCAGTCTTGCAAAAATTTCTCGCAACTTGCATATATGCTCTATAAAATAAATACGTACTGACCTCGCGTCTAAATCACAATGTATGACTGCCCTGCGGCTTGACCATATGCTGTGTAAGCCAAGGAGAAATAACATATTGTATTTTAGTAGGTCAGGTTTTATTGCTAAAAATCGAATCCTATATACTGCCTGCAGCATTCCCAAACATGGCTTTTATGTCTCACTCTTTCCTCTTACAGCGCCCTTGATCGGCGGTGTGGTGTGGGCATCTGGTAGCGGGAAGGCGAAGTAATGCATCAATACCATGGCCTCCGAGATTACCACCTGCAACGCGTCGCAGCTTTGCTAAAAGGTAGAGACCCTGGTAGGGTGTACACGATACGGGTTTCATTTCACTCTAGTCCGGCCGTGGTGTTCAATAAGTCTCTGGCGTGCCGCAGAACGGCGACCTTAGCATAAGTTCTGTGTTCAATTAGCGGTGCTCGTCTGGCTGTCATGCTGCTCCCTCTCATTAAACTCTCAAGATTAACCATTACAGCTACAAAAAAAGTGAACACTGATCAGAGACGTCATTCTTCGGGATCGAAATGTGCAAGTGCCATCTACGAGTACATTCAAGTTAAACGATGCTGTATTTGACACGCACAATAAACATCGCGCAAGCTTTTTCATACCAACCAATGTGCTGGTAACATTTACCTTCATCTCTAAAGGCATATTTTATTTTTGCGTAATATTGATTTACAAGAAATCAACCACGTGTCTTTGAAAGCTGTATATGGCTAAGATGGGCAGTATCGTGGCATCATGCCCCGCCATCGTGGTCAATAGTAGCTTAGGTACTAGCTGCTCTCCCGCAGGTCGTGGGATCGAATCCCGGCTGCAGCACCTGCATTTTCGATAAAGGAGGAAAGGCTGTAGGCTTGTGTGCTCAGATTTGTGTGCACGTTAAAGAACCCCAGGTAGTCATAATTCCTGGAGCCTTCCACTACGGTGTCTCTCATAATCATATTCTGGTTTTGGGGAAGTTAAACCCCACATATCAATCATCAATCGCGGCATCATACACGCGAGAAATGTTCAGTCGATCAGGAGGTACTTAGTGCACTTAGGATCCTATAGAGGATAGCATACATCCACGATGGTCTGTCTGTCTGTCTGTCTGTCTGTCTGTCTGTCTGTCTGTCTGTCTGTCTGTCTGTCTGTCTGTCTGTCTGTCTGTCTGTCTGTCTGTCTGTCTGTCTGTCTGTCTGTCGGTTGGTCGGTCGGTCGGTCGGTCGGTCGGTCCGTCGCGCCGTCGCTCCGTCGCTCCGTCGGTCGGCGGGTCGGTCGGTGGACCCCCTATTGGGCAAGGTGTGACGCGCCCTTGCACAGCTTCATATTTTGTAAAGGGTGCGCACCTTTACATCATGCAATCGTTGCTCTATTCCTATGTTGCGGCACCTGGCGCTATTTACGATTCTGCGTCGTGATATTATATGCGTAAAGGAGACTAATCCTACTACATGACATTGCTATATCGTTTTTTACGGTGCGATATAAAGCACTGGCGTGGCTCGCTTGTAAACCACCAGCTCACCAAGCAAAGGCCTAGGTGCCATTCTCCCTTGAACCAACCATTTTTAATGCAAAACTTTTCTTGGCGTACTGCAGACACTTTCAGCGTATCTATCTATCTATCTATCTATCTATCTATCTATCTATCTATCTATCTATCTATCTATCTATCTGTCTATCTGTCTGTCTGTCTGTCTGTCTGTCTGTCTGTTTGTCTGTCTGTCTGTCTGTCTGTCTGTCTGTCTGTCTGTCTGTCTGTCTGTCTGTCTGTCCTGTCTGTCTGTCTGTCTGTCTGTCTGTCTGTCTGTCTGTCTGTCTGTCTGTCTGTCTAGCTCGCCGCCTACGTTTGGGTGCTCTAGTGATAACCTCCTTAACTTGAAGTCGACCAAAATTAGTATGCGAGGGTAAGAAGACTTGTCCAATATGACTATTTAGTTGCGACATGAATAGTGTGAAAATCTCGTCGCGTACTACGTTAAACACTTCCTTCCAGAAACATGTGGCAAATACCTATACACCACAATTCGCGTTTGCGGTTATGCTCCACAGTTGTTCGGCAGTTTATTTTTGTCGAAGGATTGCGAGAAAAACATTGGTAACTTAAGTTCAAGAGCGCTAAGAAAAAACGAGATTGGCAGCGTTGACCCGACGAATCCAACAGATAAATGTTATGGTCCCAGCAGGAATGGAACCCAAGATTTCTGCATGACAATCAAGTAGTCTACTACGGAAGCATGCCAGGTCTCGTAACTTCTTTGGAAGAAGAACCTATGCAGTCCTAATGTTGGTAAACCGCCATTCGTGGTCGCAGTGCTGCCCGTCCTAATTTATAAGCATCACATCTGTACTCCAATAATATATGTGTCACGTCAGGTTAGCGTCAATAGAACTTAAGCGCCAATCATTGATGTATACCTTGCACTATCAAGGGCTACATTCTTCATGCTACATTTCAGCTTACCGCTTCTTGTAATGGTAATACTTATGTCGTTCTTGTTATGGTGCTCACCGTTACGCAATTGCAAAGAACTGATTATATAAAACATATGCAACATTTACCATTACGTGTCTGTTCATATAACATTGTTTCATACCATTAGCTTCGTTTCGAAGTTTCGTTCAACAAAATAATTACACCAATAGTCACCTTCCTTCCGCATGCTTTGCGTGATGTGTATATCCAAGGTAGGTGCGATCTGCCAAGTTTCTTTTTAAATATTACTTATTTCCTCCTATCTAAAATTCTCGTTGATCACATCGCCGACTTGTCGCGCACTACCAACGATGACGTGTTCACAGCCGACACCGCAATTTCTGCGAAACGAACATTTGACGCTAACGCGTCAACTTGGTTCTATAGCGCCTATAACCATATGTCACTCCTGCAACAAATTTATGCCTAAACGTTGAGCCGACTTTAAGAGGACATTGGTGCCACACAGTTTTTAGAAGCTGGCTTTACCAGATTATGTGTATCAAGTATGGGTGCGCTCAGTCGGATGTGCTGCTCAGTTGGCTGACGACCTGGCAGACAACCACTGATGCATCGTGGAAGTCCCAAATCTTAGTCTGGTTAGGCAACAACCACACAGAGAAAGTAGCCATCACGCAAGCATTAACATCTCTAACCACACCGCAAGGCGTGAAAGGCTCTTCCCTTCCCCCGCATTCTACTAGTATATACCGCAAACGTAGTGGTCGTGCAGTGACGGCGTAAAAAAAAGCTTAAAAGTCACAAAATCACATTTTACATCGGATGTGTAGCTTCATGTACGTGTAGTGTATGTGTATACGCCTCAGTGTGAAAGTAATTGCACTTTTTTCTGTGCCTGAGCGTATCGGGTCATGCGTCTTTGTCTCCTTTTTCACTGTCCACCTATTTGACATATCAAGGCACCCCGACTTTAACAGGCACACCACAGTCAAATCGCACCTAGTGTAGCGGCCATTCGTGGTGAGGTGGTTAATTGATCCCCACGTCGTTTACAGCTGGTGGGATACATCGAGTACATATGGGTGCGCTGTAAACCGATGCATTTCATAGGATCGGTACTGTGGCTTAGCACAAGGCTCTCTCCATCAAACACAAAATTTAAACAAAATATAAATTCAAGAAAAGATTGAGTCTTGAAGAGATGAATATTCTTGAACACCGGGTGTAGCTAGAGCCAATATTCAGGCAATTGGAGATGTATTCCCCTCAAGGCAACCACTTTTAAGTCACCGCCATTTGAGTTTGACATGCCTACTAGTCCGGAGAACTAGGCCACCCACCACCATGCCCGAGGATTCGTCCGCCGAGCCGTGGGTAGGGCCTTCATTCCGGAGGACCCATGCGGGAAACAGTTGACCTTGTATAACGACATCACCACCTACTACCCAATCCTGAGGCGAACGACACCACAACGCCACCAGAAGCTGACCAAGCAGCAGGAAATTATCCAGCGTGACTGCAGAAGCAGTCGTTCTCTGTATGTTTGCTCTCTAGCTTGACCTCATTAGCCTCCATCACCCATTACGCGCGGAAACAGCCACCCTCTTCCATATTCTCTGGAACTACAAGGAAGACCCCCACCCTTCCCGCTAATCTTCTGATAGCTCTCACACCTGCACCCTGGGGAAAATACTGTCATGCGTGAACCCGGAGGTCCAGCTTTGGGCCACAAACAGAGCCGGGAGAAAACTAATAGACATGGTATGGTAGACTATTTAGCCGTATATGTCATTGATTGGCTGTATGTTCTTTTTGTAACCAGGCGCAATTCTACGTGGGGAATCTGTCAGAAAACGGGTTGAACCTTGTTTTAGAAATGAAAGTGTTTCGTATTCTACAGAGCGGCGTATTGCCGCCACTTCACCCAAAATTAACAAGAAAGGAGTCTGTAGAATGGCGGAATTTACAAAATAGAACGCGTTGCAGACATGACCTCTCGCATATTATACGTCAGGATATATATGAAACGGAAAAATACAAGCGTTGTGTACCCAGAGCCATGTACTCCGGAGAAATATCCTATGGGAATACTAAGAGATCAGTGACCATAACGAGTACGCAGGCTCTATAACAGCCTTCGCTAGTACTGGTAATACAAGTTTCTTTGCACTGCCTTCTAGCATTGAGTGTGGGTCGTCCAGTGGTCCGAGGAAGCCTCCAGGGTTCAAGGACTCCTGGCAATCACATAGGCTGTTGCGTTTGTGTTAGGATGATCTTTCTCTTCCTAGCTGACTTTCCTTTGTGCACGTGCCCTTTCATATATAAATTAATGTGAGACAGTTTGTGGTTTTTCTTGCCCATATCATTCGACGTGCTTCTCAACTTAACTATAGAAAAGCACCAAACACCAGCGCCTTTTGAAAATGGACATCGATTTGTCATTCGTACTTCGTTCGTCATCATCTGGCCTGTGCCACTTAATACATTACTAAAAAAGGATGAATCAAATCACTTCAACCACAAGCCTGAGCTGTTTTGTTTAATTATGAATGGGTTCTCTCGTACACACCACAGTACTGTAAATATCAAAAGTATTCAAAACCTGCATGGGTGAAATCCTAACTCGCCTTCCGGAAAAAAGCAAAGAACAACAACATCGAGTAAAAACAACGCATTAAAAAATAGAAACATTTAAGTGCATGAACCGAACATCCTCGGTGGGATTTGTGCCTAACACGTCACTGGACATCATCCCTTCGCCCCCCCCCCCCACTTGAACAGGGTTTTTTACGCAGGGCTATGGTGAGGATATCTGAACTTAATTTTCCCGAAGAGTCGCCATCGTAACTTTGAGGAGCCCCGAGACCGGCCTCAGGAGTTTCTAGCCGCGCCTGCTTGTGCCACGAAAGTATACCTTGAGTGACGCGTTGAGGCGCACTTCGAAGTCTTGCAAAGCCCTTGCTCGAGGAGACTAGCACAGCGCTTAGCTGGTACGCCTCTCCTCCACGCTACATAAAATGGCAGACTGTCCACTCTGTTCCTTCCTCCTTCCCCACACTCCTCCTCTCGTCTGACTGTCGAGTTGAAGCGCATGCATGTCCTTGCAATAAGCCGGGCTTTCTGCCTGCCTATGCAACTTTCAGATGGCCGCCCTCTTTGCCCGACTCTGCATACGTTCTGGCGTCTTCCGGCATTTCTGTCTAAAGTTTCACAAACCGCTCTCCCGTCGGCTCTTTCGCAGTTCGCGGGAGAGATGAAGGAGGAGCTGCCTAGACTGGCATTAATTGCGCCCCCAACGTCAGCCTGTGTCGCGCCTCCTTCAAAACTCGGTGATGCTTGGTTACAACGTCTCAGCACGCTGTGGTCATTAGTGTGCAGCAGAACCCGATCCGTCGCTAAGTCGTGCGCCAGGGCGCTGTAAGACGCGGTCTAACCGGCTTGGTGTTACGCGGCCTTGGTTTCTTGCTCGGGAATTAAAGGAAATCACCGCTCCTTTGTACATGTGGGGGAAATCAAGGAATGGACCTAAAATAGCCTTGTTAGGGTGGTTTTGCGCAAGACGTGGGCACAAGAACAATAAAAGACACGGCTCTGCTTATTGAAATGCGAGCTTCGGTGTGATCGTTGGGAAACACAGAACGGTGGTTATACCAAAGTTTCGTCGGGAGAAACATTTTTTTTTCACAGCTGCTGGTAATACGCTATTCGGCTCACTTACAAATTTGCTGAGAAGTTGCCAAGAAATGAATACAGAAGTTAGTACAGAAACTTCTGAGGAAATTCGTGCGATTCTTTTTTGTAGCGTCACGATGCAAATGGTTCACCGAGAAGTTTTTTTGTTGCATCTCTTGACTCCTCAGACAATTTGCGGACTTTTCCAAAACTAATTTTCTATGAACCCTCCAACAGGCGTGCATTTTAGTTTTTTGTTAAGGCTGAATTCTATGCTGCCTTACTACATTGTTACTACATCGTGTTTACATTGGCCTCATTGACGTGCAGATAAAGGCATGAGCGCTTATAGGAGGAGAGGAACCTCAATCCGATTTGCATTGAGTGTGTTGCATAATTTCACGTGAATTTAGGCATCGAAATCTCTACATAAGGCCTCACCACCAGCAACCTGCTTGCCATATATATATATATATATATATATATATATATATATATATATATATATATATATATATATATATATATATATATATATATATATATATATATTATTCGGAGGCCGTAGGTTCGTCGAGTCCTGCTCACGGCAAGTTATTTTTTCACCCACTTTTCTTTCTTCTCATTTACTTTACATTGGTTCTAATAACTTACCCTGTACTTTCTTTGGCATTATTGTCTGTTAGATCTGATTATATTGTGTCAAAACGCGGAAAAACGAGCCCTTAGGTGTACACTTCTTTCCCCTATTCATTAACGAGGGTCTCGTACTGGCAGACTTGGTGCCGTTAGGTTGTATACGAGGGACTATTGGTCAGCTGCCAGCTCGTAAGAAGTTCACGTGCTACATGGCGCCATACAGGCTCATAAAAATAGTTTAGCACACTTGCCGCTATGGCTACAGGTGGCGCTGACTGACACTCTCACGTTTAAATTCACATATATACCCAATAAAGTGGCCGGGGGAACAGCCGCCGTGATCGCTCAGTGGTAGAGCATCGAACGCGTTTTTCGGCGGTCGTAGGTTCGATTCCTGCTCACGGCGAGGTATCTTTTCACCCACTTTTCTGTCTTCTTATTTACTTCACATTGGTTTTAATAACTTCTCCTATACACTGCTGGGCATTATTGCCTGTTATATCTCATTAACATTGTGTCAAAACACAGAAAAACGAGCCCTTAGGTATACACTTCTTTCATATATATATATATATATATATATATATATATATATATATATATATATAAATTTGTGTGTTATGTACTTTCACAAAACTATTCATTTTAGTCATTTTCCAAAAAAAAGTTTTCTTATATTGTAAATCTTACAAGAATTTTTTAATGCATCAGCCTAATGGATACCATAGAAAAGAGCTAGTACATGAGCCACAACACCTTCTTATAATTTATGAAGTAAGCAACGCCACCTGTTTGATTCACCGTAGAGAAGGAAGGTAACGCCTGCGCATCTGTCATAAATATGCGAATGGGAGGAAGGCTAATCTAGGTGCATGCACTGAAATTGTGGAAGGGTCACCGGTCATTCTAATATTTTCTAGAAATATGGCACACATATGATGCGGTAGAGCGATTTCTGAAGTTGCACTCAAGAGATTCTTCAAAAATTGCAGTTCTATTAATGAAGACATCGTGGCATTGCTTGCAAGTGGGCACGCAGGACCCAGTAGACGATTTTATGTAAGACCACTTTACACTGTTAAACGGATGTTTCCTAAACTTCTGTATATCTATGCGAATTATTTAGGTCATGGCACGTGGAATCATACAACCCTACTTTTTTTCGTACACATGCATCTATGGTAAAGCTTTTTTTTTAATTTTTAAAGGCACCAAATCGCGAGACGATGTTGGCCCCAAAACTCATCCGTAAAACTGTCTATGTTAGGGGTCGCTAACTAACCTCGGCTAGCGGCCAGCAGTCACGAAATTTACTCCCACAAAGGCCGGTACTGCGCAGATGGTAAGAGCAAGTGAGTTGGAAGGCGGAGAGAGTTTGAAAAAAATATGACATAACGTTGTCATTTCAAGAAAACCCCTGTTGCATTATTCCTCATATTGGAAATCTGGGAAAAAGGCCTATGTCAGGTTCCGAAAAAAATTATGTCGATACTTATTTTTGTAATGACTAAAGTTTGAACGCCAATCTTGGGAATAATTTTCGTTCCGCAGTGATGCTTCAACTGATAATGATGGCATAGCGTGCCTCTGAAAAAAAAAAGATGTTTGACACCAGTTTCGTCTCTTAATAGCTTACCCGAACTAAGGGCTGCCGGGGCCCAAACGTTGCACTATAGCCATTTAGCAAGGTCAAAAAAAGTTTATTTCGTGACGCCGGAGAAAGGTCAGCGGACCGAACGTTGGATACCCTGTGGTCCACTATATACAAAGTTTCTATCTCCCGATGGAACATCGCGTCAACCTCATCCATTAGGCATGGCTCGTAATGCTGCTTGCGTGTGAAGTCGGGCGTATTTCTCGCACCCGTCGCTCTTCACTGTTATACGTATAGCCCGATCATCTCGGTCTCTACGATTGGTTAAAATGCAGCGCCATCTGGGCGCTTCGCTGCATCGCCGCACAGGCGCCTCCACGTTTCCCGCATTCCTCGGAGCGATCCGTCATCTCTGCCGCATCTATTTTATCTTCGCGCGGCACATATATAGCCCGAGATGAATTGGCCGTCACCGCATTGCAGCAATTCTCCACTGACGCGTCCCCTTCTTTGAAAGTCAACACCGCAATCGGCTTTCATAACTTTCTATCGAGCAAAACCGTGCTCGGACGCCCTTTCCGGTACAATATCTTTTTTTTTCTTTTATCAAAAAAAAACAATGCTCCGTCGTGTTTCGCGAGGCGAAAGCTGACGCCACGACTCAGCAGCGAGAATTCGGGGGCCTCGGCAAGGCCCCCACAAAACTGGCAAAGCAAAAATGACTGATTGAAACCAAGACGCGGTTATTTTTCCTCGCTGCCGAAAGCATTCTGCTCACGTTTATAACTTAGGACCTCGTTACTTAAAGGAAAATAAAACGAAAACCACAGCTAGGACCGAGAGAACAAAAAAAACGAACGCGAAGATTGGAGAAAAATATTATCTGCTTGTACGGAACAGACCTGGAAGAGAGGCAAATAAAGTCTGTACGAAACCACGAACTCGAAAAAGAACACAGTAGTTGGTTCTATGTGGACGGGCGAGCCTAACTCGAAGGCAGCCGATCGACGTGCCGCAGTTTTAAGTGAATCTCAACGTATAACCACGAAGTTTGGCTAAGCAGAATCATTTATGCGTGGCTGAAATGTAAGATCGGTTCGGTGGAGTTCAGATTTCTTGTTGTGAGCAAATACGACTCAATTCAGTTTTCCTTTCGTTTTTGTTATTGTTATTTTGTAAACGTGCTCATAAACAATCAAGATTGGCGTATATCAAATTGAGTACAACGTAAAATTTGTGGGGGGAAGCAGACGGCCTGCCACTGAGATGGTAAATATTTTCCGAGAAATGTTTGGTGTGCAGCTCTGTCAAATAGCATGATAACTTGAGATAAGGGAAACTGGTGCAAGTTGATAGACGTGTGCGAGTAAGGAAGTTAGAAGGACGCGCAGTCCTTATTGGCGAGAGTTTTGTGATGCTTGTTGAACTTTGAAAAAGAGGGTACGTCGGTAACGTTCCAGAGTTTTAGAGGTTTGGGATATGAATGAATAATTTATTTATTTATTTATTTATTTATTTATATTGTGAAGAAGAAGATGTGCCTGCAGCAAGCAGCATCGCCAACGCCCGGCTCTCGCGGCTCGTGCTTCGGTTCGTTGCTGTGCCGATCGCTGGACGGTTCTTCACGCTGTCTCGTCGCTGTCTTTAACGGCTCATAAACCTCATCACATTTGGTGGAAGGTGCTGTTAATCCCCGTTGCTACACCCTGGAGCTGCGAAGCCGCACGCTACCACCTGTCATGACTACCAACGCCACTACATCGACGCCTTCGCTCCAGTTCAACTGCCCTGGCCATCCTAGGCTACGGGAGCCGAAGGTCTTCAGCGGTGCGGATGGGACCGACGTCGAAGACTGGCTGGAGCACTACGAACTGGTGAGCGCCAACAATAAGTGGGATGAAGCCGACAAGCTGGGCCACGTGATATTTTATCTCACTGGCGTCGCCGAATTGTGGTTCAATAACCACAAACACAACATCCCCACATGGAGCGTCTTCAAGACGTCATGTGCTGAAGTGTTCGGTCGGCCGGCTGTCCGCAAGCAGAGGGCAGAACAGCGCTTGCGCGTCCGCTCTCAGCAGACTGGCGAGACATTTACCAGCTATATTGAGGACGTCGTCGACCTTTGTCGACGTGTGAATGACACCATGCCCGAATCTGACAAGGTAAAAAACATCCTGAAGGGTATCGACGACGGCGCATTTCAAATGCTCTTGGCGAGAAATCCGAGCACGGTTTCCGAAGTCGTCAGCCTGTGTCAGAGCTACGACGAGTTAAAGAAGCAACGCACTCTGACTCGGCAGCCTCAGCATGGTGGTGAGTCACTGTCCAGTTTCGACACCCTGCCGGACAATTCACCGCTGCTTCAGCAAGTTCGAGCCTTCGTCCGTGAGGAAGTCGCCCGCCAACTTTCCCTAGTGCCCTTCACTCACGAGACCACCACCCGTCTACCTGCCCCGCTTCGCACTGCTATTTCGGAAGAGGTTGCCCAAGCTGTTCCTGTTGCGCACCACGAGCCGCCTCTATCCAGCCTTGCCCACTGCCAGCGTGCCGCGCAGCCGGTAGGCCCTCCTGTCGCCTATCCGCCAGCCATGCAGCCTGTGGCCGCGCCCCTAACGTATGCAGCGCAGCCTGTGGCTCCTCCTGTCGCCTGCTCGCAAGTGATGCAGCCTGTAGCAGCACCGTTCACATATGCAGACGCTGTGCGTAGGCTTCCGCAACCACCCTACACCTCGCGCTCACAGCCCGCGCACCCGGCTGCTTATACTGCACCTTGGGCGGCACCACCAGTAGCCAATTCTTGGAGGACGCCCGATAACCGACCGATATGCTACGCCTGCTTTACTCCCGGACACGTTGCCCGCTACTGCCGCCGTCGACCTCAGACGTTCGGCGACTATGTCCGATCGTCGCAAACCGGCAGCCAACCCTTCGCGCAATACGGGCCGGTCTCGTCACCTCGCTATGCCCCTCCTAACGACCCCGACTTCGTGACGCCGCGCGCAGCCTCTCCTCGTCGGCGATCGCCCTCCCCCATGCGTCGCCGGCCCAGACCTGACCAGGAAAACTAAGCACCGCAGTTCAAGAGGCAAGAACTGCGCCATTTTCGAACTGTCTAAGCCCTCGCCCCTCTCCTGCTAACGTGGTCGCAGTAACTGTTGAAGGTTATTCTACTTTCGCCCTTGTAGACACCGGCGCCGCTGTTTCTGTTATTGCCGCTAATGTCTGCCGTGTATTACGTAAAGTCACGACGCCGCTTTCGGGACTGTCACTCCACACCGCAAGTGCACAGCAAGCAACGCCTCTCGCAGCCTGCACTGCAAGAGTGTCCATCGAAGGCATTGTTTACACTGTGGAGTTTATTGTCCTCGCTGTCTGTTCGCATGATGTCATCCTCGGATGGGACTTCCTATCCCGCCATAATGCCGTCATCGACTGCGCACGCGCTGAAGTTGAGTTTTCACCCTTTTGTGATTTCCCATTACTTGACGCTCTTCATCAGCCGCCGAAGTTGTTCGTGCATGAAGACACCGATATTCCGCCTGAAAACTTCGCACTTGTTCCAATTTCATGCAACGCCTACACTGACGCTACAGTCTTTTTTATGCCTTCCGATATCTTCACGAGTCGTCGAGCTCTGCCGCTGCCTTTCGCAACGATTGACCTTGCCGCCGGAAGAAGCAATATGTTCATACTAAACCCGCTTTCCACAACTGTCACTTTGCTTGCGGGGGAATGTCTCGGCCGCGTGCAGGATCTCGACCCTTCGTCTTTGGTTGATGTCCCGGATGACTACTGCGACCACCCAAAATCACTGTCGGCCCTCGAGGAGTCGTCCAAGAATACGTTTTCCAGCGCCATCGCCGACACCCTTACTCCCACCGAACATGCCGACCTGCTTGATCTTCTGCATGAGTTCCGGAATTCCTTCGATGTGTCCCAACCTCAACTAGGCCGCACATCGCAAGTCAAGCATCATGTTAACACCGGCCTACACCAACCACTGCGTCAAAGACCATACCGTGTCTCCACTGAAGAGCGCCGCATAATCAACGATCAAGTCGAAGATATGCTTCGTAGAGACGTTATTCGACCATCTCACAGTCCCTGGGCGTCTCCTGTCGTCTTGGTGCGTAAGAAAGACGGATCTATCCGATTTTGCGTAGACTATCGTCGTTTGAATAAGATAACCCGCAAGGACGTATATCCTTTGCCGCGCATTGATGACGCCATCGACACCCTTCACGGAGCGGAATTCTTCTCGTCGCTGGATTTGCGGTCTGGCTACTGGCAAGTTCCAATGGCTGAAGCCGATCGCCAAAAAACTGCATTTATTACACCTGACGGACTATATGAGTTTAACGTCATGCCCTTTGGGCTTTGTAACGCGCCTGCCACGTTTGAACGACTTATGGATAATACGCTACGTGGCCTCAAGTGGAATATGTGCCTATGCTACCTCGACGATGTCGTGGTTTTCTCGCACGACTTTCCTACGCACCTCCTTCGCCTCAGGCAGGTTTTGACTTGTCTGACCAAAGCTGGCCTGCAGCTTAACCTGAAAAAATGCCGCTTCGCTGCACGCGAGCTCGTCATCCTAGGCCACATCGTGTCGAAGCACGGCGTATTACCCGACCCAGCAAAACTTCGAGCAGTCGCAGAATTTCCCAAGCCGACGACCATGAAGGAACTTCGCAGTTTTGTAGGCCTATGCTCATATTTCCGGCGCTTTGTTCGCAATTTTGCATCCATCATGTCACCATTAACCCAGCTTCTTCGCGGTGACGTGAACCTCTCCTCCTGGTCCCCTTCATGTGACGTTGCCTTCACTACTCTGCGCCATCTGCTCACCTCGCCACCTATTCTTCGCCACTTCGACCCGATGGCTCCTACCGAAGTGCACACCGACGCCAGCGGCGTCGGGCTAGGTGCTGTCCTCGCGCAACGAAAACCCGGCTATTCAGAATACGTTGTAGCCTACGCTAGCCGCACTCTGACGAAAGCCGAAACTAATTACAGCGTGACAGAAAAAGAGTGTTTGGCTCTGGTGTGGGCGCTTGGAAAGTTCCGGCCGTACTTATACGGCCGCCCGTTCGATCTAGTAACTGATCACCACGCGCTTTGCTGGCTCTCCACGCTGAAAGACCCTTGTGGCCGCCTTGCGCGATGGGCACTCCGAATCCAAGAGTACGACATTCGCGTCGTATACCGCTGTGGACGCAAACACTCTGACGCTGACGCCCTGTCCCGCTCACCTTTGCCACCAGATCCGACGTGCGGAAACACGTGCCTCCAGTACTTGTCATCGTTAAATCTTGACTCAATTGCCACCGAACAACGTCGTGACCCGTGGATCGCATCTCTTCTCGAATATCTATCCGGTACGCCCAACCTTCCGGTATCTCGATCCCTCCGACGTCAAGCTTTCCATTTTGCCATCCGCGATCAACTTCTCCATCGACGCAACTACTCTCCTGATGGCCGCCGGTGGCTACTGGTCATTCCACGCACTTTGCGATCGCAGGTATGCGCTTCTCTTCACGACGATCCACAATGTGGCCACGCCGGGGTGTTCAAAACATATGAACGCCTTCGCCATCGCTATTACTGGCGCGGCATGTACAATTTCGTACGCAAATTTGTGCAGTGCTGTCCTGACTGCCAGCGACGCAAATCAACACCGCTACGTGCTACTGGCGAATTGCAGCCACTTCCGTGCCCTGCCAAGCCTTTTGATCGCGTTGGCGTTGACCTCTACGGCCCCCTTCCATTGACATCAGATGGCAATCGGTGGATTATAGTGGCGGTCGACCATCTAACACGCTACGCCGAAACAGCCGCTTTACCGAGCGCTACCGCTCAGCATGTCGCCTCTTTCATTTTACGTCAATTTATCCTTCGACATGGCGCACCTCGAGAGCTCCTTAGTGACAGAGGCCTCGCTTTTCTCTCCGAGGTCGTCGAAGCTCTGCTTTCGGAATGCCACGTCATTCATCGGAAAACGACGGCATACCACCCGCAGACTAATGGGCTAACGGAACGGTTTAACCGCACGCTGGGTGATATGCTCTCAATGTACGTGGCATCTAATCATAGCAACTGGGACCGTGTTCTCCCATACGTGACATTTGCATACAATACTGCAATACAAACAACCACGGGATTTTCACCTTTCTTTCTTCTTTATGGACGTGACCCTTCCCATACAATTGATACTCTGCTTCCCTACCGTCCTGATGCTTCCGAATGTCCACCTATCTCCGATGCTGCTCGACAAGCCGAAGAGTGCCGCCAGCTCGCCCGTGCGTTCACCTCGGACGAGCAGCAACGCCAGAAAGAAAACCGTTGCACCTCTCTTCCGGATCCCAACTATGCCCCAGGGTCTCTCGTGTGGCTTGCCATCCCATACCAAACTCCGGGACTCTCATCAAAACTTGTCCCCCGGTACGAGGGGCCTTACACCGTTTTAGAGAAAACCTCCCCGGTTAATTACTTAATTGAGCCAGTTTCCCGATCGGATGACATGCGCCGGCGTGCACGTGACATCGTCCATGTTTCCCGCCTAAAACCGTATCATGAGCCTCTCCCTGAAACTTCTTAGGTCGCCAGGATGGCTCTTTTTTCAGCGGGGGCGATATTGTGAAGAAGAAGATGTGCCTGCAGCAAGCAGCATCGCCAACGCCCGGCTCTCGCGGCTCGTGCTTCGGTTCGTTGCTGTGCCGATCGCTGGACGGTTCTTCACGCTGTCTCGTCGCTGCCTTTAACGGCTAATAAACCTCTTCACAATTTATTTACTAAATGCGAAGCATTTCTTAGCGAACTTCGGCGAGTTTGAGCGTATCTATCTATTCATATATATATATATATATATATATATATATATATATGAGATATAACAGACAGTAATGCCAAGGAATGTACAGGGGAAGTTATTAAAACCAATGGAATGTAAATAAGAAGAAAGAAAAGTGGATGAAAAAATTACCAACTGTGAGCAGGAATCGAACCTACGACCTTCGAATTACGCGTTCGATGCTCTTCGAATTACGCGTTCGACGCTCATCATGCGCTTGCGGTCGTTTCTCTACCTTCACATATACCAATATACCAAGTTGTTGTTGCATGACGTCAATTGACGGCGACGAAGGTCGTAGGTTCGATTCCTGCTCACAGTTGGTAATTTTTTCATCCACTTTTCTTTCTTCTTATTTACATTCCATTGGTTTTAATAACTTCCCCTGTACATTCCTTGGCATTACTGTCTGTTATATCTCATTAATATTGTGTTAAAACACGGAAAAACGAGCCCTTAGGTATACACTTCTTTCCCTTATATATATATATATATATATATATATATATATATATATATATATATATATATATATATATATATATATATATAGCCACCCACAACTTTAAGCTCTCCTGGCCGTTTGGATAATGATATCGATACCAAACTTAGTATGGCATAACATGACTGTATTACGAGCATATTTGACTAGTCGTAACATAAAAATCATGGCATGTATGTCATGAATTTCATGATTTACATATAAAGGTATCGCTGCTGTTGTGGTGGTTTCGTTCACATGGCATGTTGCAAAACTGGTATGGGATGACATGATTGCATGCCGAACACAAGCGACAGACCCTAACGGGGAAATGATGACACGCATGTGATGTAAGTCATGAGTCATGACTACATGCCACGCTCATGACGCGCTCGCAGCAATCTCGCTAGCTTCACATATACCAAATTCGGCGTTTCGTGATGCAAATGGACGACGAAGGTATGTGACTGGTCAAAACAAAGTAATCATGAGATGCGTGTCATTTGACAATATGACTACAAGCCACACTCATGATGCCCTCACAGCCGTTTCGCTAGCTTCACAAACACCAAATTTGGTATTACGAACGTGAAAGGACGACAAAGGGATTTGACTCGTGCAAGCATGATAATCATGTGATGCGTGTCATGTAACAACATGACCACATGCTACGCTCATGATACGCTCGCGGCCGTCTCGCTTGCTTCACATGTATCAAATTCAGTATTACGTGACGCGAACAGACGACATATGTAAATGACATGTCTAAACATGATAATCATGACATGCGTGTCATGTAACAACATGACAACATAGCGCACTCATGATGTGTTCGGGGCCGTTTCGCTAGATTCATATATGCCAAATTTGGTATTACGTCACGTGAATGGATGACGAAGGTATGCGACTGGTTCAAACATGATAATTATGAGATGCGTGTTATGTAGGAGCATGACGACATGTCACACTCAAGGCGCCAATACACTTAAACGTGACCCGGTGCGCGTGTGCTCCAGCGTTCGTTTCGT
This sequence comes from Rhipicephalus annulatus, assembly GCA_013436015.1. Lineage (NCBI taxonomy): Eukaryota > Metazoa > Arthropoda > Arachnida > Ixodida > Ixodidae > Rhipicephalus > Rhipicephalus annulatus. The sequence continues at coordinate 289,524 of WOVY01009427.1, forward strand.
CAAGTCATGCCGACGATGCCACGTCAGGCGCCGATCTGCGTGGTATATCTTCACCGAAACGCACCGCCCTGCGTTGCTTTGACCCATGCGCGTATCAGCACGCCCGGCGCCCCTGCGTCACGAAGCTAGGCAGACGCGGTGCATTCTTGGTAACGTGGTTGGTGCGAAATGCATCATGTCGCATTTCGCGCCAGTTGCCGCCGGGCTGCGCCGACAAACGGTGGTCGCGTCTGGCGTCTGACTGTAGAGTGTTCGCGTTTTGCTAGCGTAGTGTCGCTGCGCCCAGCGTGCACTCGTCAACGTTATGTTGCAGTATATTGGGTCCTTCATGATGCTCTCTTCGCCGTTTCGCTAGCTTCACATATTGCAAGTTTGGTATTACGGAACGTGAATGAAGGACGAAGGTATGTGACTGGTGCAAACATGATAGTCATGAGATCTGTGTCAGGTAACAACACGACCACATGCCACGCTCATCATGCGCTTGCGGTCGTTTCTCTACCTTCACATATACCAATATACCAAGTTGTTGTTGCATGACGTCAATTGACGGCGACGTTAAATGACACGCCCGAACATGATAATCATGATATGCGTGTCATATAAGACGTGACTACATGCTACGCTCATAGCACGCTCGCGGCCGTTTCGCTAGCTCCACATATACCAAATTTGGTATCAGATGGCGTGAATAGATGATGAAGGTAAATTAGACGTCCGAACATAATAATTATGACATGAAAGTTATGTACGGCATAATTTACCTCCACCTCGTAACGTTATTCTGATTTGAAACTGACATATAAACCTTCCTCATTCGTGCTTCGCTTATCATCGATTCCCACTATACATGGCATCTGTTTATTTATTTATTTATTTATTTATTTATTTATTTATTTATTTATTTATTTATTTATTTATTTATTCATTTATTCGCATACACAGATACGCAGAACACACTGAGAAAAGAGGGAGGGATCTAGCTGACAACTGCCACCCGGAGGAACACAATCCCTGCTTACTCTTTCGGGAGGAGCGAAGAGAGGAAAGAATGGTAGAATGAGTAGTGAATACATGATTCATAACAGAAGTTGCCTTTAGCCCAAAGGGCAAGTGATCGAGTGCATTCACGTACCCTCATTGCGGCCCGTGAAGTTATGTGTGTACTCGCTCCCACATTAAATGCCCTTCGATACGCAGTTTTGATACTAAGGGTACGTCAGGGAGCTTACGTCGAAACCGAGATGCAAAGCCAAGAGAAATAACAGTATGTACCATCTGCCTTGACGAGCAAAAGTGCGTTGCGTGAAACACACACTCGTGTGGTGCTCAAAACACTTTGGTGTTGAGATTTCCGCAGTCGCCAACGAACTCGTTTAAGTAGTGCAAGCTGCAATAAAAAAAAAGGTGGCAGGCGAACCGAACGGTAATAACCGGCCGTAGTTTCAGTGGCTGTACAACTTTGCGATGTTCCCTGTGATCGATTGCAATCGAACAGCCGGCGTCCATTGGTTTTTACTAAGACAATGAGAAAAATTGAAAAAAAAAACTAATTAGACCCCTTTTCAGCGTCCTAGTAAGGGAACAGCGGTTCCATTTTCTTCAACGCAAAAAAAAAACAAAAAAAGAGAAAGTAGAAGCAATGCTGGAAGTTTCTTGACGAAGCCTCGCCAGGATCTCTCAGCGGCACTTCTTGGCGGCGCTGGCATGCACGACAAGGCGACCCGTGGGAATCGCGCTTTCATTCAGAAAAGAAGTGCGCAGCGTATACCCAGCTCGAGCTGGAGGACGCGAGGAGCTATCTAGCGACTTGGAGGCAATGGCGAAACAACAGAGAACACCTTCTTTTTTGTGTGTGTATTTCGCCCTCGCTACCATGGAAGTGTTGGAGCAAGCTTCCTCATTAATTCTGACCTCCCGCGGCTCCATCCACGACGTTTCGAAAACTGGGTGGTAGCAGCACCTTTCGTTCGTCTGACTCTGCAGTAAAAAAAAATTTAAGGAACAAGAGTTGTGAGCTAGGTGCCGCCGGAGAATTAGAATCAACTTCTCCGATGCGCCTTAACATTTTTCTCTCTTCAGACCTCTCTTTGGAGCTTCATTGCTGTTTTACCCTTCCGAACGCACACTGTCGTCCCTCTCTTCTTGTGAGTTCTTTCTGGCTGCCTTTGTAATCCGAGTCCCTTCCGAGAAAGGAATCTTCTTACCATTCTCGCAGTTGGTCGTGAGTCACGCTCGCCGCTGGTATCCAGTGCGTGCGCTGCGTGCGACTGTGGGCGTTGCTTGGCACACTCTTTCGCTTCATCCTGAATAATTCGGCAGCATGCATAATGTTTGAGGGAGCAGGAAGGGGGTCTGGGGACGGGAAGGTCTTCATTTTTTTATATTTTTACGGAAAGTAGCAGTGCTGGCCTGGAGAGGTTTTAGACTGGCTGGCCGGCTGACATGCCAGTTCGGAGTTCTCTGACGTCTCGAACTGACAACGTAGTCTACGCGTAACATTCTTCTTTTGTACTACAACCTTTTTTTTTAAAACTCCGCAGCGAGGAAATACAGTAGCCGGGTGAATGGCCGAATGCAGCAAATAGGAGAGGCGCAATGACGAAATTCAAATTTCAAGCCTTTCCGGGTCGGTTGTCACGCAAGAATGAAGAGAAAGTTGAAACGTTGAAAGAAAACGAAAAGAGCAGCATAAAGGCGTCTGCCTTTCGGTATCTATAGGACAGAATGCACAGACGAGAACAAATCGAAGCTAGAAATTGTTCGAACGGTGTTAGTTTTGTGAAAAGTGTGTGGAGAATTTGTCTTGTTGAGTAGGAAGTCTATCTAAAATGAAAAGCAGAAAAATAAAGCAGGTGGGAGAATCGTTGAGCGAGTTGATAAGCGACTACAAGTGGCAAAGCGAAAAAGTGTAAGCAATGACAATTGGTTTGTAACAACGACGACAGCGGTAAGAGCAGCGAAACCTGATGAGATTTCATGCAGTGCGTAGCACACAAGACGAATCATAGCAAGCACGCACACCGCTGTTCATGTGTGTGATATACGTCCGCCACCTGTTCGTCCAATCCGCTTCACATTCTACCAGCCGTCTCGCTTCGCATTTGCCTCGTATCACCTTGTTTCATCCACGCTGTAAATATTGGCGCAATCGTATACTGAGTCTCCGAACTATTGCTATTGCTCTGGAAGCACGATATACTGAACACTCGCTAAATAAGTATAGAGTAGGACGAAAACCCACCTGAGCAGGAGAAGACACGAGAACAGCTAAAATCTACAGTGAGCACGAAAGCTCCTAGAACCATAGAATTTCCCAAAATTAACTAGAGGGCACTCTAGCGCTGCGATCGTTCAGCGACCATGGGAATGATGGGTAGTACACACATTTGCCTAGTCTTCGTACTTGCGGCTTCGTTTGTTGCTGGTTACGGTTTTGCTTTGAAAGAAAGAACGAACCCTTTTGAACTTAGTGACCTAATTCAAAATGGTAAGCCTAAAAGAATAAGCTTGTGAAGCGCGAACGGTGAACACTTGCTTATTTATGTTTTCGTAAAAAACAGCTCCAAGCCACACGAACGCACACACAGCCAGACGCAGGCCAGAAGTACGAAAATTAGACAAATCTGTCTACTACCCATCATTCCCATGCTCGCTGAAGCACCGTGTGTTGCAGCTCCCATAGACACTAGCGCCAGAGTTCCCTCTAGTGTATATTAAGAAACTCTATGCCCAGAACAACCACACGATGTCGCTCCCGTGAAAGAGGCGTTAGGTCTTGTTTTTTTTTTTTTTGCGCTGACTTTCGTGGTTACTGCCCTTTTTACTGGCCACAGTCTTGCGGACTGCCGGGAAATCATTTAAAAGTTGTCCAGTAGCATGGCCATTTCATGCACTTGTCCACCTTCAAGATTTAAGAACCGGCCCAAACCATCACATCCCTTCTGCACATCACTGTTTTTCTTCCGCGTTCAGACGTTTCTTGCTGATAGCCCATCGTTTTCCGCCGTCCCTCGTACCTATACGAACCTGCTTAGCTATGCGGAGTGGCTTGTTGAAATTCGGAGACAATCAGCCATCCGCTTAGCAAAGGCGGCTTGTTCAGCTTCCTGAAACCGAATCCCGGGAGTAGGTGACGAGGCTGACGCACCCCTTATTATAATGTGCGTAATGTTGAGAACGAGGAGTGGACGGTTGAAAAGGAATGGACTATTCGCATGGTAGTGCACTGCGTACGGTCAGGAAAATGATAATCTGTCGTCTTCCATTCGAAAGCGACATTTAGGAATAAAAATAACGCTCACAGTGGAGTCAGAACGATGTTGAAATCCTTTGAACAACCTGAGTGCTTCTCCGTTTATTCTTATATACATGAGTCACATATTCTGAGAGTGTGTTTGTTCTTTACGCGCTCTGTGTGGCGTGTAATCGAGAGAGTGAATGTTCTCGAAGCTTACTCAGTTCAGTGTCTGGTCCTTTCGGAATAGAACGCATGCGTTGTATTCTAAGTGTTTGCGAGTGCAGCTCTACTCGGTATTGTTTATACATACGGAATTTATTGACTAGACCCTGACATATTCTCTGAGAATCGATGACGTCATGACGAAGTATCACGCGAGTCCTCCGACGACATCGCGAATAAACTTTCGTTTGCTCGTCTTTCCCGACTTATCGAACTTCCTCTCGAGCGAAAAAATTATTCAATCAGAAAAGAGTTTATGTTAAGAAGCTGGACGCGCAAATACGGACAGAAGAAAGAAGTAGAGACAATACAAACGTTAAAAAATTAGCTTTTTTTTTTGCTTCGGAAGAAGGGTCTCAGATGGACTCAGTCTCCCTTGCATTTGCGATATCGTCACCCCTCCTATCACCGCCGTAAATGCGAACATTCGAGCGACGTCAATAAAAATATTTTGGCAATTTACATGCCAATAATACGGTATGATAAGGAGGCCCACTGTTGCTGGGGGCTCGAGCAGTAATTTAGAACTCCTCCTATAACTGCTTCCTTCCTCTATGTCGGGAATGCTACATTCGTTCACGTGCTTACCAGCGCAATACTCAAGTTATGACAGACATCAAAGATGGTTATACGAGAAACAAAGAAATGCTATTGTAAGGCTACAATGAACTGACATGTGAACGTAAAGTAACGAATGATCTCTATAAAAGAACAGTTGCCACATTAGAAAAAATTGATGACCGACGAGCCCACGATCATGACGGCATCGGTTATTGGAATACAGAGCATACAAGGACGCGTGTGACCAGCGCACCATTGATGGCCGCATGTTTTTTACACGTGCCAGCACCAAGAAGTTATCGTTCGACAGAACCACTGTGAAACATGACCAAGGCCAAAGAGAGTACGATGTACTCTAAATCATCGTTAAACACTGTTTCTAAACATGTAAAGCCCAGTTTTTGCAGTTCTGATTTTGTCGATGCAGCCTCATAAAGTACTCTAAATCGTTAAACACTTTTTTAAACCCGTTTGTGGAATTTTGAGATGAATTTGCAATCCTGGAAATCAGAACAGTTCAATATACAGGTAATTTTTAGGGGTGAAGCTCTTGTTAGTCTAACCTTGTCCTGCATCAGGCGTAACCAGCCGGGCAGACAGACGAACGGACGTACCCTTCACCCAAACTCATCAACAATCACTCTGTGGATATGCTTCGATGTTTCGTTGACTCGGCCTCATGAAATGTGAGGCTCACGGGATGGCTTTTTGCCCATAGTAGAGTACCAGGTACTCTAAATCGTTAACTACTTTTCAATCGTTCTGTGGGTGCATTGTAGTAGGACATGCACAGTCCCTGATCCACATCCAGGTAACTGGTAAGGGGTTACAATGTGCCCTAACTTTAGGGGCGAAGCTTCTAACCTTGTGCGCCGTCAGGCGTAACTGGCAGTATCTTACAAGCCGCGCTGGCTCGTGGTCGTCGTAAGACAGATGGGCAGACAAACAGACAGATGTTTTGCCCCACTCATCATTCTCACTGTGTCGATATGCTGTGATTTTTTTTGTCAACATGGCGTCATCAAGTGTGAGGTCCACGGGATGGTTTTCAGCTCTGCCATAGTAAAGTATCAAGTACTCTAAATCGTTAACCACTTTTTCTAAACACACAACGAACGACGACCTCCAAACCGAAACGTTGAATGCCTCGTGCACCTGGAAGACCAGCGGCAACTCGTCGCAAGGACCGAGAATGCAGTTGAAGCAAGAGGGTTCTTAGACTAGGGAACCCTCCCACTTTAGGGACATCACTTAGAACATTGTTTCGAAATAAACGTCTCTTTCTTTCGTACGTGGGGAATATGAATGGCCGCATGTTTTTTTCATAGCATGACCTCCGACATGGCGAGCGCGCGACTATATTTTCTCTCCAGCCTTCCCGATTGCTGTGCTCCCAAGCAAAGCGAGCGACTATCATCTGGCGCATCCCGCTACAGCAAGGTGAAGGCGCAGATTCCAGCAATGGCGGAGACTGAAGCAGAGAGCAGAGCACACTGGAATCGAGAGTGGGTGTTTTTTTTGGGGGGGGGGAGCGTATGAGTAAGAATCACCGCCGGAAGCTTCTAGCTGCACTAAAGGCAAATATTTTTGTTTTCGGTCACTGAATTTGTTTTGGTCGAATTTACGAAGAAAACGTGGCCATTGCAAAATTTTCCCAATTTATACCATTTTAAGGAGCTGCTAATTCGTTTCTTGGCAGTGTTTCCTTTCTTTACGGCCTTTTTCATGTCGATGCAGCATATCTTCCTTTGAGAAATATAGAGTAACTCTAGTATCATCGTTGAATCATAGCACCCTCTTACTGTGGCACATTGTTTCAGTATTTTGCTGCATACAAATATTTATGAGGTGGAGAACCGAAGCACAGTTACGTTCTAAATAAATAAGCGCCTAGGTCATATAACTGAAGCAAAGTGAAATGCCATTCTGCCTCAGTATTGTGGAAGGCTTCGATTAGCTGACCTGCATTTACCCCCCACCCTCGTCTTTCGCAGAGAAAGTGCCTGAGTTGTCATCGTCTCCTTTTTCGTCAACTGTATTTTGATGATGTTTTGGTAGCACAATGACAATACCAGTATCAGGTTCTCTTACTCTACTCGCGACTGCATCCAAATCAAAGGGTCGCACATGCGGCAGAACGGTGCCTTTCTGAAACTACGTATTCGTCAAGGTATACTACCGAAGAAAGAAAAAGTGTAGATTGCCACTGCTACGTAACGTGCAGTGTTTCATACCAGATACACAAAACTGAACGCGTGCTACGTTATTCTTGAACAAGCAAAAGATCTCGATGTTCGTCCTTACAATGACCAACATATTTACCGGACACCATACCACTCACAGAGCGAATGGGCGACCATTCGCACTGTGACCACTGCGCCGCTGTGATTACAATAGCACGCCTGCAAGAATTTCGGTATGGCGTTACCATAAAAGCAGCGCTAATATGATGAAAGGAAATAGAAACGAAACTGTTTAATCGACCAAGTGTACCGCACGGGCGTAGAACGCTGCACTCTTTTGACATCGCTTGCGGATAGGGCTGTCGCTTTTTTTTCTTCTTTGCCAGTGCCCCGTATAGTCTAAAGCCCACAAACTTTGAAGCATAGTAAGTTTACACCACATGCGGATCTCTTGCAGAGGCATCACACATACACACGTATAAGTGCAGCGCTAATTCACGGGAAAAAAAGTCCATTTGATAATATGGGTGCCCTAGCTTTGACTTCACCTCTCGTAAACCTTGGCCCGACATTCCCAAATAATCACAAAACTATATTTAAAAAAAGGAAGAAACCATTTTTTTTCCCGCCACGTGCAAGTTTCGCTAACAGCGTGGAAGCCTTTTCATCCATACAAAGGAGCGCCGCGATGCAGATAAAAAAGCGGGCCACGCCCACCCATGAAAACATATGCTATGTCCATCCGATTGGGACGGCGGGAAAACAACCCATCGGGCGCCCGCCATCTCGGAGGCCATGGTCATGTCCATGAGGGGCGCTGATGAACACTTCTGGGGTAACCCTCAAGCCGGCCTCATACAGTGACATGATGTGGAGGATGGTGTTGGGATAAACATTCGACCCCCTCCCTGTGGAGAGTTATCTTGCGCATGCTTACGCTAGTAATTGTAGTAGTAGTAATAGTAAAAGTAGTAACAGCAGTAGTAGCAGTGATGGTGGTAGTAGTAGTATTAGTCGTGGTAACAGTATCAGTACCGCCAGCAGTAGAAGTAGTAATAGTAGTAGTAGTATTAGTAGTAGCCCTGCAGGTCACATGATCAGAGTAGGACGTCAATAAGAAGAATTAAAATGAAGTGATAATTATCATGTCGATTGATGATTACGCTGTTTGCGCTCTTGCGCAGCCGTGATGAAATTGCGGTTCTCGGCGAATGCGAGGGTGGAATAGGCCAGAGCTGCACTGGAATGTTTTTAGCGTGAACAGCGTCCAGCGTGGCCATGAATGAACATACCCCTTCGTCCGGGATCCTCATGCTTAAGCATGGAAAGCTATTCGGAGTGTGCATCGAACTATATTGTCCGTTTGGGTGGAGCACATTTCCTTACTCAAGAGAGCAGCGATTCGTGACTTCATTGTACTCTTTACGGTGCCAACGAACCAGACCCGCACCGCATACTTCGAGAGAGAGAGAGAGAAATAAATAAAAGGAAGAGACAGGGACGTTATCCTAGACGAACTTGTTTGCTACCCTGTACGGGGGTGGGGAAAAGGGTCGGAAAGAGGATAGAAATAGAGAGATAAAAAATTAATTAGAAAAAAAAACACATGCGCACACATTCAGAGAGTTCCGATCACAGTCGTTTGGACAGGCCGGTTGAACGCAAGAAGCGCAGGAGCGCCTTCACAGCCTTCTTCTGCAACATAAAGTCCTGTCGGCAGCGCAGGATTCTTTCTTCCGAAAGAGGCTGGTTGTCCAGTTCATCTAGTGCATTGCAGAGTGACTGTCTCTGCGAGCAGTATTGTGGGCATTCACAAAGAATGTGCCAAGTTGTTTCATCACTGCCACAATGGTCGCATGCAGCAGTGTCAGCCATTCCAATGCGGAACGCGTACGCATTGGTAAATGCGACGCCCAACCATAATCTGCGCAGCATATATAGTAGCGTCTCGTCGGCGCAATTCTAGGGGAATTCGAAGACTAAGAGTTGGGTCCAAACTACCAAACTGTGCATGGATGAAATGTGACTCGTTCCATTGTGACGAGGTGCGCTTGCGAGCAAGCATGCGGAGTTTCCGTGCAGCGTCAGTTCTGGAAAGTGGAATTGATATTTCATCGCTTTCAGTATGGGCAGAACGGGCAGTTCGATCGGCCCGTTCATTGCCAATTATTCCACAATGACTTGGGAGCCATTGAAAGGCTATTTCATGTCCTTCCTTAATGAGTTGGTGAGTCTTTTCTGCAATCTCAAATACCAGCTGTTCGTACGGGCCGTGGCGTAAAGGTGATAGAAGGGATTGCAGTGACGCCTTTGAGTCACTGAAAATTGTCCATTTTTGTGGCTGTTGGTCGTTGATGCATTGCAATGCGGCACGAAGAGCTGTGAGCTCTGCTCCCGTTGATGTCACAAGGTGGGAGGTCTTGAATTTTCTTGTCTTGTCTTTTATCGGTATAACAAATGATGCCGCTGAACTCTTCTGTAAAACAGAGCCGTTGGTGTATACGTGTATACAGCCTTGATACGTCTCGTATAACAAGAGCAGAGCAAGCTGTCTAAGAGCAGGTGACGACATATCTGCTTTTTTCTGGATGCCAGGTATAGTTAGCCTGATGTTAGCCTGAGTCAGGCACCAGGGAGGAGTCGAAGGCCTGGCGGTGGGTGTGAAGCATGTTGGCAAAGAATGGCGATATGTGGTGACCGTTTGGCAAAATGACGAACGTGGTCTGTCTGCTGGTAAAGAGGCTAGGTGGTGGCAGGGTGTCCGAGCAATATGCCTTATATGTGTCCTGAGTGCCTCAACGTCGATATGTGTCGTGATGAGGTGGTCACTGGCGATAACTATAGTAGCCATTGTCGTCGCACTACGAGGCAAGCCGAGGCAAATCCGCAGTGCCTGGGACTGAACACTCTGTAGTGTTCGAAGGCTTGTTTTGCTTGCATTGGTCAATGCCGGTAAACTGTACCGCAGAAAACAGAGAAAAAGTTTTCTGTACAGCTGTAGCATTGCACTGGGAGACATTCCCCAAGTCTTCCCTGCAAAGAAGTTCAGTATATTACAGATGTCCATTAACCGTTTCTTCATGTACGAAACGGGATCGCTCCATAATAGATTACTGTCAATTATGGCGCCCAAAAACTTTTGCGATCGAACGTACGGTACAGTTTGACCATTGATGCTTATAGTGTACTTATCCATAGGCTTTCGTGTAAAAGCTACGAGGGCGCATTTCTCGGAAGAAATTTCCAAGCCTCGATTTCGTAGGTAGCGTAATGTTTCAGTGGCAGCTTTTTGAATTCTCCCTCGTAACTTCAGGCGTGTTACAGCCGATGCCCAAACGCAGATATCATCTATGTACATTGATAGCCAGACCGTGCTTGGCAGATGCTCAGTGAGAGCAATTAACATAAGATTGAACAGCACAGGGCTGAGTACGCCACCCTGGGGGACGCCACGGTGGCTGTAATGTGGAGAGGTTGGACCGTCTTCAGTGCTGACAAAGAAGGATCGCATTGACAAATAACTACGTATCCAGCGATACATCCGACCACCTACTCCTATATCTTCGAGAGCGGTGAGAACAGCTTCATGCGTAACGTTGTCATACGCCCCTTTAACGTCTAGGAACAAAGATGCGCAGAGACGCTTACGGTCTTTCTCGTGTTGGACGTAAGTGACCAGGTCGACTACGTTGTCAATCGATGCTCGACCACGCCGAAAACCTGCCATGGCATCTTGGTAGATGTTGTTACACTCCAAGAACCATTCTAGGCGTCCCAGGATCATCCTCTCCATAACTTTGCCTACACAACTAGCCAATGCTTTCGGACGATAAGATGAGAGCTCCAACGGTGACTTGCCTGGTTTCAGAAGTGGAACTAGGTGACTTGTCTTTCAGCTTGTCGGGAGCGTTCCATCTTGCCAGGATTTGTTGTACAACTCCAAAAGAACGATTCTCGCACGTTCACCCAGATGACACAATGCCCTATAAGAAATTCTATCGGGCCCTGGTGCCGACGTGCGTCCACACAAAGGTAGTGCTGCTCTGAGCTCCACGATGGAAAAAGGCATATTCATGCGGGAATCCAGTGTTTGTGGACAGTTAGTCGAGGGAAATAGGCTATTGGGCACTGCGAGTGGCCCAGATATTCTGGCATATCCAGCATACTTCGAACATAACATGGAAGATAGCAGACGAAATGTACAGTAAAAGGACACCTGATACGGCCCTGCCTAAACCCACTTACACGTCTGTTCTTTTATGTTACAGTGTCTCAGATGCTTGAGAACAATGCAGGAATGGCGTATTGACCTTCACAGGTGCGTTAAATGGGCAGCCGCATCAAATCCAATTCGAGGGGTAGCTTTATCACAGCACCGCAGTCCATGCACGGCCTCCGAGTTCATACACGATAGCTGGTCCCTGGATTATCACTGGTGACTTTGATGCTCATCACCTGCTTTGGGTTAGTCTCAAAGTTGAGTCTAGGGGCCGAAAAGTTGCTCAATTTGCGTCATTCCACGAAGTCCACATCATGAATGATGGCACTCCAACATATCTACGTGATTTAAGTTACAGCCGTAGCTTGGATTTGGAGCTGGTGTCACGGCGACTCACTCAACAAGTCCGATGGGTAATATTAATGTGTGAGGTTTAACGTCCCAAAACCGCCATATGTATAAGGGAGACGCCGTAGTGGAGGGCTCCGGAGGTTTCAACCACCTGGGGTTCTTTAACGTACACCTGCCGTGCACCTAAATCTGAGCACACGGGCCCACACCATTGCCACCTCTATTGAAAATGCAGCCGCCGCAGCCGGAATTCGAGCCCGTGACCTGCGGGTCAGCAGCCGAGTACCTTAGCCACTAGGCCATCACGGTGGGCCTATTCAACGAACTTGACTTGCCTTGGCATTACCTAGGAAAAAGGAAGAGCCTCGTGAGAGGGAAAAGAGAATGACTTCATAGAATAGGCGCAGAAATGAGGTGGGACTAAGAAGGAACGAGTTCGAAAACTTATGAAGCGAATTCGCAGGGCGACGGGGTTATTGAACACGGGATTTGATTGATTGATTTGTGAGGTTCAACGTCCCAAAACCAACATATGATTATGAGAAACGCCGTAATGGAGGGCTCCGGAAATTTCGACCACCTGTGGTTCTTTAACGTGCACCCAAATCTGAGCACACGGGCCTACAACATTTCCGCCTCAATCGGAAATGCAGCCGCCTCAGCCGGGATTCGATCCCGCGACCTGCGGGTCAGCAGCCGAGTACCTTAGCCACTAGACCACCGCGGCGGGGCTATTGAACACGGGCCTTGACGGTCTGGAGACAAAGGTCTAACTGAGCTATAGTAGTCACACTAGCTCAGCATGAATCGTTGGAAAGCATATGGGTGCATTGTAACTAAGATAATGGGACAAGTAGAGAAGGCGGATAATAAGGAAGGAAAGGGAGTCACGTGATTTACAGCGGAGAGGAGGTGTGACTGAAGGGGTGCGAGGTTTGTATCCATGCTGAAACGTTACCAGTGCGAACGTGCATGTTAGCAATGTTAGCAGCACTTGGAACGCTGCTTTAATACGCGTTTTGGGCCACGGCCACCTCGGAATGCTGCCGTCTCGTTCAATGATTGATTGATTTGTGGTGTTTAACGTCCCAAAACCACCATTTGATTATGAGAGACGCAGTAGTGGAGGGCTCCGGAAATTTTTACCACCTGGGGTTCTTTAACGTGCACCCAAATCTGAGCACACGGGCCTACAACTTTTCCGCCTTCATCGAAAATGCAGCCGCCACAGCCGGGATTCGATCCCGCGACATGCGAGTCAGCAGCCGAGTACCTTAGCCACTAGACCACCGTGGCGGGGCCCGTCTCGTTCAAGTGCGACCGTGAATGAGCAATGAAATGATACATTGCTGAACTCGCAAAACCGAGAAACAACACAGATATTCTTAGAGAAAACATTTTCGTAACTTATGAGCACAATGCATGAAGAAAATGGCTACTGCTTCCTCGTTCAAGAGTTGCCGCGACGCATAACTGGCTAAATTTATTTTTTCTTACATTTGTATAACTGTCATAACGTACCAGTCTGCGAATAACCCTACGTGGCTTTAGCCTGAGTTCGCGCACTATCATTGCGCAGAAACAAAAACAGGCACCACACTGCGCAGGCAGAGGACGTGATTTCCGCCACGCCAACATTACTTATTAAAGCACCCACCCATATTCCGAGGAGCGGCGACGTGTTTGTGCGCTTCGCATTTCAACCGAAGAACGTCCTCCGAAAACATTCCTTTAATTCGATCAAGTTTTACTCGCAGTACGTGACAAGCCCGCGCTTTTCGGGAGGAAAACATTGCCGCTCCCTGCTCGCCGTAATTCAGTTTGTATACGCCATGCTCGACGCCTTCTTTCTCGCAGAGGATAAAAAAAAAACGAGTGCGTGACTGGAGGTGATTCAGTCGTGGCTAAGGTTTGTTCGTCGCACCCCTTTCGTCGAAGGGTGGTGGACTGGCGGAGTTATGCATGGCGGCGCGTGCCAGGAAACGTGATCCCGATCACGAAAGGGCGTGAGGAGATTAAGCGACGACGCACTCGCTGGCGCACACAGCGCGCTCGAAACACCTCCCCAGGTGACGGCGAAAGGCGAGATTTTCAGCAAGACGCCCTAATTGTTTATTAATCCGCGATATGCCCCCCGTGATCAAAGTGTCTGGAGCGCGCCCATGGCCTGAAAAGCGCCGGCGTACGGCGGTCGCTCTTCGTGGTTTTTTCCTGGACGTGAGACTAACGAGATGTTCATAACGGACAATGCTGTTGTTCTTATTTTCCATGTTTTTCATTACACACCCAGTCATGTTGTGTCCTTTTGTCGCCTGACTGACCTCATAGGGGCCTCGTCCTTAAATACATGAAATATACTGGTACGGATTATGGAGTCTTGCTGACCACCAATAAGTGCTTGGAACTGTGCTAACTGATACATTACCTATATGTACAATTGTGATCGTAGGTGCACATCGTGTTTTTGAGTACTTATTGCCTGCTTTTGTTTATTCGGTTGGAAAAACATTACGGCGGTGCGTGCTCTCTTCCTTCTTGTTCGTTATTTTTTTGCGCCAAATGCCATCCATAATGTAATACAACTCGCCCAACTCACGATCCATCCCTTGATGTTGTCTGCATTGTTGTGGCTGCCCATGACACAACAATTTTTTGGACTTCGCCGACGGTTGCGCGGGTCTTTTCTTCCATCGCGGAAAGGAATGGAGGAAGGAAAAACGCAGGAGAGAGCATGACGTCACGCACCCAACCTTGGTAAGACATTCCTTTGGGAAGCCATCAAGTTCGTCCCAACACGTGACCTTTTGGGCAAAATCAGGCCGGAACGAGACTTGCCGGAACTTCGGAGTACGGCGCCCGGTAGCTTTTAATCGAAAAGCGCTGGTTCCGCGTAGACCATGCACAGACCGGCCGGCTCACGCAGGTGATTCAAAGGCGCAAAAGCATAGACAGTACTAAAACCTACCGCAAGCTGCGACGTTTTGATCACGTGTAGGGCAGACAAGGTGGGCTTCACTCGTGTGACGTAATGCTTCCTCCTCTCTTTTCCTTCTTCCATGCGAAAAGGCAACTTCGCACAGCGAGCGTCTCGTTTTAGCTCGCCAAGCTGACGGAACTGCGCTTAAGTTCCCCGAACCGACTGCAGAACACGCTATGCGCGTGCCCCACCGGCCTGCGTCGGCGTTACGAGGTGAGAGAGGGGGAGCTGATGCGCTTGCGCAGTAAGAGAGTGGTCACGCCGCACACCAAATTGAGCTTCATTATCATGCACTGCTTCGCACCTAAAATACAACTGTCTCCCTGGTGCACGTGCGTGCTGTGTCCTGTGTCATATCGCTCCACATAGAAAATAAAGGAGGATTTTTTTTATTTCACCTTGAATGTACGGGCGCTATCATGGAGCTACATTCACTGTTGGTAAAATGCACGCAACTTGAATCTGTAGCCTACGTTTCAACGCCGAAAATAGCCTATGCAGCTTCGCTCTAAAACAATTCATGGGCGTCGTTGACTCCTAGACCATAGTCAAAGATTCTTGTATGAGTAACCGAAAGGTGATCATGCGAAAGATGATATTCTTCTTAAGGCTCAGTATCTTCAGCGCGAATTTCAAGACGTGCACCCGGGCATGATCAGCACGTATCCAATGCTCTCGTCTTCTTCTTGTACTTGACGGCAAACCACGCACTGCAAACAACTCTCGCTCCTTATAAGTGTTGTCTTAGGAATAGTACGTTCAACACCGTTCGCTGTGTCCCTGCGTTGTCGCAGAATCTGCAATTAGCGCTGCAGACTAAATCCATTCTTTCCGTCAACTGAACCTATTTTGATTGGAAAGTTGTGCGTATACAAACTTGGTCTGAAAAGCATGCGGGCGCAATCGCAGGAGCGCGCTTGCGTAGGCATTTGTGCCCTGCCAAGAGGCATACACTTCTGCAATAGTATGTGTAAGGGAGCTCGGAGTCCGGGATCAAAACCCGGAAGAGCTAAATCCTGATGCATTTACGGACTGATCCCAGCAAACTTCAGCCTTGCGGAGTGCAGGTCGGAGCCTTCGGACGGGTGCGGGAAGCGTGTTCTGTATACACCAACGCCGTCGTTTCCTTTCGGAAACTCTCAAGTTTCTCCCACGTATTCACCACCCCGGTCAATCTTTTCAAGAATCGAATATGTCGCCGTATACGCTCGAGACAGCGCATGAAAGAAGTTCCCGTTCCGGTGGCCCTCCTTTTTTGTTTTTGTTTTTTTTGGAAGAGAAGACATGCGCCATTTAGATTTTCTCCTTCACGTAGCCAGTCGCCCTACAATTATGGGAGACGGCACAGTGAACAGGCCTTCTATGCAGCGCAGGAAATGGAGCGTCCGCGTCGTTCCGTGGGCTGTCGTCGAACGGAAATCGATGGGTCGCGCTCGTGTCACCGGCTCCGCTCGTCACTGCCGTCGTTATGCTGCTGCACTTGCGGCTGTAGTTAAGTACTGTGTCGCGAATGTCTTAAGAACGGACCGTCGAGAAGCCGCGCCGAGCGCGAACGGCGCCGTGCCACGAGTGTCTGCAATCTCCCGTACAGTCTGCTTAGAGAGAGGCTTGCTACAGGAAATCTGTCAGCCCTACGTCGGTGATTGTCTGGCGGCGTCCAAACTTTCGGCGACTGAATCGAAAATTGTATGCATTATTTGTCGCCACGCATGCAACATACAGCACCGCATTTGTTTCAATAAAAAAAGCACAGAATGACTATCAAAACAGAATAGTTCTCGACGAGGCGTGATAAGCAAAGGCTTCCAGAGGAGCGCTACTGGCTTATCACGGATGTCTAGTGTTGATTACCATCCACTGGCATCGCACAGTGTTTCGCCTCCTTCTGAATGCGAGCCATCCACTACTACGTCTCTCACAATCATTTGGTAATTTTGGGACCCCACATATCAATGAATCATCAATCAATCAACAACACTTCCATTTCACGTAAAGGCGTTGTTATGCCTGCGAGTCCGCAGCAAACGTCCGTGCCTCTGAAAAAGGCAATCTGTGTCAAGGCCAGCCCGCGAGCCCGCCTGACGCGAACAACTCAACGGCGTCAACACTCGACGGCGCCTTTATGGCGTGCACGTGCAGTGAGTCACCTCAGCCCGCGAGCCCGTCGAGTAAACAACCGGCGTCTTCCTGTCTGGCGGCTAACGCAATGCCGAGCGACGTCACTTGTCCTTGGGTGCAGCCACCTGCAGCGCAGCCTCTCCAGATTCAATGAGAAAGAATGACGTGGCCCAGCGGTGATCCCCATTGGAGGAGTCTGACCTAACGACCAGCGGCGCTTCTGGATGGACATTTCGGTTGGACCCGGTGCATATAAAAGAAGCCCTGCGGCGCGTCGCGAGCAGTCCTATTTTGAGAGCAGACCTATGTGTTAGAGAGGAGAGCTCGGCTCTTCGAGTCTCTGTCGGCCCCAGTGCCGAATTTGTAACGCCTCTGTATATATGCTGTACATAAACCTTGTTTAACTCACCGTCGTCTCGTCCGCTCGTCTATCAGGTCTGCGCAGAAGCAGTCGCGAGCTGAGAAACCTACGCTACCAAACGGCTGGTGACCTTCCCTGTGGAGTTCGAATCAATGGCGCCTTCGGGACCGTGTTGGCGTCGCCGTATTTCGCAACAGTGGTTGCAGCGGTGAGATTCGTAGCGCCCTTCGTAACGTCGTCGGAGGTGCGCTTCGCAACAGTGGTTGGCAGCTGCGGGATCGGCCGGCGTCAGCGACATTGATGCGGTGAGTGTCTGATGTTTTCCCCTCAGTTCACCAGACTACTCTAGCTCAGGTTGTAGTAGTTTAGAGAAGGGCTGTGTGAAGCATTGAAGTGAGCTTTGATCGTTTCTAGCCAAGTCGAAGCGCTTTGAAACCAAAGTTAATGCGGAGGGAGTAAACACGGGTGTGTGAAAAATTGCTTGCGTGTCTTGCTAGTTGACTTATAGTGGGTACGGCAAGTAAATTGTTAACAGGGGCAAACAGCAAGAGGCTAGTGTGAACGATGGAGAACCTTAAAGTGAAGGAACTCATCGAAATTTGTGAGGAACTCGGTATTACTTTGGGCCGTGCGAAACGAAAGCAAGCGATCCTTGAGATCATGAAGGATGAGGGAGTGTCTGATGAGGAAGTCGATGAGGCCTGGGTGGATATCAAAGCACGCCGTGAGGAGGCTGAAAGGCGAGAAGTACAAGCTCGCGAACGTGAAGAAGCTGAAAGGCGAGAACTTCACGAACGTGAAGAAGATGAAAGGCGAGAAGTTCGCGAACGTGAAGAAGCTGAAAGGCGAGAAGTTCGAGAACGTGAAGAAGCTGGAAGGCGAGAACGCCGCGAGGAGGCCGAGAGACAGGAGCGCCTCGAGTTGAAACGAATAGAATTGGCAATCCTACAGTGTTCGCAGGTGCCTAGCGTAGCTTCTTCGACGATTCAGGTCAGCGGTTATAGAATTCGGGACCAACTGCCACCGTTCGTAGTAGGCGAGGACATGGTGAAGTATCTCGTCAAGTTTGAACACGTCTGTGAGCGAAACGCTTTGGAGTGGTCTCTTAGGGCGCAGAACCTGTTAGCTCTTCTTCCCGGCGAAGTGTCCGACGCGATAACTTGCTTGTCGAGGGAAGCGTTTGAGAGCTATGACGAGGTTGAGGAAGTGCTCTTGAGACGTTATAAGTTGTCACCCGAGGCTTTCAGGCAAAGGTTCCGGTATGCTAAAAAGGGGAATCAGTCACACGTTGACTTCGCGTTTCGTCTTAAAGCCGATTTAATTGAATGGCTCAAGGGCGAAGGTGTTTATGACGACCGCGATAAAGTGGTGGAATGCGTTGCATTGGAGCAATTCTACCGCTGCATCGAGGAGGATGTCAAACTTTGGCTGCAGGACAAACTTGGTGAAGTACAGCTAAACAAGGCAGTAGAGTTAGCTGAGGAGTATTATACTCGCCGAAAGTTGCACAGCAGGGCAGTGCGCGTTGAAAATGATGAAAGAAAAGAGGGCTTTTTAAAAAAACCTGATCAACGGAAACCCGCTCCGCACAGTAATTTCAAGAAGGACCCGTCTCTTACGGAGGACAGTGTAGGGGAAGGGACAACAGAAGCGGAGAAATCGAGTGAGGTTCCTAAACAACGCACTGATATCACACGGGCGTTTGAATCACGGAAGCCACTAATCTGCTACAACTGCAAAAAGGAAGGGCACATCGCGATAAACTGTAAGCAAAAGTTTGCTTTTGCAACAATCCGAGAATCGGAAAAGAACATGCGGTTGTTGGAGCCGTATATCCAAGAAATTATTGTGAATGGGCAAACGTGTCGAGCACTTCGTGACTCAGCGGCCACCATGGATGTTGTCCATCCTTCATTGTTGTCTCCGGATGATTTTACAGGAGAATGCGCGTGGATCAGGCAAGTCGCTGAGGAGCAGAGTGCTTGCTTACCAATCACCATGGTTGTCTATGAAGGCCCGTTCGGTAAGCTTCGCACTGAAGCGGCTGTGTCTGCCGCGCTTCCCGATCTTTTTCCTTATCTTTTCTCCAACAACTCAGAGTAGCTTCTCAAAGAGCTGGGTAAATCATTCTTCCCCAACTTAGCGTACATGGCCCTCACGCGATCGCAAGCGCGGAAGCTTTCGCAGGGGCTTGATCTTGTTCAATGCGGTGAACTCTCAAGTGACCTTGTCGGCGGGTTGACGGAACCTCAGAGAGGAAATTTTACACGTGAGTAATGTGAGCAGTCACGCGAGCGGCTCGTTGCCGAAGCGACCGGCGCGGTTTCCGTAGAAAGGGGAGACGACATGGCGCCATTGATTCAGAGCGAGAGGGCTGCAACGCTCTCGCCTGTAGCGGAAAGTAGGAGTAAGCTGTCGAGGGTTGATGGAGAGACGCTCAATCGAGAGCAGCGTGAGGACCTCTCGATTGAAGCGCTAGTGAAAAGCCACATGAAAGCTGCACAAGTGTTGTCGAAGGAGTACAACGACAAATCGGTGAAGCGCGCTTTTGAAGTAGGAAGTCAGGTAATGCTGCTGCAGCCGTCCAAAAGGAACAAGCTTGAGCTTCATAGGGAAGGGCCCGCCAAAGTAACATCGAAGCTTTCGGATACCAATTATGAATTGAAATTAGGAAGGCGGCCGAACAAAATTTACAACTTGATGAAACCATACGTTCAACGTCAAGTGGTCGTAAATCTGCTATTGAATGCTTCAGAGGAAGAGGCAGCAGAAATTTTGACCACAAGTGATGTAATCGAAAGGGGATCGAAGGTAATCTTGTTGGAGTTGAACCTAGAGCCTAGGTTAAGTGAAGTCCAGAAGAAGGAGCTGAGAAGGAATGTTCCTTTTTATGAGAAATCTGGACTCCCCCATTGTAGCTACATAGATGTGCAACGTCGCAAGTACGGGCAGCCCTTAGTACCGCATAGGTTTCGTCGCCTAAAAGTGGCCGGTTACTGAGGTGGAGCATGGTGCTCCAACAGCACAACTTTGACGTTCGCTACAAAAAAAGGAAAGCTATACGCTAATGCAGGTGCATTGAGCAGTGCGTTCTAGCTAGTACCTTCTCAACCTTTCGGTTTCTCGCTGGCGATTCGGGGCAAAATTTTGACCTCATCACGACCTGGGCTGAGCGCTCTAGTCTAGAATGAGCTCAAGGAGCCAACTTTATGTTCTATTCTATTTCGTTACGTTGTTGTACGTGTAAAAAATGAGTTCTCATTTTAAGAGTTTTGTGTCCCACATGTGCCTCTTGATGTAGAGGGAAAGAAATTCCAATGGACGCGTAGCTAGGTATATGTTGTACTATACTTTGTCTGGTGCTCTGTCGGGTGACCGAGGGCACTTGCTTGTGTCGTGTGTTGTCTGTTGTCGATCCGCTCTTGAGAAGTTGCAGAACCATTGACAAGTGCTGAAACCAAGGATCGTCAGAGACGAGCGAAGCTGGCCGGCAAGTTGTGGCGACAAGCTAGTGGAGCTGGGATCCGTCCTCAAGAATGGGATGTGTTCCCGGAACAGAGAGTCTGGAGCTGCATTCTCCCCATGGCCCTGGGGGCGAACCTGGAGGGACCTGGCGAACGAGCGCACCTGACATCCGAGCCCCATAGAAGCAGCTCGTCTTTCCGGTGCATTGTCTGGCGGCGGGGGTGCAGTTATGCCTGCGAGTCCGCAGCAAACGTCGGTGCCTCTGAAAAAGGCAATCCGTGTCAAGGCCAGCCCGCGAGCGCGCCTGACGCGAACAACTCAACAGCGTCAACACTCGACGGCGCCTTTCTGGCGTGCACGTGCAGTGAGTCACCCCAGCAAGCGAGCCCGTCGAGTAAACAACGGGCGTCTTCCTGTCTGGCGGCTGACGCAACGCCTAGCGACGTCACTCGTCCTTGGGTGCAGCCACCTGCAGCGCAGCCTCTCCAGATTCGATGAGAAAGAATGACGCGGCCCAGCGGCGACCCCCATTGGAGGAGTGTGACCTCACGACCGGCGGCGCTTCTGGATGGACATTTGGGTTGGACCCGGTGCATAAAAAAGAAGCCCTGCGGCGCGTCGCGAGCAGTCCTATTTGGAGAGGAGACCTATGTGTTGAAGAGGAGAGCTCGGCTCTTCGAGCCTCTGTCGGCCCCAGTGCCGAATTTGTAACGCCTCTGTATATATTCTGTACACAAACCTTGTTTAACTCACCGTCGTCTCGTCCGCTCGTCTACCAGCTCTGTGCAGAAGCAGTCGCGAGCTGAGAAACCTACGCTACCAAACGACTGGTGACCTTCCCTGCGGAGTTCGAAGCAGTGGCGCCTTCGGGACCGTGTTGGCGTCGCCGTCTTTCGCAACAGCGTGTATAAAAGGAGCGGCTCAAACTTATCGCTTGTATACTCGATGGGTTCGTATTGACGGGTTCTCTGATAAAATTGACTGATAACACTTTTCATGAGCCAATGCACAGAAAGAACTCTTATTGGTGAATGGACGTTCTACTTGGTCCGTAGTATGTCGTCCCACGCAGGGTAGATGAAATCGCTGTATAAAGATGCGGGCGTGGCCACTTCGAAGCAATTCTCCTCATCGGAGTGGGGGGAGGGGGGGCGAAGCTCCGGTGACTTGTGGCACAGAATCTAAAGTTAACGTGCAGGGTTCGACTGAGTTAAGGGTTGAGTCAGTTAATTAAGACCACATGGTTGAATATTGCCATCCTCGAGAGCTTTATGTATACGGTCCAGTTTAAGGTAAATGGAAACAGTAACTTTATTTGGGCCGCCATGTGTTACATGAGACTCCAATTGAAACCATCATGCAACTACATCGCTGCATCACGAACTGCGTCACCAACTTGTACGCGTGCCCAGAAGCCATTCCTATTTCAGCAGGCAGTAATCACAACAGCCACAGACACGTAAGAAGGCTCACGAAAAATTGCAACTGTACTATTCGAATACAGACCTGCCCACTGAGGAGCCCACAGGAGCGAGCACTCCGCCTCCTCCCCACCATCTCTTCAGTATATTCGAGCTAGCTTACATTTATCTACACACGGTGATAATACTCGGCAATATCTCCGCATTAGAGTGAAGACGACAGAGCCAAATCGCAGGCATCCTACCTACAGTGAATGTAGTTCCACAACAGTGCTTGTATTTTCACCGTGAAATATAGAAGTTCCCCCTTTAATTCTACGTGAAGCTACTTAAGACAGGACGCAACTCCCACCTTTAAGATAGTCGTATTTAGTTTATATTTACTCGTTGTGGCTTTGCGTTTCTGCACGTGCGAGAAAGTGCCGCCTTTTTAGGGGCGAAGCTCTTTATAGCGGCACTTGTTTGTCCCTCGTAGTCGTAGTAGTAGTGTGTAACAAGCGTTACAATTTGACCTCCAAGATGGTGCCGGTGGGATATTTCTTCTGTGCGTTGTTGAACAATAAAAAAAATTGCAACGTGCGCATTAACTAAAAGCCGAATGCTCCTGTCTCTCATTGCCCATTAGCATCCATTGGCATGTACATTGAGCACTCTCTGACAAGAAAGTGTTGCTACGTTATACTTGCTGGGTGTAACCTCCTTAGTTTAAAAAAGGTTTAGCGAGCGTTGAGCCGCAGTGCCATGAATACAATGAACTAGTATATACCATGAACTCGAGGTGGTTAAAAATGGTAAGTAGATACGAAGCGCAAGCCGTAAGAAAGTAAAAGCCGAATTCTCTTGTCTCTCATTTCCCAGTAGCAGCCATTGGCATGTACATTGAGCACTATCTGACAGGAAAAGGTTGCTACGTTATATTTGCTGGGTGTAACCTCCTTGGTTTTAGAAAGGTTTAGCGAGCGTTGGGCCGCAGTGTCATGAATACAGTGAACTAGTATATACCATGAACTCGAGGTGGTTAAAGGTGGGAAGTAGACCCGAAGCGCAAACCGTAAGAAAGCGTGCATGTGCCACCTCTCGTTTAGTCCTTGGAATGCCCGCTGGATGGCGGTGCTTCTATATGGGGAATATATGATGAAAAGATGCGAGATGGTGGCACTTGGAGCGTTGATTAGATGGACGAGCGGACACACAAACAGATGCATGGATGGACGCATGAACGATGCAGGGGCGGCTGCATGGAGAAACGCAGGGACAGACGCACGAACAGACGCACGCACGGACGGGCGGATGTCATGCGTCTGTCACACAGACAGACGCATGAACGGACGGAAGCAAGAACAAATTGACCAACGAATGCTTCGCCCCACTCTCCATCATTCGCTCCGTGGATATGCTGCAAATTTTGTTTCATTTTTACTTCTTTAGTAACACACATTGAAAACGTCCTATACGTAGGAGTAATTTACCTTGTTGCGTCTTTTCGTACCAAAGTAATCAACGATATGACGTTGTATGTTACGGGAGCCAACATTTTCACAAAGTAACTTGCCTCTGTCTGTACTAAAAATATGTGTCCGCTTTGATGCGTCGGCCCGAGACGCGTTATGTGGTTTCAACCTGCTGATGACATTCATCTTCTTTTAGGAGCGAAGCTCCTCTTAGTCTAACCTTGTCCCACGTCAGGCGTTACCGGTGATATCTCCGGAATATTATAACGCATGGTGCTGTCCCATAGATGTGCGTACAAAGTGCCGTAGAGTGAGGATATTCTGGATGGCGCTGTACCGCTACTCTCCGATTGGCTGCTGCGCGGGCTGTGCCTCGGTGCACGGGGAACAAGTGCCTCTCTCAGTCTTCTGAATCGTCGCCGTACGTGTTGGATCGTTGGCGGGACGTGAACGAAGCGGAGCGGTGGGCGCGGAGGGTGGCGGCAACTCGTGCGCCTCGCCAGTGTTGCGACACGCGCCTCCGACGACGTTACGAAGGGCGCCTCGGAATCTCACCGCTGCAATTACTGTTGCGAAAGACGACGACGCCAACACGGTCCCGAAGGCGCCACTGCTTCGAATTCTGCCGGGAAGGTCACCAGCCGTTTGGTAGCGTAGGTTCTCAGCTCGCGACTGCTTCTGCGCAGAGCTGATAGACGAGCGGACGAGACGACGGTGAGTTAAACAAGGTTTATGTACAGCATATATACAGAGGCGTTACAAATTCGGCACTGGGGCCGACAGAGACTCGAAGGGCCGAGCTCTCCTCTCTAACACATAGGTCTGCTCTCAAAATGGGTCCGCTCTCTTCCACACATGTCGGCACTCCGACACAGGGACCGCTCGCGACGCGCCGCAGGGCTTCTTTTATATGCACCGGGTCCAACCCAAATGTCCAACCAGAAGCGCCGCTGGTCGTCAGGTCAGACTCCTCCAATGAGGGTGGCCGCTGGGCCGCGTCATTCTTTCTCATCGAATCTGGAGAGGCTGCGCTGCAGGTGGCTGCACCCAAGGACGAGTGGCGTCGCCGCGCATTGCGTCAGACCCCTAGACAGGAAGACGCCGGTTGTTTACTCAACGGCTGGCTTGCCGAGGTGACTCACTGCACGTGGGCGACAGAAAGGCGCCGTCCGCCTGTTGACGCCGTTGAGTTGTTCGCGTCAGGCGGGGCTCGCGGGCTGGCCTTGACACAGATTGCCTTTTTCAGAGGCACGGACGTTCGCTGTCGACTCGCAGGCATAACAGCACCCCCGCCGCCAGACAATGCGCCGGAAAGATGAGCTGCTTCCACGTGGCTCGGGTGTCAGGCGCGCTCGTTTGCCAGGTCCCTCCAGGTTCGCCTCCAGGGCCATGGGGAGAATGCAGCTCCGGACTGTTCCAGGAACACATCCCATTCTTGAGGAGGGATCCCAGCTCCACTGGCTTTTCACCACAACTTGTCGACCAGCTTAACTCGTCTCTTCTGACCATCTTTGGTTTCAGCACTTGTCGACGGTTCTGCAACTTGCTAAGAACGGTTCGACGACAGACAACACACGACACAAGCAAGTGCCCTCGGTCACCCGACAGAACACCAGACAAAGTATAGTACAACATATACTTATCTACGTGTCTATCGGAATTTCGTTCCCTCTACATCAAGAGGCACATGTGGGACACAAGACTCTTAAAATGAGAGCTCAATTTTTTACACATACAATAACTTAACGAATTAGAAAACAACATAAAGTTGGCTCGTTGAGATCACTGTCGACGAGAGCGCTCAGCCCAGGTCGTGATGAGGTCAAAATTTTGCCCCAAATTGCCAGTGAGAAACCGAAAGGTTGAGAAGGTACTAGCTAGAACGCACTGCTCAATGCACTTGCATTAGAGTTTAGCTTTCCTTTCTTTTTTTAGCGAACGTCAAAGTTGCGCTGTTGGAGCATCATGCTCCATCTCAGTAACCGGCCACATTTAGGCGACGATACCTATGTGGTACCAACAGCTGCTCATACTTGCGACGTTCCACAGGAGAACAACAATTCGGCTTGCTAGGGATTGGCTCCTCACCGCTTAGCTCGATATCGTGTTCGATCACCCTCGTGTTTCCGGGGCGGTCCGAAAACACGTCTTCAAACACCAAAACAATCTTTCTCAGGTCCTTCTGGACTTCACTTAACCTAGGTTCTAGGTTTAACTGCTCCAAGGTTACCTCCGATCCCCTTTCGATTACATCACTAGAACTCAAAACTTCTGCTCCCTCTTCCTCTGAAGCACTTAAAAGTAAATTTACGACTGCTTTCAAGTTACTGTGGTAAATTTTTTCCGGCCGCCTTCCTAATTTCACTTCATAATTCGTATCGGAAAGCTTAGATATTACTTTGGCGGGCCCTTCCCAATGAATCTCAAGCTTGTTTCCTTTTGGACGGCTGCAGCAGCATTACCTGATTATCAACTTCAAAAGCGCGCTTTTTCGCCGATTTGTCGTTATACTCCTTCGACAACACTTGTGCAGCTTTCATGTGGCTTTCTCCTAGCGCTTTAATCGAGAGGTCTGCACGCTGCTCTCGAATGGGCGTTTCTCGATTAACCCTCGACAGCTCACTCCAACTTTCCGCTACAGGCGAGAGCGTTGCAACCCTCTCGCTCTGACACTCAATGGCGCCATGCCCTCTTCCCCTACGCATACCGCGCCGGTCGCTTCGGTGACGGGCCGCTCGCGTGACTGCTCACATGACTCATGCGGAAAATTTTCTTTCTGGGGTTCCGTCGACCCGCCGACAAGGTCACTTGAGAGTTCACCGCATTGAACAAGGTCAAGCTTCCGCGAAAGCTTCCGCGCTTGCGATCGCGTGAGGGCCATGCACCCTAAGTTGGGGAAGAACGATTTGCCCTGCTCTTTGAGAAGCTGCTCTGAGTTGTTGGAGAAAAGATAAGGAAAACGTTCATTTAGCGTGGCAGACACAGCCGCTTCGGTGCGATGCTTACCGAAGGGGCCTTCAATGACAACCGTGGCGATTGGTAAGGAAACACTCTGCTCCTCGGCGACTTGCTTGATCCACGCGCATTCTCCTGTAAAGTCATCCGGAGACACCAATGAAGGATGGAAAACGTCCATGGTTGCCGCTGAGTCTCTAAGTGCTCGGCACGTTTTCTCATTCACCCTAATTTGTTGGAGATACGGCTCCAACAACCGCATGTTTTTTTCTGATTCTCGGATTGTTGCGAAGGCAAACGTTTCCTGACAGTTTATCGCAATGTGTCCTTCCTTTTTGCAGTTGTAGCAGATTAGCGGCTTCCGTTTGCTTTCCGATTCTAGGATAGTTGCAAACTTTTGCTGACAGTTTTTCGCGATGTGCACTTCTTTTTTGCAGTTGTAGCAGATTAGCGGCTTCCGTGATTCAAACGCCCGTGTGGTAGAAACCTCACTCAATTTCTCCGCTTCCGTTTGCCCTTCTCCTACAGTGTCATTCGTAAGAGACGCGTCCTTCTTGAAATTACGGTGCGGAACGGGTTTTTGTTAATCAGGTTTCCTTGAAAAGCCCTCTTTCCTTTCATCCTTTTCCACGCTCACTGCCCTGCTATGCAACTTTCGGCGAGTATAATACTCCTCAACTAACTCTTCTGCCTTGTTTAGCTGTACTTCCCCAAGTTTGTTCTGCAGCCAAAGTTTGACATTCTCCTCGATGCAGCGGTAGAATTGCTCCAATGCAACGCATTCCACCACTTTATCGCGGTCGTCATAAACACCTTCGCCCTTGAGCCATTCAATTAAATCGGCTTTAAGACGAAACGCGAAGTCAACGTGTGACTCGTTCCCCTTTTTAGCATACCGGAACCTTTGCCTGAAAGCCTCGGGTGACAACTTATAACGTCTCAAGAGCACTTCCTTAACCTCGTCATAGCTCTCAAACGCTTCCCTCGACAAGCAAGTTATCGCGTCAGACACTTCGCCGGGAAGAAGAGCTAACAGGTTCTGCGCCCAAAGAGACCGCTCCGAAGCGTTTCGCTCACAGACGTGTTCAAACTTGACGAGATACTTCGCCATGTCCTCGCCTACTACGAAGGGTGGCAATTGGTCCCGAATTCTATAACCGCTGACCTGAATCGTCGGAGAAGCTACGCTAGGCGCCTGCGAACACTGTAGGATTGCCAATTCTAGTCGTTTCAACTCGAGGCGCTCCTGTCTCTCGGCCTCCTCGCGCTTGCGACGTTCGCGCCTTTCAGCTTCTTCACAAGCTTCTCGCCTTTCAGCCTCCTCGCGGCGTGCTTTGATATCCACCCAGGCCTCATCGACTTCCTCAGCCGACACTCCCTCATCCTTCATGATCTCAAGGATCGCTTGCTTGCGTTTCGCACGGCCCAAAGTAATGCCGAGTTCCTCATAAATTTTGATGAGTTCCTTCACTTTAAGGTTCTCCATCGTTCACACTAGCCTCTTGCTGTTTGCCCCTGTTAACAATTTACTTGCCGTACCCACTATAAGTCAGCTAGCAAGATGCGCAAGCAATTTTTCACACTCCCGTGTTCACCCCCTCCGCATTAACTTTGGTTTCAAATCACTTCGACTTTGCTTGAAACGATCAAAGCTCTCTCTAATGCTTCACACAGCCCTTCTCTAAACTACTACAACCTGAGCTAGAGTAGTCTGGTGAACTGAGGGGAAAACATCAGGCACTCACCGCATCGATGTCGCTGACGCCGGCCGATCCCGCAGCTGCCAACCACTGCTGCGAAGCGCACCTCCGACGGCGTTACGAAGGCCGCCTCGGAATCTCACCGCTACAACCACTGTTGCGAAAGACGGCGACGCCAACACGGTCCCGAAGGTGCCACTGCTTCGAACTCCGCCGGGAAGGTCACCAGCCGTTTGGTAGCGTAGGTTTCTCAGCTCGCGACTGCTTCTGCGCAGAGCTGATAGACGAGCGTACGAGACGACGGTGAGTTAAACAAGGTTTATGTACAGCATATATACAGAGGCGTTACAAATTCGGCACTGGGGCTGACAGTGACTCGAAGAGCCGAGCTCTCCTCTCTAACACATAGGTCTGCTCTCAAAATGGGTCCGCTCTCTTAAGGCACGAACACACTAGCGGCGCCACGCTCTGCCGCGCGCCGCGCGCCGCTCGCGGGACGCCGCTTTTCTCTCTTTCTCCCGCCGAGCGTCGAGGAATTTCTGCCGCCGACTCAATCGCTCCTTGCGCTATTTCTGCCGCCGCCGCCCAAGCAAAGCGCCAATCAGCGACGTGCGTGGTAGTCGCCATAGCAACACACAGAGCTTGTTTTCTTTTTTTTTCGGCTGTCATTTTTTTTCACGCCGTCGTTTTCTGAAGCAGGCACTATGGACACCGAACGCTTTTTAGAGGAGATTAGACTCTACCCTTTCTTATACGACAAAACGATGCAGCGCACGCAGGATACCTGTTTCATGCCCTCAGTATCTCTGTACCTCCAAAGCAGATGGACCCAATATCTTCAGCGGCGCATTTCGAGAGCGGCGGCGCTGAAGCAACAGCAGACACGCCATCACGGTAACGTTGAGCGTTGCGCGGAGATCGTCGTCGCCTGCCATTGTTCGCACGATTGCACCGTAAAGTCGGAGAGCTCAGAACCAACGCTTCCTAGTACAGGAGGCGTTGTCAGAACAGACGACGAAAAAGCGCGCGAAATCTCGTGAGCTGCGAGACCGCTCGAGACTGTTGTCACGTGACTCCCGCAGATGTGGCCAGCGTGCCACTTTTCACCGCTCGGCGGCGAAGACGCGCGTCCTGCCGCGGCAGCACGCTTCCCGCTAGTGTGCTCGTACCCTTACACACATGTCGGCACTCCGACACGGGGACCGCTCGCGACGCGCCGCAGGGCTTCTTTTATATGCTCCGGGTCCAACCCAAATGTCCAACCAGAAGCACCGCTGGTCGTCAGGTCAGACTCCTCCAATGGGGGTCGCCGCCGGGCCGCGTCATTCTTTCTCATCGAATCTGGAGAGGCTGCGCTGCAGGTGGCTGCACCCAAGGACGAGTGGTGTCGCCGCGCATTGCGTCAGACCCCCAGACAGGAAGACGCCGGTTGTTTACTCGACGGCTCGCTTGCCGAGGTGACTCACTGCACGTGGACGACAGAAAGGCGCCGTCCGCCTGTTGACGCCGTTGAGTTGTTCGCGTCAGGCTGGGCTAGCGGGCTGGCCTTAACACAGATTGCCTTTTTCAGAGGCACGGACGTTCGCTGTCGACTCGCAGGCATAACACCAGACAGACAAATGGACGGAAATGGACGGACGGACTAACGAATGTACGGACAGATAGACGGATGCGCGGATGGATGCACGAATGGACGGACAGACACATGGACAGATGGGTAGACGGACGCTTTGCTCCAATCATCATCATTCACTCCGTAGATATGGTGTGAATTTCGATATGTACACCTGCTTTTTTATTGTAGCAAATACACCTCCCCACTTCATTGTGCTTGAAATGATGAGTAATCATGGAACGTGCTTAAAAGCCTTCGTGGTTAGTACAGTGTAATATTTCTCCAAAGCCTTCTCTCTCTCATTTTTTTATGGATGGTAATAAATGTTATTTCTCTCTCCCTCTCTCTGCTCTAATTATGAACACACATTGTATGTTATCTCTGTGACTGAACAGTTGCGACGAAATATGAACATTTTCGTCACGAATACTACGGTCAGCTTTAGCTTCACTCGAACACCTGTCTATATGCTGCTCGTGAGCCCTTCCCCTGGCAGAAAAGTCGCGAAATATCTGTAGATCACGGAAGCTTTCGTTCTGGCGATACTGGTTGTCCCAAGAAAGCCGGAGGACATCTAGCCAACTAATTATAGTGAATTCTGCTTTAACTTTTCAGCCACGTCACCATAAAACTCATTATCAATCCATAACTATTGGATGCTCTCTCAATGCAACGCAATCAAATTAACCTTTTGTGTTCATTTGTACTCATCATAATCATTTCACCACAGCCGCTTTTAATCATTTTAATAAAAATATTTGTAATGTTAGTAATTCATTACAATGTTTAAGTTGCTTAGATAAAGCGGCTCTGTATTGAATTTTATGCTCACTTGTGGGTGAGTTCACAGAAGTGCTAGCACAATGCTGAAGCATTTTTTGCCTTTTACGCAGTGTTTGGCCTGCCTCGCCGTTCCTGTTACCAACTCGTCTGAATTTCTTCGCTTGGAAAGCAAGGGATTGAACAACCCTTCTTCGAGTGAGTTTCGGCACGTGCACATGCAGCTCAGGTGTTGGTGGCATGAACGGCCCTATGTACTTCAACGGAGAGAGTTCAGACCTCTTCACAGCCTCGCCAGCTGGTGTCCTGCGTGCTGTCATCTTTGATGACGACATCCTTGTTGATTCTATCGTCGACCAACCTAGACCACCGACCTGATCAACAGGGTATATAAGGACTTCGCCGACGTCTGTCTTCGTCAGTGGTCGAATTCACAGCAGCGGTAGTGGAATAGTGAATCGTTTTCTGCTTTTTACGCGCGTGTGTTACTTTCCGAATGCCAAGTGCATTACTTCACACGATCGCTTCCTGCTGCTGTGGTCTCACTCATACAGTTTGCCATGTATCTGTGATATTCTATCTTTTTAATCTGGCCTTAATGTCTGCGTTAGTGGGCTTCTTTTGCGTGGTGATGTAGAATTCAATCCGAGGCCTCCTACGGCAAGACTAACACTCATTTATGTGATTCGTCCTTTGCCGATGAGACAGGAGATTCTGATTATGCGGAAGTTGACTTGTTTTCAGTGACTCCAATGCTTACCGAGTTAATTAAGGGTCAGGAACGTATGTCGCAACAAATCGCTGATATAAAGAAAATTCATCAAGCTGTCAATCCTGGGTTTGATACTTTGGAGACTCGTGTCTTCACACTGGACTCGCTTCCCATCACGCCTTCATCCACAGTGGCTGGTAATAATGTGAACAGCGACATTCAGCTGTTACATCAATCAACTCGCTCTGCGTAATGATCATCTTGAAAACCGGTTTCGCCATAACTTGCTGCTGCATGTACTCGCTGAGACACAGGATGAATCCTCCGACCTTGTTCTGAGTAACTTCTCTAGCTTCTCTTATATAACTTCTCTAAGCAAATATACAAACTGATTACCCGAATATTGAAGCGTGTCACAGGGTGGGATGTAGGTAGGCCAATTGACCACTTCCCAATATAATAAAGTTGCTCAACCATATCGAAATAACAAGAGCCCTTAACAAGTGCTATAAACCTAAAGAGTCTAACTTTCGCCTTCCTGAAGACTATACATCGGGTGTAAGACTATCAGAAAAAAAATGGCAGATTCCACGTACAGTGTAAATCGACGATATGCGAAGCACAAATGAGAGGTCGATATGTCACTCTGAAATCACGGCAACATTACGAGGTGGACGTGAATTACGCCATACGGGACTTTCATATCTTGATTAGCATGTTTGGACATGTCATTTACTTTCGTCGTCTACTGACGTCACGTGATACGAAATTTAGTGTACGCGGACCTAGGAAAATGGCTGCGAAAACGCTATGAGCGTAGCATGTAATCGTGTTTTACAGGACACCTAAGTCATGATTATCATGTATAAACGTGTCATTTACCTGCGTCATCTATTCACGAAATTTGGTATATGTGGAGCAAGCGAAACGGACGCGAGCACACTATGAGCGTAGAACGTAGTCATGTTTTATATGTCACCCATGTCATGATTATCATGTTCGGACGTGTCATTTACCTCCGTCGCCTATTCACGTCACGTGATACCATATCTGGTATATGTGTACCTAGCGAAACAGCAGCGAACATAACTATGAGCGTAGCATGTAGTCATGCCCCACCACGGTGGTCTAGTGGCTAAGGTACTCTACTACTGACCCACTTGTCGCGGGATCGAATCCCGCGGCTTGGCTGCATTTTCGATGGAGGCGAAAATTCTGTAGGCCCATGTGTTCAGATTTGGGTGCACGTTAAAGAACCCCAGGTGGTCGAAATTTCCGGAGTAATCCACTACGGCGTCTCTCATATTCATACGGCGGTTTGGGGACGTTAAACCCCACATTTCAATCAAGCATGTAGTCATGCTTTACATGACACCCATATCATGATTATAATGTTTGGACGTGTCATTACTTTTGTCGTCTATTCACGTAACATAATACCAAATTCGGCATATGTGGAGCTAGCAAAATGGCTGCGAGCGCATCATGAGCGTGGTATGTTGTCATGTTCTTACATCACAGGCATATTATTATAATCATCCTAGCACCAGTCAAATCTCTTCGTCATCAACCGCCGTTAAGTAACAGCAAATGTGGTATATATTGCCACGAACGTAATAACAGAGAGCGACGAAACGACGTCTTGCTTGCCCTCAGACCAGGACGCGAAAGCCCTCTTCTTACTTCACTTTCAAGGGATTCCCCTACAGTTGATGGCTCATACTCATTACCTGTGACATTACTCCCTCTCTTCGAAAAGCATCGGCTCGATGCTGGTAATGAGCGTTGAAAAAAAATGCGAAAGAAAAGATGCTACCATGGAACCCAACAACTCCGTCGTAAGGGAAAAAATGGGCTGGCGTCGTAGAAGAACTCAATAAAGAAAGGAGTAAGTACACAAGACAATAAAAAAACCAATGTGGCAAAAAATAGTCATTGCATGGTAAGCTAGTGCACGTTCGATGGATGACGCGAGAAATATGGCTTGAGTCTTGACACGTGCACCACATCACTTTGTGGAAACCGACGGGAACGTCTTGAGGTGCCCTCAAGGAGAATTTCATACGTAACGTCACTGAGTCGGCGCAGAACTTTGCAAGGGCCGAAGTAGCGCCGAAGCAACTTCTCAGAGTGACCACGCTGTCGGATGGGAGTCCACACCCAAACTTCATCACCTGGTTGGAAGGTAACCTCTCGGTGTTTAAGGTTGTAGCGGTGTGCGTCGGCAGTTTGGCGAGCCTGAATAGGGCATCGGGCGAGTTGACGGGTCTCCTCGGCGCGTTGAGCGAACAATGCAGCGTCCGTGTTGAACATGCTCAAGTTGTTGGGAAGGAGCATTGCGTCGAGCATTGTGGTGACCTCTCGACCATGAACTAAGCGAAATGGGGTGAAACCTGTACTCTCTTGGACTGCTGTATCGTAAGCAAAAGTTATGTAAGGGAGTATATCATCCCAGTTCTTGTGATCAACGGCCACATACATAGACAGCATATCTGCAATTGTCTTGTTCAATCGTTCAGTGAGTCCATTTGTTTGGGGGTGATAACCCGTGGTTTTCCGATGTTCTGTACCACTCAGTCTC
Organism: Rhipicephalus annulatus; assembly: GCA_013436015.1. NCBI lineage: Eukaryota > Metazoa > Arthropoda > Arachnida > Ixodida > Ixodidae > Rhipicephalus > Rhipicephalus annulatus. Next base: position 323,436 of record WOVY01009427.1, read on the forward strand.
AGCACTTCTTGAAGCATCTCTGCGGTGAAAGCTGTACCACGATCAATAATTATCACAGCTGGCACTCCGTGACGAAGTACGATGCTGGTGACAAAAAACTGTGCGATTTCAGCTGCGGTAGCTTTGAGCAGGGCCTTTGTTTCGCTGTAACGCATTAAATAATCGGTGGCAACCACAATCCACCGGTTTCCAGACGAAGAGGTGGGAAATGAGCCGAGCAAGTCAATGCCAATTTGATGGAATGGTGTCTTCGGCGTGGCGATGGGCTGTAGTAGTCCTGCTGGTCGAACAGGTGGAGTCTTACGGCGTTAGCAGTCGCGGCATGTGCGGACGTACTGCTTGACTGTCTTCGCGAGGCGGGGCCAGTAGTATGAGCGGCGAATTCTTTCCAATGTGCGCGTGTAGCCAAGGTGTCCGGATGATGGTTCGTCGTGACAAGCATGTAAAATATCGTCCCGAAGCGAGGTCGGCGCAACCAGTAGGTAAGTAGCCTGGGTATGGTCGAAATTTTCTTATAGAGGACTCCATCCCTGATGCAGAACGAGGCCAGTGAACGTGCGAAGTTTCGAGGTAGGCTGCGTTTTCGGCCTTCGAGGTAGCCAATCAGCGGGCTTAGCTCCATGTCGTCGCGTTGTTGTTGAGCCAAGTCGGTTGCTGACACAGAAGAAAGGAATGTATCGTCCTCTTCAACGTCCGCGTTCGTACTTCCAATTGGTGCACGTGAGAGACAGTCCGCATCAGTGTGTTTGCGTCCTGATTTGTGAATGACTGTAACGTCAAATTCTTGCAGCCGAAGGCTCCAGCGTGCTAGACGACCGGAAGGGTCTTTGAGGTTGGCGAGCCAGCATAAAGAATGGTGGTCGCTAACTACCCTGAATGGTCGACCGTACAAATAAGGGCGAAACTTTGTTACAGCCCAAACAACGACTAAGCATTCTTTTTCTGTTGCAGAGTAGTTTTTCTCTGCAGATGATAGTGTTCGACTTGCATAGGCAATCACGCGCTCTATGTCATTTTGCCATTGAACCAGTACAGCTCCAAGTCCGACGTTGCTGGCATCTGTGTGTAGCTCTGTGGCAGCGTTGTCGTCAAAGTGACCGAGTACAGGTGGGGCTTGGAGATGGTTTCGTAGCGTGTCAAAGGCGTGATGCTGATCATGGCCCCAAACAAATGGTACGCCGTCTTTCGTAACTTCATTTAGCGGTTCAGCGATTTTAGAAAAGCCTTTGACCAAGCGTCTGTAATATGCGCAGAGTCCCAGAAATCGGCGGAGGTCGCGCTTGTTCGTTGGGACCGGAAATGCGGCAACAGCTTTCGTTTTCTCAGGGTCTGGGTGTATACCGGTGTGGCTGACGACGTGAACAAGAAATTTCAGTTCCTCGAATGCAAAGCGGCATTTCTCAGGTTTTAGAGAAAGTCCAGCTGTTCGAATTGCCTGAAGAACTGCCTGTAAGCGCTGGACGTGCTGCTCAAACGTGTCCGAGAAGACGACCACATCGTTAAGGTAGACAAGACACGATTGCCATTTTAGCCCAGAAAGAACCGTGTCCATCATTCTTTGAAAAGTAGCTGGTGCCGAGCACAAGCCGAATGGAAGGACCTTGAACTCGTAGAGTCCGTCAGGAGTAATGAAGGTGGTCTTTTCGCGGTCGCGCTCATCAACAGATATTTGCCAATAGCCGCTGCGTATATCTATGGAAGAAAAGTAACGAGCATTGCGAATGCGGTCCAGCGAGTCGTCAATTCGTGGTAAAGGATACACGTCTTTCTTTGTGATCTTATTCAACTTTCGGTAGTCGACGCAAAATCGCAGAGTACCATATTTTTTCTTTACTAACACAACAGGGGACGCCCAGGGACTGGTCGATGGCTGGATGACATCGCCCTTGAGCATCTGCTGGACCTGTTGGCGTATAACGTCTTGTTCTTTTTGTGAGACTCTGTAGGCATGCTGTCGAATGGGTCTCTCGGTAGGCTCGGTGATGATACGATGCTTGGCAAGCGGTGTTTGGTTAACTTTCGAAGTCGTAGCGAAGCAGTCCCGAAATGAGCCAAGTAGCTTCAAAAGACGTTCCCGTTGTGCTGACGGTAGATCCTGGTTTACGTCGAGATTGCTTGCAAATGTCATGGCGGAATAGTCACACGACGAAAGAGCAGATAATGTTGAGAGACCAGGGACGTCGGCAATATCCTCAAGGTATGCGATCGCAGTGTGTTTGGTAAGATGGCGATACTCGTCGCTGAAATTCGTGACTAATAGGCAAGCCTGCTTTCTACTGGGCTGAACAATACCTCGGGCAACGCAGATTTGTTGTGCAAAAAGTAGAGACAAATTTCCTTCTGCAATTACAGCATTGGGGACGTCTTGATCACATTCAACGTTGATAAAAAGGCTGCTGCGGGGAGGCAGAGTAACAGATTCGGAGGATACACGTAGGGCAGCCTTCGATGAGCGGGCGTTTTCCGGTTCAGGATGAAACGGGTCTTCGAACGACACCTGCAAGTCACGTAAGTCAATAATTGCGCCGTGTTCGCGAAGAAAGTCCAGCCCCAGGATGAGTGGACGGGAGCACACAGGTAATACGAGGAAAGACCCTGTGAACATCGAAGCACGGACTCGAACATGGGCTGTGCACATTCCAGTTGGCGTGACGAGGTGGCCCCCTGCCGTGCGCAACGGCGGTCCTTGCCAAGGCGTAGTTACCTTCCTCAGTTGGGATGCTAGGGCGCTGCTCATAACCGAATAATCGGCGCCGGTCTCGACGAGGGCAGTGACGACGTGATTATCGACGTGTACGGTGATGTCGGCGGAAACAGTCTTGTGACTTTCGGAAACGACTGGAAAGTCAGAACGGTCTTCGTCGGGTCTTTGCGTCGAAGGAGGCTCTTTGACAGTTCGTTGGGACGCGGCTTCACCCCCAGGAGCCGCGGTTTCTAGTTTCCCCTGTGGGGACTCGGTGACCGGCCTCTGAAAGGAGCATAGGATGACGAGGGAATGCTGGGTGACGTGGGGCGGCGAGGTGATGGAGATCGTGACTGGGGCGTGGACCAAGGCGAGGAGCTTGCTGGCCCGTAAGGTATGCTTCGATGTCGCGGGGACGCTCACCGTAACGCCGGGCAACGAGCATCTGGGTGAAAGCCACGGAGACCAAGTTGGCGGTACTGGCAGTTACGGTAGACGTGACCCGCTTCGCCACAGTGGTAGCAGAGTGGACGGTTATCGGACGTACGCCACACGCTGGCCTTTGTGGCGTTCTGCCCCGATCCAGACGGACGATAAGTTGGTGCACTCTGAAACCTTGAAACGGGTGGCGGATTCGAAGAGGTGCCCTGGAATCGATGGCTAGCCTGATCTATTCTCCCCATGGTGGGATCAGGGCCATGTGGCGCAGGAGATCGCAGAGCCGCCGCATAAGTCAGTACAGGGGCCTCAGGTCTTGTTGGCGCGAGTGGGGTGACCACGTGTCGGATCTCATTTCGGATTAAGTCTGCGAGATCACTTACGGGTGGTTGGGGTCCCGCTGCTTGGAGTTGGCGCAGCTTGTCCCGCACGACGCTTCTTATGAACTCAGCGAGGGCATGCCTCTCGCTGTCAGCCCCGATAAATCATGCAGCAGGGGTCAGGTCGTGGCGTTCATACTGTGACGACCTATATTGGAGAGTACGCTCCATTGTGGTTGCCTCATTTATGAACTCTGCCACAGTCGTCGGTGGATTGCGCACGAGTCCGGCGAAGAGCTGCTCTTTTACCCCACGCATTAAATGCCGCCCCTTCTTTTCCTCGGACATTGCAGGGTCAGCACGCTTGAAGAGTCGAAGCATGTCCTCGACAAACATCGAAACTCTCTCGTTGGGTCATTGATTCCGAGACGAGATAGCCTGCTCCGCTCTCTCTTTCCTTTCAGTGCTGCGGTACGCATCACCAAACTGTCGGCTGAACTCATGCCACGTCGCAAAGGAACCCTCGTGATTCTCGTACCACGTTTTGGCAGAGTCTTCTAACGCAAAGTAAACTCTCCGCAGCTTGCGAGCTTCATCCCATTCGTTGATGTTGGCAACTCGATTGAAGTGGTCAAGCCAATCGTCAACATCTTCATAAATGTCTCCATGAAATAAGCGTGGTGTTTGCGGCGCATGAAAAACATGCGGGAGAAAAGAATAGGCGTCGTTGGTTTGACTCGCCTGGTTGTTAGTTGAAGTTGCCATCTCGTCTTGAGAGAGGGGACCGTACTCGGGAGATAGTCCTCGCAGGCGGCGACTGCTTCGTGCCGTGGGAGCTGTGGCTGTCTCCAAGTAGCTCGGTGTGTCGGCTGAAAATCTGCAGCCAAGGCGCATTTACCCAGCACCTCCACCAGTGCCACGAACGTAATAACAGAGAGCGACGAAACGACGTCTTGCTTGCCCTCAGACCAGGACGCAAAAGCCCTCATCTTTCTTCACTTCCAAGGGATTCCCCCTACAGTTGATGGCTCATACCCATTACCTGTGACAATATGAAGTGGCGAAACGACCACGATCGCGCTAGGAGCATAGTAAGTAGTCATGTTTTACATGAAAGGCATGTTATGATTATTATGTTTCGACCTTCCATTTACCTTGGCCGTCCGTTCACGTGACGTAATACCAAATTTGGTATATGTGAAGCTAGCAAAACACCACGAGTGCATCATGAGCGTGGCATGTAGTCATGGCTTACATGATGTCCATGTCATGATTTCCACGTTAAGGTCGGTCACTTGTGTTCGCCATACAGCCATGTCATACGATGTCAGTTTTGCAATGTCATGTGAAAGAAACCACCGCAAAAGCAGCAAGACCATGATGTGAAAATCATGACATTCATAACATACATATGAGTTTCATGATGTAACTAGTCGCGTATGCTCCTCATACAGTCCTGTTATGCCATCCCAATTTGGTATCGATAACATTATTGAAACGGCCAGGAGAGCAAAATGTCGCATAGAGTTTCTAAAGTTTACTAGAGGGGACTCTGGCGCTGCGATCGTTAAGCGACCATGGGAAAGATGGGTAGTTCACACTTTTGTCTAGTCTTCGTACTTGCGGGCGGCTAATCGTACTTGCGGCTTCATTTATTGCTAGTTATGGTTTTGTCTTGAAGGAAAGAACGAACCCTTTTGAACTTCATCACGTGATTCAAAATGGTTAGCCTAAAGGAATAAGATGGTGAAGCATAACCACTGAACTTTTCATTTTCGTTTCATGAGAGAACACCTCCAAGCTACACGAACATACACGGAGCCAGAAGCAGGCCAGGAGTACGAAGATTAGACAAATTGGTGTATACTACCCATCATTCCCATGCTCGCTGAAGTGCCGTGCCTTGCAGCTCCCATTGACACTAGCGCCAAAGTTCCCTCTAGTGTATATTAGGCAACTCTATGAAAAGTTGTAGGTGGCTAGCTAGATGGGTAGGTAAAGAGATACGCTCAAAGTCACCAAAGTTCGCTGAGAAATGCTTCGCAATTAAAAGATAGGGGAAGCATCAAAGTCTTTTTGGTATAACGATTTCATTATACGCTTGAGCTTTGATCATGCGTTTATAGATAAAATTAGGTACAAATAGAACGATGACACTAATACCGTCGTTATGACTCATTTTCGCCCTCCAAAGATCTCTCTAACGTCACCACTTATAATGATTGACACCTCTGGAATGACCCTAATGAACCCCTGCGCATTTTTAATGTTAACACCAGAAGCCTAGTAAAGAAGATTGCATATTTTCGTTTACTTATCATGTTCAATTTACCCCACATAGGTGGCGTAACAGAAATTTGCTGGAATGAACATATATATATATATATATATATATATATATATATATATATATATATATATATATATATATATATATGACAGCGAAATAGCACTTCCAGGTTTTACAGCCGTCAGAACTCATAGACGTCATGGCAGGGGAGGGGGAGGAGCACTATTTTTGTGGTCTGACCTTAAATTTTCAAGTGTCCCCAGTTCTTATTAAACTTCTAAGCGCGAAAATTACAGACAACAAACACAAGAAACGAGGACGACTTCACATCCCCAGTTCACCTTATACCGAATCTGTTTGGTTCAACATCTTTTTTCGGGAGTATTTCCAAAGTTTTTGGCGTCATTTACCGCTCACCATCATCGAACATAGATCAGCTTCTCGCTCTAACAACTTTCTTGCACGAGTGCTGCTTGTCTACTTCCAGCTTTATCTGCATGGGTGATTTCAACACTCCAGATATTTTATGGCCATCTTTTTCGCTCACAGGCCATGACGTAAACATCACCAATGTTCTGTGAAATCTTTCGCTATAATTTGGTACAAAATAGATTCTTAAAATTACCACACGAGGTCATGCAGTTCATAACCATGGTCATAACGAGTCATAACCATGGTTATGAGTGTTAGTTTTTGGGATGGCATCTCAGACCACAAAGCTGTTTTAGCATTTATGTCTATTCCTGTGCGTAACATTTTGTCTATTCTGGGTATCCTCGATTTTTCACGAGCCGATGATGTGTCTGTTCTTGATCTTCCATATGGTTCATTCGTTGATTTTGAAGGCCTCAACTGATGTAATAATGTGAATTTCTTGGTGGCTTTTTTTTAAAAAGACTGTGGTAAATTCCATCGAGTGCTTCGCCCCAATAAAACTAAAATACCCCGCATGCTTCTTTGTATATCACGTGATATACTTCTTCTGTCGTGTCGTGTTGCTAGGCTGAGCCCTCTAAAAAGCAACAACGATGACCTCCTTAAAATACAAGAATTTAACCTTGCCAAAGAAGAACTACGGATTAAAGTTAATTATTCGAAAGCCTTCAATTTCATATTGCGTTGGAAGATTTAATGAACAGCAACCCTAAAAAAGTTTGGTGTTTTCTTTCACCCAACTAGCGTAAGACACGTTATTTGGAGGTTGCGGGTTCAGATCTGAGGCGACACGACGGGGGCTTTTTCGTCCACTTTCATTTGTTTTAAGTCACGCCATAATTATTATACTAAAGTTAAATCAACATATAAAGATTCCTAAGCGTTCTTTGGTTCAACTGTCGGATTTAATTGGTTGTGGCTACGAATGCAACAAGGTCTTCACGTAAGTTTCCTCACTCACGTTCTAGAGTAATTTCGGCGAGTCCCGTCACCTCGCCTTTAAAAATGTTCTCGCTTGACGTGACGAAAGGCGACACTGAAAAAAAAACGCAAATAATTGATGTGCGGTAGTATTCGTTATCGCGTCGGAATGACAGGTTTAGTTTTTCAATTATTTTCTCGATCCCAATGAGCTGTAATTCCACATTGGAGATTTCGAATTGCAGTCTGAAGGCGTAAACACTGTCATAATCCCAAAAAGTTCCGTCTTCGGGGAGCTTGCGAATTATTATCTGCACAGGATTAAGTGACAAAAAAGAAAGGCTTAATCCTTGCAGCATTTTTACAACTGTGGCTTGTACCTTTCAGAGTGGAAAGAAGTGACAAAAAAACGAGTCTATTCTGACGTGCGGAAGACAACAATAATTTCTGGACATTTAATGTTTAAGATAATGATTCAATTCAATGGTCAGATGAAATTGATCAGTCAGATTAAATATTGTGAACAATTCAGAGCTGTGCCTTACGCGTTACAAGTAATCTAATGCTTATAAACGAGCATGGAAGAGTCGGGGACGATAACTTTTAAAGACAACTCCAGCAGACAGGCATGAACGTCTGTCTCGCAGAAGTGGCAGCAAGCCTCTCTGCCTTCCCGCGCGCCTCCAGCCTTGTTTCATCCATGCAAGCCACAGTAGTTCGTTGTCGTTTGAGTTAACATGTGTTGCTGGTTGCTGTCTTGTGACAATATCTTTATAAAGAAAAGTAAAGTAAAGGTAAACGATTACTATTCAATTACTCTACTACTTTTGCGGAGCTGGCACTGAAATATAACCTAAAGAAAGTAAATGGAATTCTAATCGGTTAGTTATTTTCTGTTACATTTTCAAGTTTGGCGCCATTTAACTCTCTCAAGTTGGATTTCCAGCGAAACGTTTTCGCATGACATGGTGGTGACACAAAATTTTGAACCACAGCTGACAGCACATCTTCAACTGGATTGAAAATGCCTTTTTAGCAAGTCCCTAATGACGGTCCCATTTCGGCGGCAACCACCCCGCATTTTAGGCATTGTTTGAAGACGCACTGTGCTTGCCGCACTCAAATAATAAATTTACCAATGCTTCCCACCTCCCAAATACGCCTGATGTTAATGCCTGGTTTCAATCGTTACGTATTAGCAATGCAAACAGTGTGAGCAACAAAAAGCGTTTTCGTTGTACTAGCAAGCTCTTGTACTCCGAGCACGGCGAAACTGTTCTACATAACTAAGTGAAATCTATCGTGCCTTTCTTAAGATGAAGTGCTATTGAAGATTTATATGAAGAGATAGTTTATATAAATGCATTAGTCATTTAATACTGCTCTGAAGAAAATGGGTAAAGTAATGAAGGTTTCTTTGTAAATATCATTTGTTGCCAATGTATACCATAATATTTAGCGGCTCTGTAGATTACAATGCACTAATTTTCCATGCAAAATTGCTTTGTGCTCTGACAAAAACTTGATGAATTATAATTATTGTGTCAATGTGGCAGTTTATAGCACTGCTTGCTTACATATTACCGATAAAGTGACAAAACTATACAAGCTGATACTCTGAACTCCTATAGAATGAAGCAGCAGGCCCCTTTCTGGGATTTCATTAGGCGAAATTTTTTTAACTTTATTAGGAAAGCTTCAAGACAGCAGTGAACTTATATCATTTTTTCGCTGGCCAGTTTTGTAGAAACTGGCTTTTTTAGACGCTAATGAACAACAAGTATTGTACATTAGTAGATGAATACTGTGTCTTGTATCTACTTGTGCTCGCTCACTTGACCACTCAGTGCTTCAAAAAAATATTTTCAATAAATAATAAATTTCACATGCGTTTTTTTTTGTGGTAGCACCATCTGTTATATTAAAATCAAGTCCCTTTATGCACAACTAAACATAAAAAAGCTGGTAGAACAGGCATTACTTTTGCAGGCTTCATAGTTTGCCTCACTAGGTTAGTGTAGTCGCCGCGCGTTACAAACGCCAACCGTAAAAGGAGGGACTTTGTGTCTCCTACTTTCACTGTTATGAGAAGTGAGACTTTGTCGAAGATGCAGGACGTTCGGGTCAACGTGGCAGGACATGCAATGTGTTTTGAAAAAATGTTTAACCATTTCGAGTACTTCATACACAACCATGTTAGAGCACTGAGCCGCCCCGCTACCTGACATGTGCTTAGAAAAAAGTTTAACGATTTCGAGTACTTCGTACTCAACCATGGGAGGGCACTGAGCCGTCCCGCTACCTGATGTGGACGGAATCCTGGAAAAGTTAAACATCACTAAATGCAGAGAAGCGCTGACAATGCATAATATCATCACTGTATCTGTCCCTCATGAGCGCTATGGTGTCGGGAAGCGATTCAACCGAGGGCTGCTCTGCCTAGCAATTATGCTGTTTCTCACAACTACCTTGTCCCTAAAGGAGCTTGGTACGCAGCCACAACGGCCGTACGACTGTCTGAATAACACCGGTTCATTAGAAGGGCGCCTACCCGTCGTGAATTTCACCTAGTGGTCCCAGCTCAACGCACTCTCACAGTACAGTGCATACAGAACAATAAAGCGTTCACACATTGTTCCAAACTAAAAATTGCTGGTCAGCGAATAATAACCTCTATTTTATGTCCATGAAAATGTGTGTTGAGAAAAAGTGGCTTACAATTTAGAGTACCTGGTACTCTTCTATGGGAGAGCATGAAGCCGTCCCGTGAACCAATCAGCGCTGATACATATGATGTGGTGCTGACTAACATTTTGATAAAGAAGTTTTGCGGCCACCTAAATGGCAAATTTTCCGGCAGTCCCTGCAAGCTAAAATAAAGTAAGGCCACTACTTTCCAGAACCAATCAGTGTATTCCTGCTAATATAGCACAAGCATAAAACAAAAGTTGATTCTGTAAATGTTTTCAAGAAAAGAAATAAAAAAATTGGCCCCATATCTGCATGTTACACTGCAAATGTCATCGAAAGACAATAGTCTCGCGTCTGGAGAGAGTGAACAAAACGTTTATTTGATGTTCTACGCAATAAAATCCGTGATTGGTGTTCCGGAGGCGCTGCGTCAGAGTGCCTCAAGCTTGCAGCGGAGGCGACCGAGCTAGTTGAGTTACGTCACACGTGAGACATGAGCGCTATCTGGCAGTTATCTTGGAAAACGAAGCACGCAGCGTGCGCGCCCGTCTTGGAGGCGATAAAGTGTAGAACGCAATGCGACGGGTAGGTGCCGCCACCATGTCGTCTTAGCAAAGTGTTGGAAACGCTTGCTTTTTTGAGCGTCGTGTTGCACTGTCAGCACAGCGTGAAAAACGCTACGGTCGTTAGAATTACATATGTGTGCCTTCTCTAGTATTAGGCCACACATAGAAAATATCGACGTGTTGTTATGGTGCCTCAGATATGCGCAATAATCGCTTTCGAATAATTGACAATAGCACAAGTATGAACGCTACAACTTGAGCAATATTGGTAGGCGCTGCAGAAGGGGTCCACCGTTTGGGGTGTCGTTTGGGGTACCGTGAAGGGTGGACAAACAGACAATTGTACAGACAGACAGACAGACAGACAGACAGACAGACAGACAGACAGACAGACAGACAGACAGACAGACAGACAGACAGACAGACAGACAGACAGGCAGGCAGGCAGGCAGACAGACAGACCAAAATTTTTGCGTTGAAGGTCCCGAAGAAGAACTATCGTCTTTAATTAAAACAACCTTTACGTAAGGAACCTCTCCTCAAAAGCGCTCCATATATTTACCGACCCACCTCTCCTGTGACGTCACTTTCTTAAAATGCGAAGCACTTCTTGCGAACTTCGGTGACTTCGACCATATCCATCTATCTATCTATCTATCTATCTATCTATCTATCTATCTATCTATCTATCTATCTATCTATCTATCTATCTAGGCGCCTATGACTTCTTGCTCTCCGGGCCGTTCCAATAATGATATCGATACCAAACTTGGAATGATATAACATGACTGTATAAAGAACATATTTGAATAGTCATAACATGAAAATCATGGCATGTATGTCATGATTTACATTTAATGGATTTGCAGCTCTTGCTGTGGTTTCGCTCACATGGCAAGTTGCAAAACTGGTATGGCATAGCATGATTCAATGGTGAACACAAGCGACAGACCCTAACATGAAACTTATGACCTGCGTGTCATGTAACAACATGACTATATTCCACGCTCATGACGCGCTCGCGTCCGTTTCGCTAGTGTCACATATACCAAACTTGGTATTACAATACGTGAATAGAGGACGAATGTATGTGAGTGGTGCAAACATGATAATCATAAGATGCGTGCCATGTAACAACATCACTACATGCCACGCTCGTGATGCGCTGGCGGCCCTTTCGCTAGCTTCAGTTATACTAAATTTGGTATTACGGGACGTGAATAGATGACGAATGTATGATACTGGTGCAAACACGATAACCATGATAGGCGCGTCATGTAACAACATGAATACATGTCTATGATTCGCTCATGGCTGTTTCGCTAGCTTCACATGTACCAAGCTCGCTATTATGTGACGCGAATGAATGAATTAGGAAAATTACACATCTAAACATGATAATCACTACATGTGTGTCATGTAACAACATGACTACATGCCACACTGACGATCCGCTCGCGGCCGTTTCTCTAGCTTCACATATGCCAAATTTGGTATTAAGTGACACCAATGGATGGCGAAGGTATTTGACTGGTGCAAACATGATAACCATGAAATGCGTGTCACGTGAGAACATGACTACATGTCACAGTCAAGGTACCATTACATTTCGACGTGACGCGGTGCACGTGCTCGCTGGCATTTTTTTTTTCGTCGCATCACACCGGCGTTGCTACGCTTCCGATACTCACGCTACTGGGGGAGCCTTGGGAAGCCATCCTCGCCCGACCTGACCTGAAGACCCAAAAGGGTCTCCTGGATCAAGCCTGGCGAGCTGCAGCGGCCACTGGCCTCCTGGAATGGGGGAAACCACCCTTGACATTCTCCCCTCCCTTTTTCCCTTTTTTTCATAAATAAAAATGTTGTATCATCATCATCATCCGGCGTCGGTCCTGCCTTATACCGTCACCCCCGGAAATCTTTTCAGGCCTGCGCCCAGCAATTTGACGTCATTTCCGGCCGGCCGACTCTCGGGGAAGCCGCAGCGGCAGCGAGCGCAGAGCGGGCGGCGGTGGTGACGGTTCGGCGGCGTGGTGTTGACGGTGTTTCACGTTTGTTGCTTTCCGTTGTTGTTTTGCGGCAATTTCGTTTCCGTGCGTGATGCTGGAGTGATGCGACAATGCCGAATAAGTGTTGTGTACCCGGATGCACCGGCAACTACAAAACAGGAAAGAAGATACAAGTGTTTTCCTTCCCTAAAGACGCCGACGCTCTCAAACAATGGCTCCGCGCCATTCCTAGGAAGGACTTCGTGCCGACTTCGTGCACTAAGGTAAGAATTTGAGATGCTCCTGTTCTTAGCTTGTCCGGGTAGAAATCACCTATGATGGGAAATACTTGAGCGTGTGGCCGCCGGGCCTCGCGAAGCGCTGACGCCAGCAGCGTTCGCAGCAAGGATGGTCAGCTGCGCTTTGTTCACTAACAGTGCCGTGGTGTCGTCCATTCTTGCAAGCTCTCGGTGGAAGCGCTTCGTGGAGTGCGGTGACATCACGCTCCCGTGTTTCCTTTCATGTTGCTTGTACCGCTTAGCGCAGCGCTTTTATTTAGATGCTTGCGAAACGTAGGTAGACTTTGTTTTAGCTACACGGACTGTAAACGCGGTCATGCAAACGGGAGCGCATTTTTTTCTTTTGAGAAGTGGCGTCTCAGACGTTCTTGAAACGTTTTTGCAGGTGTGCGCGAATCATTTCGACGCTTCATGCATTGAGAAGACGACATCGTAGACGGATCCAAGGACAAGGAGAGTTATTGAAGTCGCACTCCCAGTACCACGGTTGCGTCCTGGATCTGTCCCAACGGTATTTTCCGGCTGTCCGTCCTACCTATCAGTACGAGACCAGAGCACGAGAGAAACCCCTGACGCCAAGAGGAGCCGACAAGAAGCCTCCCAACTCGCCCGTGCTGTAGAAAAGTCGCTGGCGTCATATGAAGCGGAGCAAAAACGAGACCGGTTTTCGTCCCTCGAAGAACTAAGGGCTCGCCTGCAAGGGGTGTCAGTGTCTCCAAAGTGGACTGTGATTCATAAAGAAGAGTTCTCCATGTTTTTGAACATTATCGACTATCGTGAACCTTGTTTGAATGCGTCATTGACCGTGTTTGCAAACCTTGAAGTCTTTGCCTGCTATCAAGGTTCACCAATCAAGAACCTTGGTAGCGCTGTTGTACCAGACTCAGTTCAAAAAGTAAGTTCCTTGTTGGAAATTTTGAACAACCTGTCGATGCTGTCTGAGGAGCGCTGCACTTATTGCCACCTGGCTCAAGCAATACATTCCCTTGTTTTAGCCTTGTTTCCAGTTTTGTATCTCTTTACAAGTTGTTAGCTTTTAAAGGTGCTGTACTTTTTTCTTTTTTTTTAACTCGAACTGCCTCGGTGCCCACTGTAGCAGTTGTACAGTCCGTTTTGGTACCTAAGCTGTGTACACTTTCCTTGTGCACTCTGTGTACAGACATGTTGTGCACTGTGATTTGTTTTTTTCTTAGATTTTTGTTTGATTTTTTCCCTAGGACATGCACCTACCTGTGGCAGTACAATTACTTTTCTTTCTGTCATTTATCATGCTGTGGACCACAATTTAGTCACCAGTGTTCTTTTGTATTGTATTTTTTGGCAAGTGTTTGAACCTGATACCTTGTGTTGCTACTGCTACTATGATAAACAAATGGTATGTTTTCCTCTAACCTACAATTTAAATGAAAGTGTGCTTTTTCTGTTCCAAAGCTCGGGGATGTTTTTGCTGTTACAATCTGTTTTGTTTTCTGAGTTTTATGTGGCAAGATATTGTGTTTTGTACTTTTGGCATATTTTCAGCATTAAGGGCAACATCTTGTGTTGCCTGTCGTCTGCCTGGACCGAGAACAATGTGCACTGTGATATTTGTACAGACGGCGTCTGGCTGTGATAAATAAATACGCATTATTCCATTCACGATATTCATTATTTCTTGATACCTCGATAACTTCCCCCGCAACGGTGGCTCAGTGGCTAAGGCGTAGCGCTGCTGAGCACTAGGGCGCAGTTTCGATACCCGGCTGCGGCGGCCGCATTTCTGATGGAGGCGAAAAGCAAAAACGCCCGTGTGTACGAGATTTCGGCACACAATAAAGATTCCCAGGTAGTAAAACTTGATCCTGAGCTCTCCCCTACGGCGCGCTTCATCGCCTGCGTTATGTCGGCGCGTTAAAACCATACAATCGATCGATACCTTGATAAATCGTGCGGACATGGTGTCAAGGAACCTCGCCCGAGTCGGTAGGCGTGAAGGGCGCTCGCGGCTGGCGCAGCCACCCAGCAAAGGGCGGCCGGCCGGCCGGCGCGATGTGACGTCGTCGACGTCACGTCACGTGACGCGCAGGCCTGAAAAGCTTCCGGGGGTGACGCTTATACTCGCAGGCGCGCGCCGGGCTGCGTTGCTCGGACGCATGCTCGTTTCAGCGCGGCCGGCGTCTCTCCGTCACGAAAAGAGGGAGACGCGGTGTTGTCTGGGTAACTCATCGGCGCGAAATGCCGCATGTCGCATTTCACGCCGGTTGCCGTCAGGCCGCGCCAACGGATGCTGGTCGCGCCTGGCGTAAGACTATAGAGTGCTCGCGTTTTGCTAACGTAGCGTCGCTGTGCCCAGCGCGTGCGCGCGTCAACGCTACATTGGAGTATATCGGGCCCTTCATGAAGCACTTGCGGCCATTTCGCTAGCTCCACTTATACCAAATTTGATGTTACGTAACGTCAATCGATGACAAAATATATGATTGGTGCAAACATGATAATCCTGACTGGCGTGTCATGTAAGAACATGGCAACATACCACGCTCATAGCGTGCTCGCCGCGGTTTCGTTACCTCCACGTATTCTAAATTTCGTATCAGGTGACGTGAACAGATGACGAAGATAAACGACACATCCAAACATGAGAAGCATGACACGGAAATCATGTACGGCATCATTTACTTCCACCTCGTGCTGTTGTGCTCACTTCAAAGTGACATATCAACATTTCTCATTCGTGCTTCGCATATTATCGATTCCCACTGTACGTGGTATCTGCCAATTTTTCAGTTATCTTTATATTCTGAATTTCAACCACATCTACAGCGGCCACCAATATTGTTCTCGTTTTTTCATTCATACTTGTGCGTATTATTGATTGAAAACCAAATGTTGCGCTTATCTACCGCAAAACATCACGTAAATGTGCTGTGCCGTGTTTTCTTTTTATACTAGAAAAGTCGTACATGAGTAATTCTGAGGAACGTAGTGTTTATTTCGTTAAGCCGTCAATACAAAACTATGCAAGAGAACGCCTGCTCTTGGCTGAAACGATTCTGTGGTGGTACACCTATCCTATACGCGCATCTAGGCACCTAAATCCAGTCTCTTCAATATCTAATTCACTGATATTCTCGCGCAGAACAACAAATGAATGTTTTATTCACTCTCTCTACACAGAAAACTATCCTCATTCGATGACATTTGCAGTGAAACATGCAGCTATGAGGCTAATGTTTCTGGTAGAACCGCTCACAGCGGATTTTCGGCGCCGATAATGGCTAGAATAGCTGTTCACGCACTTTAGTTTGTCTAAAAAAGAACAGCACACGTTGTGATGCGTATGATACTGAGATTAGGATCATTTCTCAAAGATGAGTGATTACGATGAGTGATACGTTCCAGTTCTCCGCAACATTTCTCAGTCGCCTCTACACCGACTTAAGCTGTTACAAGTGCGAAGCTTACGGATATGCTTGGTGGTTCCACAGGCAACATTAATTTTTCTCACAGTGGCAGAGACAAGAGAACCCAACTTAATAGTAATTCGAAATTTGGAGGCCTGTCGGAACCTCTTTCGTCTAGTCACACAACACCCTTCACATCCGCTCATGTCAAACATGTCATGGAACTATGCCGGAGCGCAAATACACCACGCGTATCAACAGTATATTTCCCGGCTTCCTGTGTCGACACATCGGCCACTGGACCGAAACTACCCGCCAAGGCTGCTTGAGCTACCAACTATTTAAACGTCAATATAAGTACTTTGCAGCAAACATCAAGTGCCAATCGTTGCCGCACAGTAGTTGGCATCACATCATCTGTTTGACAGGTACCAAGGCTACGCTTACGTGTGCACTGACGGCTCCATCGCCCAAGAGACAGTGACATCAGCATTTGAAATTCCAGAATTGTGCCAAGAATATGCATGCTGGTTGGGCAATTCTTTCCTCTTCAGGAACGTTGGAGCTCATGGCAATTTTGCTAGCCGTGAACTTTATTAAACTGTCAACGACGCCAAGAAAATGGTGGTACTTACACACTCTCTGGCAGCACTCGCATGTGTGGAAAATGCCACTTCAAGACACATTGATGTGCGTATACTATTCGCTATACTAAAAGTGCTTTCAGAAGCTATGAAGTCGAATCATCGACTGGCATTGCAGTGGGTTCCCAGTCACTGTGGAATCAAGAAAAATTAAATGGCAGATGAGTTGGCAAAACCGCTCGTAATTTTACGCGAACGCGCCTCATTCATGTATCTCAATATGATATAAATAGAATTTTAGGAACAACGAAAACGAAACGTGAATTATCCATGTCTACCTGGTTCACAGAAAAAACAAAGGAATCGATCATATATGCTGTTGATCCTAAACTTGAATGCCAATTGGATCATGATCTCCCAAGGCATATCGACATACTCATACATCGCCTAAGACTCGAAACTGCTTACACAAAGCACTTCCTATTTCGTATTCAGCCTACAACATTGTCAGCATGCTGACGCGGCCACGACGACGAGGATATCTATCACCTCTTGCTCGACTGTTCGAAACACGACACACATTGAAGGCAACTCGAACAGGAACTCCACACGTTAGATCCCAAGCGGCCGTTTGAGTTGCATAAAATACTAGGTCCACAGTCATCTAAAAAAATGGCAAAGCAATGAATGTGCTGCAACACTTCTTCGGAGAAACTTGTGGCAACTACTAAGTGGACTATAGTTAAATGTGACAACTACGGGTTTGTTCTGCCCATAGGAAAACTTCTGCACTAACCTATGTAGGACTGTATTTTTGTATATAGGTTATTTTGTTTTTTTTATTACTCAATAGTTGTAACAACCAAAAGAGAATGGGTTGCCGTTGCCAAGTAATGGTGACAAAAAACTCAGTTTATTTTCTACTTCATTAAAAAAATATTTAAACATAAATTGAACTTTATTTATTTTTCAGGAATCTTTGCCAAAAACTACGAGAGGAGAAATGAATACATTTACCAGTTACATGCCAATACCATATACTGCCAATATTGCAAAAGATATTGCACCATCTCCAACTAGAGAGTACCATAAGCGCACGCTAACGTTTACGTTGGTGCCGACAGCGGCGTTGCTCGGGAGCGCAACCAGGGGAGTCACAAAGCACGCAGTGATGGACCGGTGTTTCCAAGTGGTACATACCAATCACTGCTAATGGACATTAAGAGACCAACTCCGATTTCTTACAGAGACCCACAGCCCGCTTTTAGTTAAGCGCACACTGCGAATTTTTATTGTTCAACAACGTGTGTTCTGAAAGCAGTGTTCCTATTTCGGTACCCCTCAGTATTCCTTTACCTCTTGAACGAGAACCAACAATTTTTGTTTTTAACTTTGACGAAGAGTTCTTATAAATACCTGGAAAACCAGAAGTTAACTGCTCCACCAGATATATGCTTAGACGGCCACTCAGGTATACCTGTAATAAAGTAGCCAATTGCGCTAGTTGGAACACACTTGTCACAATCAGCGCACAATAAAGCACAAAAAATACAATAACGAGCATGACGCAAGTGCTTGTGTCGTACACGTTTTCGCGTTTTTTTCTGCTTTTGGTGTGCTGATCGTGGTTTACAGGTACCTGCGCCGCTAACGAACCTCCACGCTTACGCATGCCCTCACAATTCCAAAGGATACTCATAGTAAGTTTTCTTACCTCCATTTTAACGAACTCACTAAACATTTATACCTGTCCAGAAGAATTTTTCCTCCACCAAACAAAAATCTAACTCGGCCCCAGGCACTTACATTAAGGCTTTTGCAAACGCGAATGTATCCTGCTTCGAAAATGTTACACATCATGCACCCTGACCAATACCCAAGCAATCTTCGCCCACGTTGTCGGTAAATAGCTTCATTAGAACATATGCTCTGGCAATGTACCATATCCGCTCATTTACCGAACATCACCTTTGCCAGACGGGAGACGCCAATCCGCAGCTCATCCTTGCCAGATAAGCTCTTGGCTGTCCACCAATCCGCGATGCGGCTCAGGAGTTCGGCATATCAGTCCCCACGTGGGAACTGCCCACGACACAGTGATCTGTGTTTTGGAGGACCCAATAAAAGGTTACCCGATCGAATACCCCTGTTTTAGAAACGCGTGCTGCTCTATAGGTTAAAATACATATGATGCTTGTGAACTTTCATAAATTGACTGCATGAAATGGTTCCTTCCTCAGAAACTTAACGTGCTGTTTGTTCAAAGTCGTCGTAGAGCCTGAAATTTACGTTGTATATATAGTTGCTAGCGAGTAGTGTTGCTTTGTAGTATTCGGCTCGAATGGCAGCTATGAAAAGATTTCCCTAGCAGTTCTCGCCTGTTGCCTCATCTTTGCTAGCGTCTCAGATGCGTCCCTGGGCTGGCGGACGCCCGTCATGGCAAGCCAGCCCCCGAAGAAGGCACTAGCCTTCGACGTAGTCGTCCCCGAGGGAACTAGTCCCGAAGACGTCGTTCACCGCGACGTCTTCAATAGTAGGAATCGAAGAGGTCTACTGTATACATTCCTTTGGAGGCCGGAACTTCCAAGTAACCGTTAACAGTGAAGCCGCACTGGCTCAAATCGTCAACGCATCCCACCTAATCATCAAAGGAGAGCGCGTTACTGCCGTCGCCCTGGGAACCCAAGTCACTCAAGTCACCGTTCTGTTCCTGCCGTACCGCGTCCCCACCAAGGTCCTTGCGCAAGCATTGTCTCCCTACGGGAACGTGCTTCACATCAGCAGAGGACTCATGGGGTCGCGCCCAACCGTGACCACTGGGACGCGATACGCCCGTGTGGAAATGAAGGCATCGTCGCTGATGCCCAAATACCTCAAGGTCGCAGGACATCGAGTGGCCTGCGACTATTCGACCATTCCAGTAACTATTGGCGCCATAACGGTACGTCGAAATGGCAGACGAGACGGTGATGTCGCGAGCGTGTACGTCAGCGTCGCATAGCGGCGTGCAGACGCGTTCATTTGTTCATGACTGCTGAGAGACCGAACTGCGTCACTGACTGCATCACAGATTACCACCGTGTGACAGCTTCGGAGCACTGCTACATGGCGCCGCCTGCGTCGCTGGTATGACCGAATAAAGAGATACAGCGAGTGTGCCTTCGATGTGGATGCAGTGTGCACTTCTGCATGAACTGCACAGCTCCGTTATGTGGAAAGTGCGGCGTTTATGATCACGACGGGAAGGAAGGACTGCTCGCTGCCGTGTCTCCATTGTGGTGACCTGCATTCCACCGTCGCCTGCACCATCAGGTTGTCTATTCGGAGGCGGCGTCCAAGAATTGCCCACTACTTCAACCAGGAACCCAGTCTAATACAAGGACGTCGTATCATCGACGCCAGGCCTGGATATTTGCCAGGATAAAGTTGGGCGGATTGCGACGCCACACCAGACGCCACACCAAACACCCGCAGTGTCTAAGCCACCCGGACCTGGCAGCCCTTCAAGGTGCGGATGATCCATCCAGTGGCCCGCGACCAGTGGCGATTCCCACAGAAACACAGGTCGAGCCCTCACCAGAGGAGGCGCCTCTCGGCAAAGGCGTCGCTGATGGTGATGCGATATCTGATGCTCACCCCATGGCTGCTCAGTCCTCTGTTAGTCCTCTTATCATTGAAGAGTCTTTGTCCCTAGGTGACGAGGTTTCCATCAACGAGGATTCAAACAGCACTATTAGTGACGCGGCCCTGCAGATAGACGACGAAAGCACTCCAAGCGACATCAGCCGGGACAGTCTAGATGAGTTTGTACCAACTTCGCTCAAGAGCCTCGGCACCAAGCGCCACCGATTATCCAGCAGTGACACGGAGGCCCCCAGCAGAGGCAGAAGTCCCCTGCGGTCTTCGACGCGGCCCTGGAAGCCCCGTGCTTCTGGAGGGTCGCCTGGTCATAAGAAGTAGATAAGCCACTTGCCGGAACCTGCTTCCACGTCTGTCAGAACTGTGAAGCTGCTAGTATCCAGGATAGCCTTTAGTGTTCATGATGGCTACCTCATTGAATATTTTTATTGGGATTGCAATTATATGGACACTCTCGGTTGGAGTTTGCCGCCGGTGTCGACGTCGGCATCATGCACCATTTATGTATACGTATCTATATATATGAAAACGCAAGAAAGAAAAAAAATCCGGAAGAAAATCACTGCGGCGAGTGGAATCGAACGTAGGACCTCTGCATCGAGAAAGCAAGGCGTTTAACACTGAGCCACCCCGGAGGACGTTCTTCACCATTTAAACGGCAAGCTATTTATATCTACCACACCGCTGCTGTGTTTTTCGGCATTACGAGAAAGATGGCGCAAAGAGCGCACGTCGCCACATCACGCAGTGGTGAACACCCCAATCTCCTACGCGTACTTTGTCCGCCTTAGAGAAGGGGAGCTACGTTCCCTCGTGCGCCCTTATCTCGCGGTGGCGAGGAGGGGAGGATTTTGCGCCTTGGCTGGCCTCGGGCTTTACGTGGAACAATTCTGCTGTAGTTACCGGGCGCACAAAGGTCACTGCAATCCTTGCAGTCTCCGTTCGCGAAAAGCACGCGCTTTTCAGGCTCAGCGAAGTAATAAACTGAGAAGCTTGTTCACGTGCATCCGTACCTGTGGGTACGTTTTGTGCGTAATTTCTGCACAAAAAACGCGGGGCACCCTTCGATCTGCTTTGGATTGTGCGCATGACCTTTCAAATTGTTGCTATCGCGTTTATTGCTTCGCCTTTGTGGCAAAGCTGGGACTTTTTTTTTTGCATTCAGCGTAAAAGGTTGTCGCAGTCTGGTAAAGCAGGCCGAGGAAATTAGTGTAGTCTGTACTGCAAACTATGATTTTTTGCGCCTCCAAGAAACTATTTTCTTTTCGCTATCTGCCATTGGGGCTTTTAAACTAAAGTTTACCATAGCTTGCTAATATATTTCGCTACAACTCGCTTTACGCGAGTAGGCATTATTATATTTAATCGGGTTTTATTCAGAGCACACCGTGTTTTTTTATGACGGCATCAGTAGAATTCTGGCTCTGGATAGTACCCACTTTTCTTTTCGAATGAAGATACTCTCTGTGTATGCGCCTGCACAGGCTGGGCAGACTAATGATTTCTTTCAAAATTTGGATACTTTCTTTCTAGGTGGTCTTCACTTAATTCTTATCGGAGACTTGAACTGTGCGCTGAATACGCGAAGTGATGGACAAGGCCCTGGCTGGGGTCAGTCAGCTTGAAATTCACTTGAGCTGCAACGCCTTGTCCATCATTTTAAATATGAAGCATTTGTTAGCAAACTTCGGCGACTATGAACGTATCTATCTATCTAGCCACCTACGACTTTTAGCTCTCCTCGCCGTTTGGATGTCATGATTTACATTTCATGGTCCCGCAGCTTTTCCGGTAGTTTCATTGGATGTTGCAAAACAGGTAGAGTATGGCATGCATGATTGCATGGCGAACACAAGCGACAGACCCTAACATGAAAGTCATGACATGCGTGTCGTGTAACAACATGACTACATGCCACGCTCATGATGCGCTCGCTGCCGTTTCACTAGTGTCACATATACCAAATTTTGTATTACGGGACGTGAACGAATGACGAAGGTATGTGACTGGTGCAAACATGATAATGATGAGATGCGTGTCATGCAACAACATGACTACATGCCACGCTCATGATGCGCTGGCGGCCGTTCGCTACCTTCGCTTGTACCAAATTTGGTATTACGGGCCATGAACGGATGACATAGGTAAACGACACTTCCAAACATGAAAATCACACATGCGTGTAATGTACCAAGATGACCACATGCCACACTCATGATGCACTCGCGACCGTTTCGCTAGCCCCACATATACCAACTTTGGTGTTACGTGACGTCAATTTATGACGAAAGTATATGACCGGTGCAAACATGATAATCCTGACAAGCGTGTAATGTAAGAACATGAGGACGTACCACGCTCATAGCGTGCTTGTGGCCGTTTCGCTAGTCCATATGCACTAAATTTCGCATAACGTGACATGAATACATGACTAAGGTAAATGACACATCCAAACATGATAATCATGACACTTAAGTCATGTATGGCATCATTTACCTCAACCTCGTAACATTGTGCTGATTTAAAAGTTACATATCATTCTTTCTCATTCGTGCTTCGCATATGATCGATTTCACTGTACAAGGGATCTGCCTTTTTTTTCATTTCTGGATACGCGCAATGTCACACACAGGAATACGTTTGTTTGGACATGGCACCGCAGACCATCCTCCAGCAGACTCGGGGGGGGGAGGGGTAGCGTTTATAAATATAAGAAGGAAAAGAGAAAAGTGAGCCCCGTAATTGTCTGAATCAGGGTGCGACACCTGAACAGTAGCTCACAAGAAATGGGAGTGAGGACGGATTAAAAGTATAGGAATAAAGGTGTAGATAGAGAGAGAGAAAGAGAGATGTACTTAGCCAGCGAGTGAGGACATATTGAGGGGATATAGGAAAGATGGAAACACGGCCATAGGAGTCTAAGGACGGGGAAGCACTTGCGAGAGCTCTTGGCGTCAGAAGATAGCGTAGAGCAAGTCCAGTAGGTCTGAGCTACGCTGTCGTCGGAGATCGGCGTCAAGAGATCATGTAGTGCGAGCCCAGTCGGCCAGAGCTACGCTGACGTCGGAGATCGCGAGGGCACAACCGGTCGGCACGGAATCCAGTGAGCGAGTCCCCCAGTAGACTCGACCGGGGTTATATTCCACATGCTTTAAGACGTTTTTCTCCGACTTACGTGTTTCGCCCACCCCACCTTCTCGTGTGTACACCTATGACCATCGTCTGACTCTCTTAGGCCTCAAAATTCCATTTTCTTTTTCGGACAAACCATGGCGTCTTCGAGGACGGGCGCTCTCGGTGAACTTTGTCTAGTGCAATACAGATGTCACTCGCTGCGTCGGGTCCATATGATAGGTGTGCACTTAAAACGAAGTGGCACTTGCGCTGCTCAGCTGGAGGGCGTTCACTTCGCCGTCACGTTTCTGAAGAGCTGGACGATACTGCAGCGAAGTTGCGCATCGCTTTGCGAACCGAAATGCCGTGTCCCCTGATGCGAGCTTGGCAGCATGAACTGCGAAACGCTTTCAGCATTTGATTGCCGCCTCGTCTCTGGCGGCGGCTGCACGGCGTTGTAGACTCAACCCTTTTGCCCACCTTGAGGTGCTACGCTATTCAAGGCAATCGTGTTTTGGGCAGTCACGATCAACTGTTTTTACAACCCCGAAGACACCACCTGCACAGCCGCTTCCTACGCGTGATCGATCTCTTTTTCTGGTGCATTTGTAAGAGATGTCATGTTCGGCCATGCGGACAAACTGTGCTTACTACCGCGTACACTTAGAGGTTTCGCGTGTCCGGGGTCTTGCGCTTCCGGTCAGCAGTACCGTGAAAGTCATAGTTTTTTTTCTGGCGACATAAACCTGTACCTTTCAGATGAAGATAGTCTTTCACATAGCCTGCATTTATTCTTTCAGTATGGGGACATTTCAGGTGCCACGCTGAACTTCTCTAAATCCCGGCATTTGTTCATCGGCTGTCCAAACTCCAGACTTAGCTCCGCATCTCTTCTTCAACCGGCTGCGTCTCTTTGCATTTTTGTAATTCTATACAACCACTACGGAGTTTGTAACTCAGTTTGGTCAGACGCCCTAGACAAAGTAAAACAAAAATTGAGAACGCACGGGATTGCAACTTCTCGCTTCTTGAGCGGAGGTACCTTGCGCAGGCTGTGTTTTGCGGTCGCATTTGGTACCTTTCTCACGTGTCTGCTTTGTGTTTCTTCTTTTGGCCCGGTGGCAGTGAGTTGGTTTCTCGTGCTGCGTTAGGACAGCAGCGTTCCCAGGGAGGCTTTGCTTTCTCTTCGATGTCAATACGCTGCCGGCTATTGACCCTACGCTTCGTGTTGTGCCTTGTACAAGGAGAAGAATCCTCCCCACGAACTATGGCATATAATTTTCTAGGCACTAAGCTTGGGTATTTAATGCCTAATGTGCATTTCAATCGAGGTCCAAAATCAGTAACACTTTCTTTGTTTTATGCAACAGCTGTCGCATTTTATCGTCATATCCAGTCGACTTGTCCTAGCGCAGATGTGTTGGACAATTCAATAGTTGACACAACAGCCACTTTGTTGCGCCCAGTTAGTTCCTCCGGCACGCCACACCCGCTCTAGTCGTGTGTCCTAGAACACGCTGACGGCATCATTTCTGCCTGGCCACCTCCGGAACTTCATGTGGTGGCTGAGGTGGGGTGTTTTTCCTACACATGACCGCCTCGAAAGGCGGAGAAAGGTCTGGTCAGAACATGCCCGAACTGCTCCCTACGGGAAACAAATCAGCATGTTTTAAGACAATGCGTCGTTGCTCGAGTTTTCTGGAGGACCGTGCATGCTCGATTTCGTGGCCTCGAAGTAAATCGCTTTGTTTCTTCTGGGCGTTATTCTCGAGGCTGCTTCACCTGCCTCCTCATTGTTGCTGGTGCCGACTTCTTTGTCGCAATCGCTGTGAGGCGGTTGCAGCAGGTCGTAACCGTCGCACTCTCTTGACAATTTTGGAGTGACTGTGCAAAGAACTACTGTCTGTTTTGTCGAAGGAACTCTTCTTTCTGGATGAGAAGGAATTTCTTTGACACTTGTCCCACCCTTTTGTGTTCATCTGCGAGAGACGTGTGATACTTGTGTTAAGGCCTGCCTGGTTTGGTAGGTTATTGTTTGTTTAGTACTCGCACAAATACCTTGTCAATACTGTGTAAATATCTAACATATAGATCTTCACATTATATTTGTGTGTTTTTCGTTCACCATGTATTGTACATATGTAAGCATATCTTTTTATAAAAACATTTGGTGTGTCTGTGGATGTTGTGTTATGTCGTGATGTTCTGTTGGATTGTGATTATGTTCACTGTTCGTGATAATAATTTTCTCTAAACAATTTCATCGCCTCTCTTGTTCCAGTAGCGGGACGGCTCCCCTTCTCCCACAGTAGACTATACTCGTCGACAACTTTTCTTGGCACTGAAGGGTAAGCTACGGAATAAAATCGCGTGAATCGTACCGCCGGTGAATGTAGTTTCAAAGTAGCGCCCGTATTTTCAACGTGAAATATGAATATTCCACCTTTCTTTTATACGTGCAGCTATTTGAGACACGATGCAGCTCACACCAGTAAGATATTCGTAATTCTTGTAATTTTTCAGTTGTGACTACGCGTTTTTGAACGTTTGAAAAACTCCCGCCTTTTTTATGTGCGCTTCAGGGTGTGTTTCATTACTCACCGTAGACGGCTAAATAGAAAACTAAATTGACGGCGGCCCTTTCAGGTCCCAATCCAATTCTTACGTAGCCGGCACAATAGACAGCTCAAAGAAGACCGCATCGTATGCGAATACGATGCAGGCTACTTTGCTGTCCAAACAAGATGGCAGCTCAGCGAATCGCTCAGATAAAGCTGATCTCGCCGTAATGGTCGTCCGCACACAAGCAGACGCTTCTCCAGACGCTCAATGTGAGTAACATTTGCTTTTTTTTATATTTACACACAAAATAATTGAGGAAATGAAACATTTACGTTAGTTTATTTTAGCTTTCCCTTCTCGATTCGAGCTGGCACCTCGTCGCGTAGAAGACGCCCAGACGTTCCATCTCGCGGACAGTATGGGCTCAGTGCTGTCTTCTAAACTGTCCGCGTGGACTGTCTGTGAATTGTAACACAGCCTTAAATTTTAAGTGGTGTCTGCGTCTGCATGAAACGCTGATGGTGCACGCCCCCCCCCCCCCCCTCGGCACTTCCCACAGTGTCTCGAGACGCGCGCGAAAACAGACCACTTCACGTTGTGCTACATGTACAGAAGCTCCGCCTCTGTAGCTTTCATTTCAGTGCCAGGAAATGCTGTCGCCGAGTATAAATGCCCTAATTGTTACACATTTTTTCTAAACACTTGTGTAAAAACCCCTGTTACTATGTTGTTATGAATTTTGTGTTTTTTTTATCAAGTGTGAATAAACTTTTCTTCGCAACAGTGCGGAACAGCTTTGCTCTCCCAAGGTACAGCGTGAGCATCGCCATTTGTGTTTAGAAAAAGTTTATTCTCTCATGGGACGCAACAAAGCTAAGGGACAAGCGTCTGTATAACAGGCACAATAACAAACAAAAGACAAAGCACAACATACATTACACATTTAAACAAGTGTCCAAGTCCGTAGGATGTCCATCGTTCATAGTACTAATAACTATACATACACTACATAAATGCACTAATCACAATATGGACAATGTACATGATGATATATGTGCAGTATTTACAAGACCTGGTGAAGATGTCAGAAAATATGTACAACAGGTATCAATATTCATAAAAGTTACATAACTTACAGCGTTAGAATGAAGTGCATATATAGAAGAGCTCACACCAATATGGGACATACACAAACACATAAAATAGTAAACACATACTTATTACATGCACCAATCAGACATTAACAGGTGACCTGGCTATAGGAACCAGGCCAAGTGGAAGACTAATCGAACGCGTCTGTCAACTACGGACAGAAAGCGGCACGACCATTGTCGCAGAAATTCTTCCTCTCCAAGGAAGAACAATTCCTCCGACAGAAACGATAAGAGTTCACAGTAGAGGCGTTCCAGAATCGGAAAAAGAGCACGACGACGATGACCTGCCGCAACAGCTTCGCACCTATTACGCCATAAACAAAAGGCTCCCGCAGCTATTAGAAGGCGTGCAAAGCGACTACGCGAGCAGCGACCAGATGTTACAAAGCGATTAACACCTAGGCCATGAAAACTAGCGTTAACTGACTTCCAAAACACCTTTGCGATGACACATTGCTTCAGCATATGCTGGTTAGACTCCTGTAACGGGCAGTTAGGACAAGTGGAAGATGGGACCATGCCCCACCTCTCCAATCTGTCCCGTGTTGGGAGTACTCTCCATCCAAGACGCCACATAAAGTCACGGAGGTGACCACGCAAAAACGATGCCGTTATCGCGCTCCACGAGACATGTCTCGATCGTGCTAGACGGGCTGGAGGAACCAGAGGAAGCAGAAGAGCCGCCGTTGTATCTACAATGCGGCTTTCAAGAATGTCCACATCGGGACAAACCTGCTGCGCGTGTCGATAAAATGCTACTGTCGTTGAGTAAAATGCAGGCACGTTAAGTGTTTGCGGTGCAGAATTAAGCCGTGCATCAGGTAGTAAATAGCGTAGTTTGGTGCCTAAGAAATAACAGGCAAGATCACGCGCGGGGCACTGATCACCATGCAACAACCGAAGTAAGAATCGTAGGGCAAGCAGCCGGCAGCGAACAGAGATGGATGGGAATGCGAATCCACCGCAGTTTCTCGGTTGCCCAAGAGCTGCTCGGCAAACCAGCTCTGTTCCACCCGACCAGAAAAAGGAGCCAATGAGGGATTGCAACGACCTCGTGATTCGTAATGGGGGTTGTAAGACGTGAGATATGTACCATGCACGGCCGCAAAACACCGTCTGTGCTAAATACCTTCTTTCGAGCATCGGTAAATCATACTCTTGTGCTTCCCGGACGTGTCGTTTTACATCTTCGACTACTGAATTCCACAAGGAGGCTGATATGCCGTAGGAAGTATAATCAAGCCCCAGAATACGAATAGAGTCACTTTTCTGAAGACCGAAAAAGGAACTTAGACATGCGTCTGGGGAACCAATGAATAAATATCGACATTTGGAAAAATTTAAAGCGGCACCTGAAATCATGCCATACGTCGTAAAAAGTCGTAGGCTACGGGATAAACTGTCCTCATTCTTCAAATACAACGTGATGTCATCAGCAAATGCTGTCACTGTCACGGTACCACTACCTGGAAGAGGAAGGCCTCTAACGTAAGGGTCAGCGATTAGCGATTGAAGGAATGGTTCGAGGCTGAGTACAAAAAGTGCAGGGGATAAAGGACACCCCTGGCGAACACCACGGGTAACCGGAAATGGCGCACTCTCTAAACCATCAAGAAACAACGTGCTGCGTATATTTCGGTATGCGTTTCTGAGAAGCTCAACGAAGTTTTGTGAGAAGCCAAATGCTGCCATTACGCTAAATATAAAGCTATGTTCGAGGCGATCGAATGCCTTTTCTTGGTCAAGTGAAACCAAGAGTCCCTGAGCTGATCTTGTTAACGTGTACGCAACTATATCGCGCGTAACAAAGGAAAGACTGTGGGTTTCTCTTCCAGGAATAGAGCACGCCTGATGATGACCTATTAAGGAGGGCATCAAGCTTCTCAAACGCCGAGTGATAATTGCCGCGAAAGTTTTATAATCAACGTTGAGGAGCGTTATTGGTCGCCACTCCTCTGGGCGAACTGACGATGGGTCATGTTTAGGTATTAAAACAATTCGACCATCGCGAAAGCTATCAGGAAAATCAAAGTTCTCAAAACAGCGGCAAATAACAGAGGTGAAAAGAGCACCAATGTCGTCCCAAAACGTTAAATAAAACTCAACAGGCAACCCATCGGGCCCGGGGGCTGAGCCACGCTTCATGGAAGACAGTGCCTCTTTCACTTCGTCAGCTGACGGACTTGTGCACAGTTGTTCAGCGACTTCAGATGAAATTTGAGGTAGCCTACTTAACATTGTGGCTGTCTCGGTGGTACCGCGATGTGATGACATTGTCGTACGAGCCATGTTGGCAAAGTGAGCTAGGAAAATTGATTGATCACGTGTCGGCGGCAACGCAGTGTGTAAGAATCTGGCCGCCGGAGTTCCTAGTCGACTCGACGGGTTGAGAAGCGAGCTTTTCGCAAAGCGTAGAACCTCAGGGTGAGCACATGGATTACGTCTGCAACGCCAAGCAGCCGCCGTCAATGACGAAGCTGCAATGAGGCGTTGAAAACGACCCCTTAACTCTCGCTGCCATGCGCGCATCAAGGGAGTTAGTCGATCAACCCGAAGAGCAATACGCAGCTTTGTGGCAGTGTCCGCTAGTTCTTCGGACGTACGGCGTCTAAGGACCCGCCCTGCTACTGAGCAGTGTAAACGCCACTGTGTCTTGAGCGCGTCCCACACCTCCGGACCGCATCCCAAGAGAGAGGCCCGCAAGCTTCTAGATAAACTGGAGCGTGTAGGCGCGTCGTGCAGAATGCGGATGTCAAGACGCCAAGGTTTCACTGATGATGAAAAGGGAAAGTGAGCCTCGAGCGTCACTGGTCGGTGGTCTGATATATAAACAGGCGATGATGGTAATGTTACTACATCAGAGTGCGATACGTAAGAAGCTAACGCGCTCGGCACATAGAAACAATCCAAACGACTAGACGACGTGCTACGCCGCCACGTCCAGGCATAGTGTGGTCCATGCACTAGTCTGTACGTATCTATCAAAGAGAAATGTTGCACTAGGCGACGCAGCTCTCGCGCGTTCCAATCAGAGCGACCCCATCCTGGACCTTGCACGTCAGCTCGCGTGTCTAATACACAATTAAAGTCTCCAGTGAGTATTACATGACGACCGTCTAGAAAATACACGTCCAGGTCACGGAAAAAATCGTTAGACATCGCTGCTTGAGCTGGCCCATAAATACACAAAACACGCAGCTTGAAGGATGATAGGACGCAGTCAAAAGCCAATACCCGTCCGAACGCCTCATAGAAAACATGATGATTTCGCAGAAGAGCGCGGTTAAAAATAATAATTCCAACTCCAGAGAAGCGAGATGTCGCGAAGGAAAAATAACAGTCTAAATTAAATGCGCGTTTGAATGCACGAACGTGGCCAATGGTGAAAAAATTTGTTTCTTGTAAACACACAATATCACAATGTTCTGCGCGTGCTATGCTGACAACCTCGGCTTGCTTTACTGGGTTACGAAACCCTTGAACATTTAAAGAAAGAATTTTCAGGGTGTCAGCCATATTGAAAAAAGATGGGTGACTGGATCGCCATTTTAGGGGCGAAGCTCCCTAAAGCAGCAACAATTCGTCCCTCATCGTAGTGCGCGTAACTAGCCTTACGCTTTGACCTTCAAGGTGGTGCCGGTGGGAAATTTCTCCTGTGCGTTGTTGAAGAATAAAAAATTTGCAGCGTGCGCGTTAACTAAAAGCCGAATTCTCTTGTTTTTCATTCCCAATTAGAAGCCATTGGCATGTCCATTGAGAACTATCTGACAAGAATGGGTTGCTAGGTTATACTCGCTGGGAGCAACCTCCTTGGTTTTAGAAAGGTTTAGCGAGCGTTGGGCCGCAGTGCCATGAATACATTAAACTAATATATACAATGAACTCGAGGTGGTTAAAGGTGCGAAGCAGACACGACGCGCAAGCTGTAAGAAAGTGTGCGTGTGCCACCTCTCGTTTAGTCCTTGGTATGTCCGCTGGATCGCGGTGCTTCTATATGCGGGATATATGATGAAAAGATGCGAGATGGTTGTACTTGCAGTGTTGACTAGATGGATGAACGGACACACAGACAGATGCATAAACGGACGCACAGATGGACGTGTGGACGCACGAACAGACTCAAGCACGGACGGGTGGATGGACGCATGGACGGTCACACAGACGGACGCATATATGATGAAAAGATGCGAGATAGTGGTACTTGGAGTGTGGTACTTGAAACGAGATAGTGGTACTTGGAACGGACACACAGACAGATGCATGGACGGACGCACGAATGGCTGCACGGACGGATGGACGCATGGACGGACGCAGAGGCGGATGCATGGACGAACGCAGGGACGGACGCATGGATGGACGTGCGGATGCGTGAACAGACGCACGCACGGGTGGTTGGATGGACGCATGGACGGTCACACAGACGGACGCATGGACGTACGGATGCAAAAACGAATGGGCGGACGGATGCTTCGCCCCACTGCCTATCATTTACCCCGTGAATATGCTGCCATTTTTTAGGGGCGAAGCTCCTTATGGCGTGGCTTGTACGTCCCTCATAGTACGTAACCACCAGTGGCACATACCCGAAATAGGTATAACGCCCGTCTGTGCGTGCGTCCCTTCGTGCGCCCGTCCCTGCGTTCGTTCATGCATCCGCCCCTGCGTTCGTTCATGCGTCCATCCATGCATCTGTCCGGGTGTCCATTCGTCCATCTATTCAACACTCCAAGTCCCACCATCTCGCATCTTTTTATCATATATTCCCCATATAGAAGCACCGCCATTCAGTGGACATTCTAAGGACTAAACGAGAGGTGGTACTCGCACACTTTATTACAGC
The DNA here is from genome assembly GCA_013436015.1 of Rhipicephalus annulatus. NCBI lineage: Eukaryota > Metazoa > Arthropoda > Arachnida > Ixodida > Ixodidae > Rhipicephalus > Rhipicephalus annulatus. Next base: position 355,343 of record WOVY01009427.1, read on the forward strand.
TTGCGCTTCGGGTCTACTTCCCACCTTCAACCACCTTGAGTTCATGGTGTATACTAGTTCACTGTATTCATGGCACTGCGGCTCAATGCTCGCTAAACCTTTCTAAAACCAAGCTGGTTACGCCCAGCGAGTATAACGTAGCAACCTTTTCCTGTCAGATAGTGCTCAATGTACATGCCAGTGGCTGCTAATGTGAAATGAGAGACAGGAGGATTCAGCTATTTTTTTTACGGCTTGCGCTTCGTATCTGCTTCCCCCCTTTAACCACGTCGAATTCATTCATGGTATATACTAGTTCATTGTATTCATAGCCCTGCGGCTCAACGCTCTCTAAACCTTTCTAAAACTAAGGAGGTTACACCCAGCGAGTATAATGTAGCAACCCTTTCTTGTCCGATAGTGCTCAATGTACATGCCAATGGCTGCTAATGGGGATCGCAGCGTGCGCGTTGGTTAAAAGCCGAATGCTCCTGTCTCTCATTTCCCATTAGCAGCCATTGGCATGTACATAGAGCACTATTTTTTATTGTTAAACAACGCACAGAAGAAATCTCTCACCGGCACCACCTTGGAGGTCAAAATGTTATACTTGTTACATACTACAACAGCTACGAGGGACGAACTGTTGTAGTTATAAAAAGCTTCTCGCCTAAAAGACACTATTCAGGCATAACGTTTGTGAAACGTCAATTTTGGTTGCAGTGCTGGGTAGTCATATTTATAAACATTACGTATGTACTCCTATGATACAGCCGTCAAGTCGTGTCAACGTCCGTTATAGCTAGGTGCCATCCACTGCAGTTCATTATGTTAATTAACTACCCTGTTGACCGCCAGCACTTCATATCAGCTTATCAATTCTGGTGTTGCTGATACTCATGTTCTTGTTGACTCATATGTACGGTTTAAAGTCCACAAACCACCATATGGTTATGAGATATGTCATAGTGGTGGGCTCAGGAAATTTCAACCACTTGAGATTCCTTAACCTGTACCGAAATCTGAGCCCACGGGCCTGCATCATTTCCGCCTCCATCTAAAATGCAGCCGCTGCCGCTGGGATTCGATACCACGACCTGCACGTCAGCAGCCGAGTACTAGCCACTAGACCACCACGGCGGGGCTATGTTCCTGTTTGCCATCGTTGCGGAAGTGCAAACAACTGGTTTTATAAGCATCCGCAACTGTTGAACATATGTCCGTGCATGAAACATTTCTATGTATATTTAGCATTATTTCATAACGTATGACTCAATAAAACCAAATTACAACGTGGTCTCTTCCCTCCACATGCTTGGCATAACGTCAATTTCCAAAGCACGTGGGATTTGCCATTTTTTTATGAAGTATCTCTTGAAAAATTTGTAAGAGGGGGGGTCTTGGAATTCCCCCCGCCCTTCATTTCATGCCTCTGATGAATAAAGACTGAGGTGATTCCTGACCTCTTTAGGTATGTGTAAATATACTTGAGTACGAATGCAAGCCATTGCAAGACTGACAACAATGCTGTGTAAGTAGATGTGCCCTCCGGTCACCACTTAATAGCGAAATAAAGTGGCTGATCGATCTCATTCGTTTAGCATACTTAAGGTTTAACTGCGCGAAATGTACACGTTGGACAGGAAAAGGACGGGACGAGCGCTGACTTCCCAATAAATTTTCACACTAGGAGGCGGTTCATGTTCTCGAGTGAACAGAAAAACCAGTGAAAAAAAATGACAGATGTAAAGATACGAAATGTATTGCGGCGCATGTTACGTGGACTAGACGGGCAGATGCCTAAACGAACGCTTACGGGAACACGCCAATAATGTTCGTAATGGCAAAGATGGCTTCCCGGTGCAACACGTGAGCATGTGTGGGTGCACTCCGCTGTTCGAAAAGAAAACAGTTCTCAGCAATGCTAAAGAAGCATACGAACGTATAATCTAAGAGGCTGCTCAGATGTTGCTTGAAAGGAGTGTATGTGTAAGCAAGCCATCAGTTGCTCTGGCAGAAAGAGAGCTATGTTTTTTGTTGTTTTATTTTGGGTGCGAGGGTCCGCGTAGCAGGCTCCGTGATTGTTGATATTTCGTATCTTTACATCTGTCTTTATTTTTCACTGGTTTTTCCGTTCACTCGGGCATATAAACAGCCTTTTTTAAATACAAATTTAGTTGAAAGTCAGCGCTTTTCCCATCTTTTTCCTATCCGCCGTGTATTTTTTCACGCTGTTAAACTTTAAGTAAGTTAATAGCAGAGTTCGGTCATATTCACTCAAAAATAAATGTAGCGCTTAAGGCTCGCTCTATCTAAGAATCTCCAAAATGTTTCTCAACCAAACTTATTCGAAATCAAACTTACCGAAACATTAGTGACTCCCTCTGAGTTATGAGAGAGACCACTCGTGAGCAAGTGTGGCGACGTATGCTGCAATGTAATGGTTCAATAGTGGACCATTGGCGAGTAAAGCAGTAAAAGATTGCTGCGCGAGAAACACTGGTGCACACTGCATGCTTCAGCCCTTTCAATGTTTAGAATAAGTGTAGATGAAAAACCCTTCCCCATATGGCCCTTCGTAACATTGTTTCTCATACGTGAAACAGGCTGTGTGCTGCTCGTAAAAGAAAGTTTTAGTGTCGGGACCACACGCCGCTTGCCTGCACATTTTGTTGCATAGCTTTGTACTCGCAGCTGCGCCCAGGGTGAATACAAAGGAAAGCAAGAAAGTGCGTACGCAAACCGCTTTGGGGTCGCGAACCAAAACTATATATTGAGTAAGCATTTCCTAGCTACAATGTCTAGAATAAGTCTTCATCGCCACCACGCTTATAGACTGTGTACAAGCAAGGCAAGGCATTGAGTGAGACATTACAATAAGTACGCCGCTCTTGGAGATTGAGCATAGAGGGGTCGACGGAAAAGGGTGTTGTGGCTAGCCGTATTTATTTGTACACTATTACCTGCAGCAATCATCTTCACTCAAATATTAGGTGCAGCTAGGCCTACCACGTTTACTTGCGCATTCAATTATTCATCATATCATCAGCCTGACTACGTCCACTGCAGGACAAAGGCCTCTCCCATGTTCCGCCAGTTAACCCGGTCCTGTGCTTGCTGCTGCCAATTTATACCCGCAAACTTCTTAATCTCGTCTGCCCACCTAACCTTCTGTCTCCCCCTAACCCGCTTCCCTTCTCTGGGAATCCAGTTAGTTACCCTTAATGACCAGTGGTTATCCTGTCTACGCGCTACATGCCCGGCCCATGTCCATTTTCTCTTCTTTATTTCAACTATGATATCCTTAACCCCCGTTTGTCCCCTAATCCACTCTGCTCTCTTCTTGTCTCTTAAGGTTACACCTACCATTTTTCTTTCCATTGCTCGCTGTGTCATCCTCAATTTGAGCTGAACCCTCTTTGTAAGTCTCCAGGTTTCTGCTCCGTAGCTAAGTACCGGCAAGATACAGCTGTTATATACCTTCCTCTTGAGGGATAGTGGCAATCTACCTGTCATAATTTGAGAGTGCTTGCCGAATGGGCTCCACCCCATTCTTAGTCTTCTAGTTACTTCAATCTCGTGGTTAAGCTCTGCGGTTATTACCTGCCCTAAGTAGACATAGTCTTTTACAGCTTCAAGTGCACTATTACCTATCTCGAAGCGCTGCTCCTTTCCGAGGTTGTTGTACATTACTTTCGTTTTCTGCAGATTAATTTTAAGACCCACCTTTCTGCTCTCCTCGTCTAACTCCGTAATCATGAGTTGCAATTCGTCCCCTGAGTTACTCAGCAATGCAATGTCATCGGCGAAGCGCAGGTTACTAAGGTATTCTCCATTAACTCTTATCCCTAACTGTTCCCATTCTAGGCTTCTGAAATCCTCCTGTAAGCATGCGGTAAATAGCATTGGAGAGATTGTGTCCCCCTGCCTTACACCCTTCTTGATTGGTATTCTGTTGCTTTCTTTATGAAGCACTATGGTAGCAGTTGATCCTCTGTCGATTTCTTCCAGAATGTTTATATATACTTCATCTACGCCCTGATTCCGCAGTGTCGTCATGACGGCTGATATTTCTACTGAATCAAACGCCTTATTGTTATGATTATAAAGGCTATGTATAGTGGTTGGTTATACTCTGAGCATTTCTCTATTACCTGATTGATAGTATGAATGTGGTCAATTGTTGAGTAGCCTGTTCGAAATCCTGCTTGTTCCTGTGGTTAATTGAATTTAATGTTTTCTTTACTCTGTTAGCAATTACCTTTGTAAATAGCTTGTATACTACAGAGAGCAAGCTGATCGGCCTGTAATTCTTCAAGTCCTTGTCATTTCCTTTCTTATGCATTAAGATGATGCTAGCGTTCTTCCAAGACTCTGGTACCCTTCCCGTCAGGAGACACCTCGTAAACAGGGTGGCTAGTTTTTCTAACACAATCTGTCCTCCATCTTTCAGCAAATCTGATGTTACCTGATCCTCACCAGCAGCTTTGCCTCTTTGCATGCTCTCCAAAGCTTTTCTGACTTCTTCTATCACAACTGGTGGGGTGTCATCTAGAATACTGCTAGTTCTTATAGTATTAAGGTCATGGTTGTCTCGGCTACTGTACAGATCTCTGTAAAACTCCTCGGCTATTTTAACTATCCTATCCATATTGGTAGTTATTTTGCCTTCTTTGTCCCTTAGTGCATACATCCGACTTTTGCCTATCCCAAGTTTTTTCTTCACTGCTTTGACGCTTCCTCCGTTTTTCAGAGCGTGTTCAATTCTCTCCATGTTATACCTTCTTACATCGCATACTTTACGTCTATTAATCAACTTCGAAAGCTCTGCCAGTTCTATTTTGTCTGTTGTACATGACACTTTCATGCTTTGACGCTTCTTAATTAGGTTCTTCGTTTCCTGGGAAAGCTTGCCAGTGTCCTGTGTAACTACCCTGCCTCCAACTTCTACTGCACACTCCGTAATGATACTCGTCAGATTATCATTCATTGTATCTACGCTAAGGTTGGTTTCCTCACTAAGAGCCGAGTACCTGTTCTGCAGCGACACTCTGAATTCCTGTACTTTCCCTCTCAGTGCTAGCTCATTGATTGGCTTCTTGCGTATCAGTTTCTGTCGTTCCTTTTTCAAGTCTAGGCAAATTCTAGACCGTACCATTCTATGGTCACTGCATCGTACCTTGCCAACCACTTCCACATCCTGCACGATTCCTGGGTGTGCAGTCATTATAAAGTCTATTTCGTTCTTATTTTCGCCATTAGGGCTCCTCCATGTCCACTTGCGGTTTTCTCGTTTTCGGTAGAAAGTATTCAAAATCCGCAAATTATTGCGTTCTGCGAACTCTACTAGTAGCTCTCCTCTGGTGTTTCTAGTGCCGATGCCATAATCTCCTACTGCCTGGTCTCCAGCCTGCTTCTTCCCTACCTTTGCGTTAAAGTCGCCCATCAGTATAGTATACTGTGTTTTTACCTTACTCATTGCCGATTCCACGCCTTCATAGAAGCTTTCAACTGAAGCGTCATCATGGCTGGATGTAGGCGCGTAAGCCTGTACTACCTTCATCTTGTATCTTTTATTCAGTTTAATTACAATACCTGCCACCCTTTCATTAGTGCTATAGTATTCCTCTATGTTGCCAGCTATGTTTCTGTGAATTAGGAACCCCACTCCCAGTTCTCTTCTGTCTGCCAAGCCCCGATAGCAAAGGACGTGCCCATTCTGTAGCACAGTATAGGCCTCATCTGTCCTCCTATCCTCACTGAGCCCTATTATATCCCATTTAACACCCTCTGGCTCCTCGAATAGTACAGCTGGACTTCCCTCACTAGATAAGGTTCTAGCGTTAAACGTTGCCAAGTTCAGGTTCCAAAGGCGGCCTGTAGTCCAGAGATTCTTAGCACCCTCTGCTGCTTTGCAGATCTGACCGCCGCCATGATCAGTTGCTTCGCAGCTGCTGGGAACTGAGGGCCGTGAGTTATTTGACGTATGCATGTGGGATTCAATGATTAGTGCTGGTTTACATCAGTTTAGCTTTTTAGTCGAATTGAAAAAGAAATGGTTACTATCAGGACATGTACAGCAAGATAGCCGCCGGGCATTAAGCGTAAGAGACGACATTTTGAGAGCAGGCAAGCACGAGAGTGGAAGGCAGAAAGTTAGATGGACAGATGAGATTAAGACGTGGCCACAGCGAACACATTACCGGACTAATTGAAGAAACATTTTAAAAGGCTGATGACGATAATGATGAATATGGGTTAGGACTGGCTACTCATGGCTAAGCAAACGTTATTGTCGGCTATTTATGGCTGCTGTAGACTAGGTACCATAGGCGAGCTGAATGATGCAATTCTAGTCGGCTCTTGCGTTTTTTATTGGATTATTACCCAAAAGGAGAGTTCCCAGTTCAATTGTTTTTTTTTGTACGTTCACTGAACCTCCCGTGTAGTAATCGACTAGAAATTATGGTCTACTATACGCCAGGTCCAGCTTACCAAGAATCCCCCGAAACTATCATTCACGAGTAACGAAAATCAGCCTGGACACGGCACCGTGGCTCCTTCGTATCCCCTCCCCCCCGGAACACACCACAACCGAGGGGCTGGACGTCGCAGTAACCAAAGCGTCCTAAAATGTCTCTCACGATCGCCATTTGTGACGATTGATCGTAGCACGTCGTCGACGGGCTGGCGACTCTGGTCTTAGCCCCTGTCTTTATTACTTCTCACTCTTTTTCATTTCCGAGCCATGTTCCGAGAAAAATCGCATTTATTTGCTATCCGCTCTTTCTTTTCCTCCAAAGCTCCTTGTTGCTTCTCATATATCATTTCTTTCACCGCCCTAGCCGTTCACCCCTACACCTCTTGCTTCACTTGTTCGAGTCCGCTTCCAGATCTCCTCGCGCGACGCGTCCAAGGCGGCGGCTACCAGCCTCGTTACGCTGTTCGCTCTCGCTTGATGGAGTGCTCAGGCTACCCGTTCCCTTGTGGCCCCTGCGTATTCAGGGCAGGGCTCGCGGTGGCTATCGGATTCGACTTTTGCGCTAGCCGTAGACCGTGCACCATTTCTCACCCTGACACGTGCGGGTTTCAGATAGGCCCGCGGAAATCGGAGCAAGAAGGATGATGCCCGCTTTTTTTTCGGCCGCCGCCGCCACAAGATGCCATGGCTGCACTGTGCGCGCTCCCCGGGCGCGTCAGCCTCTTGCTTTTATACGCAAACCTTTCCTTCTAGCCTACTTGGCAGGCAGGCACGAACAACGCCACTTTGCGCTCAGCGGAAAATGCACTTTGAAATACTTTTATTATTGTTTTTGTAACACAGCGTTGGCTCACTTGTCCCTGGTTTTCAGTGTTTTCTTTCCGTCTTTGCAAGGAGGATAAATCACAGCGCATGTGGGTGGAAGGCCTGGGTGCGAGAGGCGCGTCGCGCCTGGTCCACTTTCGGTAATAACTTCTCGATCGACCTTTAAGAGAGAAAGAGAAAGGGAAACGTTGCACGGCATGCTATTTGATGCTGTAGGTGTCGTTTAGATCGGCGTTTTCCCGGATTACTTAACGTGGGCATGCAGCGAAAGGCGCTACTATCACGCGCACTTACTTGCACACAGGCTGCAGAGCCGTCTTACTGTGCCAGTGCATTTATCTAGCCCTCGTTCTCTATGCTTCTAATATTAACGCAGCTTGCAGGGAATTTTTATATCTCACGTGAATAGAGTCTAATTGCCTCAGCTTCGCAGGCAAATTCATCTAGCGCAAAGTCGCCTTATGAAAGTAGCCGCATTAATGAAATAATTAAGGAGGAAGCCTCTGATGCCGCATCAAACGTGAATGTAGGCCAGCCTCCCGTTTCGGCGGCATCGAAACATGAGTGGTGCGAGGTGTCATCAACGTGCACGTAATGACGGGGCCATATCACGTCGCCATGACGTCACAGATCGGCTACCTTTGTTATGTCACATGATGGCGTCACAACAAGGCTTCATCCCTATATAGGTGAAATGTAGGCTGATCGCGTAGGCAGAAACTTCGTGAAAAACCTGGTGGCTGGGGAGGATCCATGCATTCATTGAAAAAACAATCATTTCTTTCCTCTTTCAGTCGATATTAGTGAATTCACAAGGGACACTGTGACTTTTCAATATATTACCCCAACGCGAGCATGGCGACCACATCTGATTAGAAGACACGCTTAGAGGGCACTACAGGTGTAGTATGGTATGACACGGTTGCATGCTTTCATATCCTAAACAATGGAGCAGCAGAAGTACCCGTCCCAAACACATCTGTAAAAATCACGTGACTGGGCAGAAACGCAAGTATTTCCTCGCGCAGCATGTCCTCTGAACTACAGTTCTAGTCGTAGCACTGCTAATGAAATAATTAGAACCACAAGGCGACATGTAGTCGGCCTGATAGTGGTGCAATATAAGTTTTAGTTCCCTTTACTAGCAAAAGAAAAAGATGCAAATGATAAAGAAAAGGTGAGGAGGCTGACTAGTCCACGTCGAACACGCAACACAAGAAAACGAAAATAGTGACTTGTTTGTGAAATAGGGAAATAGAAGTCGTACCTTTCACTTGGGGTAAGGTGTTATATTTTGTGGTCGTGGTGTTTTGCACAGCAAATAATTGTAACAGTTAGTACACAAATGTGTGTAGGTTAGAGCCGTACTTGCTGGATTTCGCTGCCTCGGAGTTAATCACTTCGTTTCTTCTGGGCGTTGTTCTCGAGGCTTCTTCGCTTGTCTTCTCATTGTTGCCGGTTCTTTCCGTCTATGGCGCAACCACTACGGGCAGCAGTGCGCTCTTCCTGATCTTAGAGCGATTGTACTCGGACCTGCTATCTGTATTGTCAGAGGAGCTCTTCTTGCTCGGTGAAGAGGAGTTCCTTCGGCACTGGTCTTGCCCCTTCGTGTCGGTCTGTGACGGACGAGTGAAAGTTGTCTTTCGACTGACCTGGTATTGGTAGGCTGATGTGTCGATGCTCCGGCAGAAATGACATGCTAACATGTAAATATGTGCAATTTACATATTCATGTTTTATTTGTGCCTGTTGTTTACCTTGCAATATTCATATGTGTATATGTTGTTTTGTCACATATTTTTGTGTGGCTGTGTTTGTTAACCATCGAACGTACATGTTCTTTCAACGTCATCTCATATCCGTGTTCATGTAAGTGAAGTCTGCTTTGTCATCATCGTTATTGTATGTCTAAGAAGAAAATGTTCCTTTGAAATGTTATCGACGTCTATGAAAATATTTTTTAACAGGTGATTTATGTGCACTGTCTATGAGGATAAACTTATTCAAAAAAAGCGTTCACTACTTTTTTACAACCAGGAAGCATTCACAATTTATCCTAAATAGAGTGAAGGGCGAGTGAAAAATTGTACGCTGTTGACTTCAATATAAACATTTATTTTTCAGTTAGTAGTCTCAAACTCACCTCAGCTGAGGCAGCAAGCGTAGTGGGCCGCAGGTGCGAAAAATTCCTGCAAATATTTTAATAGGATAGACCTTTACCATTCACAGTCGTGCCACAAATATGGCCAAGGCTCTTGTTCTTTCGATCAGATACTCTCGCTGTGCCAAGCCCTTAATGCTTCTCCACCCATCGCGAAGGAGCAATGACATGCATCTCTGAAGAGCAGAAGTCTTTACACTCAACTGCAGGCCGTTCAGAGGGCCCATGGCATCGCCACTGAACTTCGACGCGGTCCCACCGTGGGCGGAGCCACCGACTTGAAATGGGGGGAGGGTACTGAGGCTCCGCTAAATATTTATTTATTTATTTATAAAGTGCTGCAGGTCATAAAATGGCCCAAGCAGGAGTGGGACATGGTACAATAATGTTATGACCAATTTATAGTTGTAAAGGTGTAGAGAAAGAAGAAAAACAAAGAAAACAACAATGACAGAAAAAATAAATCAGACAAGTGTACAATATATTCGCGGGTTACATAACTTGCACTTCTAAGTAATTTTCTAAGGATTTTAGTACATTTGCATACTCAAAAGTATGGTGCGGCAGCTCGTTCCTGTCTGTTATTGTGCGAGGGAAAAAAGAGTACTTGAAGTTGCTATTTCGCGCAAGGGCAGGTGTGAATTTGTAAAAATGGTATCCTCTAGTAGGAAGTGAAGATAACGGAGTGAGGACGTGTGAAAGGTCTATGATAGTGTTTTTCTTAAATAGGTGAAAAAGAAATTTAAATCTAGCTAGTTTACTTCGGGATTCTAAAGTTGGAATATTGTTATTAATTATTAGTTCTGTCGGGGAGTCAGACTGACGGAAGCGATTGTAAATAAACCAAACAGCTAATCTTTGGACTTTCCCATGGAGTGAAAGATGATAATTGGGCAAAGCACTGGAAATCTTCGGATTAGGTTTAGGCTGTTGTAGGTAGCCGGCGGATCTAGCCTTGCATAATTTGCAGGCAATTGCTTCATCCGGTTTCCTTTTTGCTAATTGTAACTAATGTCTTTTTGTTTTGTTTTTTTTAACTAGCACGGGCAGGATCTTGTGAAGTCTCGCGTAGCGCGACGTAAGCCTACACAAGCCGGTGGCTTCTGTGCTATTCCGCTTGCAGTATTGTGCCAGTACCCCTATCTCACTGCACCATACCCCATCATAATTGTCACTCAACACCAATGACATGCGAGGTCTACAGCATTCAAAAACTTGAGATAATTAGCGACACCTGCTTCCTCAAGATCCAGTGACCACGCGGAAACACAATATCAGTTGCGTTGTAGCATGGCAAGCCTGCAGTTCCTGAAATAAACATTCTCATTACTTCTCAAGCTCACGACACTTAAGCAAACAGTGTTCTATATCACCACTTTCCTTGCGGTTTGGGCACACGTTGCGGAGAGTCTTATCTTGTGAAGCCATGCTGGTGTACGCGCTGATCCCACTCGCATGTGATAGAGCAAGCAGGCCTCTTCACTTGATAGCAATTTTTGGCACACACGGCTCGTAAGGCGTCACCTATAACAAGTGGAAATGCTTGTTGACAGTTTCTCATAAAATACGCTGATTGTCTATGAGAGCCTTCTTCGTTGGTGTTAAGTTCGAATGAACTCCGAACAAGCCTGTAAGCCGCCTCATTACCCGCTATACCCACTTGTGATGGAATCCATTGAAACTATATGTTTAACCAATGCCATGCAGGCATCCATCGGGTGTTACCATCGGGTAACACAAATATAATGAATGACAATGTTCGTGATCTTGGTAACGTTGTTCCCAAAACACAAACAATCGCACACTTTACCACTGTATCCGAAACTGTGGTCATGGAATTCACGCTTGAAGTGGACTTCAGCGCATTCACATCAGTTAGCGTACGCTTCCCGCGTTTCACCTCAGCTCTTCGAGCTCTCAACTTCGGGGTGCTTGGCTTCGTTGTCGTATCACCGCCACTTACCATGCTCTCAGTGCCTCTGGAACCATATGCCTTCGTTACCGTTGCGCCGCGGCTTCCCATGCTCTTACCGCGTCTGGTTCCGCTTGCCTTCGTTGTTGTTTCGCCACCGCTTCGCGAGCTCTCAACTCCGGATTCACTTGCCGACGCCTTCGGCTTTGCGAACCATCAGTGCTTGCTGTCGAACCTTGAGTTAGTCCAAGGCGAGTGACACGTATCCATGGTCACAGTGCGATAAAAAGAACGCGTGCGCCGCAAGCGCCTCTGACCCCAGCAGTCCCCTGACGTGTACAAATGTAATTAGGTGGCTACGCTGGGTGTGCGCCGCCAGTTCAGCCCTCATATACATCGGCCCTGAAATAATTCTAGTCTCACAAGGGCTGGGAGAATGAAGATGGTAGAGAGAAGAGGAGGGTAGTCGGTTACTCCACATTGCAATTTTAGAAAACGCTTTCCTTAGACCTCATACAAGGTTAGATTTTGAAGGGAATTCGGCATCATGTTTCTGGGAACATATCGACACTAATTTCCTCAATTACTGAAACCTGTTCAATTCTATAGCTTAGTTTTCATTCCACAATGATATTTCAACCCATAGCGACTGCATGTGGTGCCTCAGGAAAACACGCTTCAAACAAGTCCCGTCTCGGTATAGTTTACCCAAACTAAGCGCTATAGGTAGCCATATGTGAGAAAAAAATTCGGCACATCACACGTACCTGAGAATCTACGTCATGCGAAGCATGGGGAGGGAAGGGGACCGTGTTGCAATTATTTGATTGAACGACACGTCATGAAATGACGCTAATATATGTACAAATGTTGCACACACAGACATATGTTTAAGAGTTGCAGATGTTTATATAACCAGTTGTTTACAATGATGCCAACTGCAACATGCGTATTAGGAATGCCAGAAGCTGATATGAATAGCTGATGCTCGCGAGGATGCAGGCCCTGGACACTGCTTTATAAATCAACTTCAGCGCATGGCAACTAACCACAATTGACATTAACCCGATGTGAAGGCTGTGTCAAAGAAGTACATATCTTGTCCTTATAAAATTGGGTAGGCAGCATTTCAACCACTATTGACGCTTCATGAAGGTTAGCGTCTATTTGAAAAGTAGTTCCGAGACCTGACGTATCTCTGGGGTAAAATGCTTCATTGCCACGTGGAATACTTGGGTTCAATTCCAGCTTGCACCCTGGCATTTATTTTTTGCATTCATTGGGTTGACGCTACCAATGTGGGGTATTTCCCTATGCTCTCGCGCTAAAATTACCCATGTGTGTTCTCATCATTCCTGGATATAGATACTAAGTGTCAATCACCTGTGACACATACTCGCCTACCAGCGGCACATACCCGCCCGTGGGTATGTGCCACTGCCTGGCGGGAGAGAGAGAGAGAGATAAAGATGCAAGGAAAGGTAGGGGGGTTAACCAGACGCACATTCGGTTTGCTAACCTGCACTGGGGAAGGGATAAAGGGGAGAAAAGAGGTTGCAGAGAGATGAGAAGTCACACAGAGCACACTCGGGGAGCACACACAATGTAAAGCGGTCGCTCAGGTTTGTTGACTTTAGGTAAAGTAGCAGTGCTTTAGTTGCTTTCTGCGCAACTGAGGCAGATGCCCAAGGTCCTAGTATCTTCTGCACACAAAATGGTCCGGGGTCAAGTTGATTCAAAACCATCCGGAGCTGGCATCGCTGTGTGTCGTAGCAAGCGCAGCTGCACAGGTCGTGTTCGATGGTCTCTTCAGCTCCGCAGTAGTCGCATGTAGGAGTGTCTGTCATACCAATGCGAAAGGAGTACACCTTTGTAAACGCAACAACCAACCAAAGGCGGCATAACAGTGTCGCATTGGAGAGGGAAAGTTGCGATGGTAGCTTTAGCTTGAGCGAAGGATCCAGTTCATAAAATTGACACCTTTGGAAGCTGGTAGACGACCAGAACGTGCGTGTGAGATCTCGAGCCAGCAGGTAAAGTTGTCTTGCTGCATCATTCCTTGATAGAGGAATCGGGACTACACGGGTTCCTTCATGGGCTGAGCGGGCTGCATCATCGGCTAATTGATTTCCGGTAATACCGATATGTCCAGGCAGCCATTGATATATAATATCATGCCCTCGTGCGAGAGCTTCGTGATGGCAGTGTCTTATTTCTTGCACCAATTGGTCATGACTCCTCCTACGCATGGCAGACTGCAAACTCTGAAGCGCTGCCTTCGAATCACAGAATATGACCCATTTTCCTGGACGTTCTTGAACGAGATATTGTAAAGCAGCCCTTATAGCAGCAAGCTCTGATGCCGTAGATGTAGTCATATCGACAACTTAAACTCGATTGTCATTGCTGCAGCCGGAATTACAGCGGCACCTGATGAGCTGCTGGACGAGACGGACCATTAGTTTATATCTGCGTTCGGTCTAAGTACAACTCATGTAATAATAACAGTGTTGCTTGCTTCAATGCTACTCTGGAGTGATTGCTTTTCATTTTGATTCCCGGAATTTCTAGACGTACTTGCGGCTGGTCGAGGCACCAAAAAGTACATGCCATTCTCGTAACTGGCGTATATCCTGATGAAATGCTGTTTAGGTGCTTGGCTATGACGTCTGAAAACGTAGCACGTGGTCTTCCGAAGGGTAGAAGGGCCAAGTGGTGGTCTGGGACATGGCTAGCATGTCGAATGTGCGCTCTGAGGCACTCCACAACTCTATATGTCCTGACCGGATGGTCTTTGGCAAGCATGATTGTGGCATAAGTAGAAGCGCATCGGGGCAGTCCTGGGCAGATACGCAGTGCCTGACCCTGCAACCTCTCCAATGAATGAGTATTGGATTTTCAAGTGTTAGTCAGTACCGGCAAGCTGTAGCGCAATAGACCCAGAAATAGGGCCCTGTACAGCTGTAGCATGGAGGCCACAGAAGTTCCCCATGCTTTCCCCCACATGAATTTCATTATATGCACAATAGATAACAGTCTCTTCTTCAAGTACGCACAATGTTGGCTCCACGAAAGACTTCTGTCGAATATTATGCCCAGGAGACGATGCGTCCGTGCATATTTGACCCTCTGCCCATTGATGTAAACAGGGTATGGCGTCATTGGTTTGCGTGTAAACGCCATCAACGCGCACTTCACAGTTGATATAGTTAGGCCTTGTTTCTGAAGGTAGGCTGTTGTGGGGGTTGCTGCCCGCTGTATTCGTGCACGCACCTGAGGGCGAGTAACTGCAGCACTCCAGAGGCAAATATCATCGGCGTATATAGATAGGCACACCGACTTTGGCAGAACCTTCACCAGACCAATGAGGGCAACATTGAACAATGTGGGGCTTAAAACACCTCCCTGAGGTACTCCGCAGTAGGTGTAATGTTCAGCAGTTGTACCCTCATATGTTTGCACAAAGACACCCCTGCCAGTTATATAATCTTTTATCCATAGAAACATTCGTCCACCAATGCCCATTGCTGCGAGAGAAGTGAGGATGGCATCGTGAGCTACATTATCATATGCACCGTTCACGTCAAGAAAGAGTGCCACTGATATGCGCTTGTGACTTTTTTCTTGTTGAACAAATGTCGATAAGTCAAGGACACTGTCGATGTAGGAGCGGCCCCGACGAAAGCCTGCCATGCCAGAAGGGTATTTGGTGTATCATTCCAAGTACCACTTGAGACGAAATAGAACCATTCCTTCCATCACTTTTCCGAGGCAGCTTGCGAGGGCAATAGGGCGATACGCTGTCAAGTTCACTGGTGATTTTCGCGATTTCAAAAGTGGTATTAATCGACTTATTTTCCATTCTCGGGGAACACTGCCGCTGAGCCAGGAGTTGTTGAAGCATGTTAAAAGTTCTTTTCTGGCTTTTTGTCCAAGGTGTCCCAACGCACTATAAGTAATGCCATCAGGACCTGGCGATGGCATGCGCTTAGAAGCGACTAACGCACCTTCCAGTTCTTCCATGGTGAATGGAATGTCCATTTCTGGTAATCGCGTCTCAGGAACGATCACGGCGTCGATGCTCACGTTCATAATATTCCCGGCAACTCTCGTGCAAAATTCCTCAGCCACCTCGATTTCTGTTTTTCCATGATAGAGTGCCAAAGCTTTAAAAGTTATTGATGACGTATGCGGCGGGATTGTGACATTGTTCGTGTCTTGACCAGCGCTTCATATTCGCCGAACCTCCTTACCCTTTCATTCTAATTTTGGTTCACGCCAAGTTAAGGGGGGTGACCACGAGAGCACCCAAACGTAAGCGGCTAGATAGATAGATACGCTCAAGGTTGCCGAAGTTTACACAAGAAATGCTTCGCAGTTAATAATTCGGATTATATTGAGAAAGTAACAATATTTTATTTCATGTGAAGCCGCGGGCTTCAGCTTTGAGACACCGGCTTTAAGTAAACCGCGCCGTACAACAGAGTACATTGAAGAAATGTTCATTAGGGTGGCTTGTTGGGGAATTCGGTACACAGTCCTTAGTAATTGAATGCCAGCAGCACCAAGATAAAGCAGAACGAACCAAGACAAGAAAAAAATATCATCATATCAAACGAGTGAATGATGATGAGTGGAGCGAAGCTCCGGGGGGTTTTGTCGGTAAACCGTGAATCCTCCGTCCGTCCATCTGTCTGTTCATTCGCACCTTCTGAGTGAGCCATAAAACTAGGTAGTCACGTACCAACAGAGATGCATGTACAGACCCACAGCTAAAGGAGCTTTGCCCCTAAAAAATCAGCGTCATGTCGGCAAAGTGAATGATGTTGGAGGATCTTGCTCGGAGAGGATCAGATAACCCGCGAATCCTCCGTACACATCTATCACCATCATATATAGAGGTGACAACGTTGTTATGTATACATTACATAGACAACGTTCATTGGTTTTCATTTTGATGCACTAAGCATTTTGAAGAACTATATATATTATATAAGAACAAGTGATGTTAGTGTACAAAGTACACCACCAGCAGGACAAAACAAACCTTCTTCTTGTTCACCTAATAACTGTGGCGCAAAGCCACTTCAGGCATAATTTCTCATTCTCGTGAGCTGCTGCACGAACAATTGGCTCAAAATTTGTTGCACGTGTTTAGCGGATACCACACTTCTCAGAATAATGACAAAATTAGCGTAGCGACTGCCAGCCTACTACCCAAAATTTTGATTATTATTCCGCAGTGGGGTATCAAGCAAGTGTGCTTACAGCAGTTACCCGATGACTCTTTAGAAAGTCTCTGAAACGTCGCTCTTCTAACTTTCGCTGTGACTGCACTGCGCCTACCGCGCATGCCTGGTGTGTTTTTTTATCTTTTTTTAATCCTTTGACCACGAACAAGTTGACTTTTTGCTCACAACCAACGAAGCCTACGTCAAAATTTCTGTGGAATTAGCTCTTTAACGCTGTCACGTTACAACTTTGTCCGGCGTTATGGCTTTCGATACGCGTGTATCATGAACTGTGAATATCACCGACGAAAAAGACACCCGACAGCAACTCGCCAAGAGTGGTAGGGCAAAATATAACATACTGACACACTTGAGGACAAAATTTATCTTTAAAGCTCGATGACGGACAACTAAAAAAATACCTTTTTTTAACTAACACAACAATGCTCTGTTGGCTCTGGCACATAGCTAAGATATCATTGAACAACAACAACAAAATTGGCTGATCTTGCGTGCAGTGTAAATCGATGATATGAGAAGCACAAAGGAGAAATGTTGATTCGCACTTTAAAATCATCACAACGTTACGATTGATTGATTGATTGATTGATATGTGAGGTTTAACGTGCTAAAACCACCATTTGATTATGAGAGACGCCGTAGTGGAGGGCTCCGGAAATTTTGACCACCTGGGGTTCTTTAACGTGCACCCAAATCTGAGTACACGGGCCTACAACATTTCCGCCTCCATCGGAAATGCAGCCGCCGCAGCCGGGATTCGAACCCGCGATCTGCGGGTCAGCAGCCGAGTACCTTAGCCACTAGACCACCGCGGTGGGGCAACACACACAACGTTACGAGGTGGAGGTACATAATGCCGTACATGACTTCCGTGTCATGATTACCGTGTTTGGCGGTGTCGTTTACCTTCAACATCTATTCCCGTCACGTGATACCAAATTTAGTATGTGTGGAGCTAGGGAAATGGTGGCGAAGACGCTATGAGCGTGGTACGTTGTCATGTTCTTACATTACACTCGTTTCAGGATTATCATGTTTGCACCAGCCAAATATTTTGTCATTCATTGACGTTATCCAACACCAAATTCTCTTTATGTGGGGCAAGCAGAATGGCCGCGAGCGCATCATGAAGGACCCAATATACTCCTATGTAGCGTTAAAGCACGCCCATGCTGGGCACAGCAACGCTACGTTAGCAAAACGCGAGCAATCTACAGTCTGACGCCAGGCGCATCCAGCGTCCTTCAGCGCAGCCCGATGGCATCCAGCGCAAAATGCGAAATGATGCATTTTGCGCCGATGCGTTACCCAGACACCACTGCGTGTCCCTCTTTTCGTGACGGAGGTGCACCGGACGCGCTGAAACGCGCATGCGTCAAAGCAACGTAGCGCGGCACGCACCTGCCAATATATGGCAGGACCGGTGTCTGGCGTGGCAACGCCGGCGTGACGCGACGAAATGAACGCCGGCGAGCACGAGCACCGCGTCACGTCGAAATTTATTGACGCCTTGACTGTGACATGTAGTCATGTTCTCACATGGCACGCATCTCATGATTATCATGTTTGCACCAGTCGCATACCTTCGCATCCATTGGCGTGACGTAATACAAAATTTGGTACATGTGGAGCTAGTGAAATGGCCGCGAGCGCATCATGAGTATGGCGTGTAGTCATATTGTTACATGACACGCATCTCATGTTTATCATGATTGCACCAGTATCATGCCTTCGTCATCCATTCACGTGCCGTAATACCAAATTCGGTATAAGTGAAGCTAGCGAAACAGCCGCGAGAGCACCATGAGCGTGGCATGTAGTTATGTCGTTACATGACACGCATGCCATGATTTCATGTTAGGGTCTGTCGCTTGTATTCGCCATGCAATCATGCCATATCATACCAGTTTTGCAACATGCCATGTGAACGAAACCACCGCAAGAGCTGCAAGACCACGAAATGTAAATCATGACATTCATGACATACATGTCATGATTTTCATGTTACGACTAGTCTGATATGTTCTTCATACAGTCAGGTTATGCCATACCAAATTTGGTATCAATACCATTATCGAAATGGCCAGGATAGCTGAAAGTCGTAGGCAGCTAGATAGATACGCTCAAGTCGCCGAAGTTCGCTGAGAAATGATACGCAATAGATGCGCTCAAAGTCGCCGAAGTTCGCTAAGAAATGCTTCGCATTTAATACTTTTAACCATGTTTTTCCAGGCAATGTTTTTTTGGGAGTTTAGGAATGTTTTGAATAGGTAACGTTACACAATTTCAGCACTTGCTTCAGCGCAATATGACCCGTAAAATGGGAGTATATAAGTAAACCAACTTAGTTGGAAAGATCGTGGATAGTAACGATATATAGTGTCTTGTGTGATACTGTGAACAAGTATTGCACGAAAAAGCAAGGTACAATTAACAGAACTGCGACGTGGACATCCTTTATGAATTCTCAGTAAGATGGGCGTGTGAAAAACTTTAAAGATACAACTAAGTCGACAAAAGAATCAACAAATTTAGCCTGCAATAATGAACGAATTATGAGATAACGGCTGCCACAAAAAAATTACTTGAAACTGTTTGCCATAGATCCAGAATTGCTATTCCCTGACCGCCCTTCCTAACTGATCTGAATATTTCTCAGAACGTATGAGCTCGAAAACTTAGGACAACCCGACAGTTGCAGAAAACCCAACGAAAACGACGTCACAATTAGAGCTAGTTATCGCTGGTTTTCAAAGCATTTCATATTCAAATTGAAGGTCTTAATCGTTCTACAAGGAAAATATTTTCCTTGCACGCAGGAAGTTTGAGAAAAAAAGTCAGATATAAGACGGAGCACTTTGTCCCATTTGAGTGCTGTCAATGCGCTCCCCGCTCGAATAAAGCCATGCTTCCTTTCCGTTCAGCACTCCAAGCTTGTAGAGCAAGGAATCGCAAAAACATGCAAGATGGCATCACTGTCAAGGTCCGGCCATCACCAGCTTGAGGGCAGTTTTGGCAACTAAGTTTTAGCAACCATTTCATCTCAGGCATAGCGGAGTCACTTCTTAATCTTTTAGGCAGGGAAAGAATGTGAAACACTCAGGACGAACCTAAGCCGAAAGTTACTGGCACTACCTTATTATATGCACAAGGTTTTGCACCACTTAAAAAGTGTTGAAAAAATAGGGTGAAGGTTGTTTTTTTTTATGGTAAGAAATAGGCTGGATTATCCTGTGCAAAAGGGTGAACCCCGAAGGCTCCTCAAGTGTTGGGTGTATCAGGAAGATAGCGGAAATGTTTGTAGAATGTATTAAAAAGGACTGCAATACGTGGCACTTATATCATGTGGTCCATGCTACATTGACGATGCTACATTGACCAGTGTGTGAACTATCGCCTCAGTTAGCACGCAAATCTCATGCGTGAATCAGTGGGCAGCCACTTGGTAAGTCACTGTGGTAAGTGTAAGTTCACGCCCCTGTTTCACCATTGACAAATAGTGGCAAGATACAGTACTAAGAGGGCATGTGAAATATATGAAGCGTTTCTTTCTTTATTCGCAAGGCAGGAGCTGAGTGTGTGAAAGCCCCGTCTGCTTACTTGTTAGACAACGAATTCGAGTATCTATTTAGTTTAAGTGCGATTTCAAGATGTGAGTAAGATGTTCACACATGCACCATCTCTTTCTTTTTTTCTGTGTGTCATCCCCTCACACTCCTGATTATATATATATGTATATTACCACCATCATAATAAGAAATAAACTGATTGTAAGTGTGCGCTCTGCCCTATGAGACTTCTTTTCTGAAACGTTCTGCTCACAAAGTAAGTACATTCAATTTAGAATGTAACTCGAACCAGCCCAAGTAGTAACGATTTTGTTCTAATCATTTTAGTCAGCCTTCACTCGACCTAATTGATAACGAGAGGTCCTTTATAGAAGGCTCTGAAAAAAAGAGAAAAAAAGCTTGCCGGAAACTATCGAGGAAGTTTAATGGTGGTGGTGTTGTTTGCCATTGGTGCCATATTATATTTATATTTTTGAGATTCACAACATGCGCAAATGGCGACCTTAGCCCATGGTCAGCTGCCAATTAGCGACGCTTTTATCACTATGACACCACATTTCCTAATTACACTCTCTCTTCCCGTGCAAAGAGCGTAAGAAACTGCACGCCACCGAAGCTAATCACGGTGGGCACATTTTCAACGCAGTTTACATATTAATCACGTGTGATTGCGTCTTGTTATGAGAAAGGAGAAATGCAGTTAGTGGAAGATACTTCATACTCTTTTGTTAAAGTGACTCTTGAGGTGCACGAACTCTCGAACCATTACACGACGACCGTGAAGTCGACATGAATGTGCTGGAAGTAAACAATATAAACAAAATTTTTGGCATCTGAATCAGCGACAACGTAAGGGTGGAAATAAAAAAAGCAACAGTCTTCAGTTTTCGATTCATCTCGAAACTATTTGTCACATTTATAAGAAACATTTGTAACAACATTTGCAGCGACAGCAGCATTTTTCGTCCAGCAGATTCGCGTTAGTGTTTTTGTTCATCCAGCGAGGACAACTCATGAACATAATGACTTAAAAGTGTTCCTTAAAAAGAGTCTTATGCATAGCGAGTCAGTTTTCCCAAAAGAAGTCAAATGATTATCTTTGACCTCACAGTGGCAGGAGTAGTAGTTAGGGTGTCAGAAGCAGGGTACAAAAAAGAAGCACGTGGTGCCCCCCTCCCTCTTCCGCCCTAATGCCACACCAACACTTGCCTTCCACCCAATCCTAACCAGCCTTCCTATCTCAGCCCCTCTATCACCCCGATGCGACATGGGTGTGCACTTCTAAGACAAAATTGTTCCATGTCCACGGGTACTAGTCGCCCTCGACCGTTCCTTCTTCAGGCTCAAAATAACGTTATTCGTCTTCTTGCTCAGCGTGCTTTGACAATGGCCAAGATGGTTGAGACGAGGTAAAATGACGAAGAGAAGGCTTGTCATCGCATGTGGTGTATAGGGTGATTCATTGAGAGTGGACCTGCTTCACTGGGGGCTATACTTTTGTAACAAATCATCTGATTTTAGTGTAAATTGTGGCAAATCATTCAGGAAGGACAACACCCACCTCTTTTTTTTGCAATGCTGAAACAAGGTTAAAAAAATAAATAACGCCAGCCACGACATTTCCCGAAATCTCGTACAATGAGAAACTGCATACTGTTGAAGTCAGAAATTTTTTGCACTTCGGTAGTTCATTTGAACGTCTCTCGGAGACTTAAGTGATTATAAGCTTTTCGAGTGCTTACAAACTTTTACTAGTGACGTTTCGCATGGGAATCAGACTCTTTAATGTTCTATGTATGCGGAAATCATCCCCCTTTGTGAAGCATTTTATTGTTTGCGTTACTTTTTATCTCTAGTTATTTCATTGCGTGGCACATCAAAAAACGGGACGGAACAGTAAATTTTCATCGTTCTTGAATCCGCATACCACAAACTCGGATTCAATGTAACAAAGTTACAGCTTAATCAGTGGGCGCTTCTGGAATAATCACCCTGTATATCGGCGTTGGCCGCCTAAATGGTCAATGGAAACAATGGAAGATTGGGCCCAATAAAAGGCATGCTTAACTAACTTTTATCCGCCGCATTGTAGTGTTTAGCCCCGTAGAGGGTCTCTGCTCTTACACATCTGCCATATAAACATGCTTTCTACTTCACATAAAATGTTTTCTGGTTAGATTCCTACCCGCCACGCCAGCAAGACATCCCAGGGCTCACAGACAACCATCTGTATCATCTAAAGCTGAGCATTAACAAAGGCTTTATCTGGCGAAAACACGAGAGTTCCCGGCATTTTGGTTCCTAAAACACTTTCCGTGCATCCTGCGAGCCGAATTCCTTTTTGTCAGAAACGGAACGGAAAGCCTGGATTATGGCATTCCGCCTCCGCACTCAGAACCAGACTCAAAACAAGGTATTCGGATGATGGCAACGAGATAAAGCTAAAGCCCGATTGAGATGAAATATGTCTCTCATTTTTCCTAAATGTATGTTTAGATCGGAGATAAGAAGCCAGGCATTTCTTTTGAAGTGTGAGCTGTAATCCCTTCTCTTTGCTTCTTTTTTTTTCTTGCTCCTAAAGAGCTGATTGCTTTTTCAGCTGCTTGTATTGCTCTTAGAGAGTATACGGTCATTTGTGTGAAGGGCGCAGCTGCTGACCATTTCTTAGAGCAATTTTCTCAACCGCTTGTACGCTGCTAGGTGGTTTGTTTGGGTACAACACTTTACAGTAGATTTCGGCGCCGCAGGGCAGCACTTTTTCCGTCATTGCACTATGTATTTGCTGTGAAGAGTAAAGGCATTTTCTTAGTTTATTTCGCTGTATGATTCAGTGACCTAGTTTATTCTTTTTCTTTACTATGGGACAGCGAACGCAGAAAATGATGATCGGTAACCTATTGCGTAAACAGCGCTATTCGCTTTTTGTCCATTTAGTTGAAAACTTGCAAACCGGAAGGAACTATTCTAGGTGTGGTGAGGATGAAGACAAAGAAGTCTCGGATTTTCACGTGCCTTAAACAAAAGATAACCACATTGGGAAAATGCACAGTTATTAGACCACTCAGAATTTTTTGTCATGCATCATATCCTAAGCACTCTGGCGCTTCTACATTTCCCTACCATCTAACATCCCCGCTTCCCTCCCTCCTTCCTCATGTTAGATTGCACTGATAAGCTCAGAGGCGGAGATGCAGTGGCGGCTGACTGGTTTTAAAAGTGGTGCGACATAATAGTGATCTCGACTAGAAAGCTTCACATTGAAATGAAAACGAGAAAAATATCCACTCTCTATTTCTTCTTGTCGCCTACTTGCTTTCTTTTTGTCACTTCCCGTGGGGAACTAGCACTGAAGTTTGCGTGATTGTCCAAGCCAATCGAAGCGCGCATACCCAAAACACTCCCGCTCTCGTAGTCTGTTCTGCAGAGCTTCTCTCTGTTTTCCCGAAACTTCCTGCGGAAGTATAGCCTCAAAATAAGGTGCTGAAAACAATTACACCATCCCTCGTTAAACGTAACCACGTTTGGGTACGAATCTGCCAGGAGATGGTGAACGGCACCCACGCAAAATTGTCTACGTCACCTTAAGCAGGTGCACCAACATTCAGAACCTCTACCTGACTAACGCTGTCGGTGACCGCCGCTTGACGCCGGTGACCGCTGCCGGTAACCATCACTACAACACTGCTAAATAGGCGGTTCATCAACGCACACGCCAGAGACATCGAACGTGATCTCATGATAACCAAAGCCGACGTGCCCTGCCTCACGGAAACGTGGGATGCCACAGGACCGACGATAAACGGCTAGGAAGTGATAGTGTATACTGGGGAAGCGTTTCGTTGCCTTCTCCGCCCACGCGGGAGCGAGAGGAGAAGCGTAGAAGAAGAGACTGAGATGGGGAAAGGGATGCGCATGCGCAGTGTGGATATAGACGCCACTCTACTGAAAAAGCGTTTGGTTGCCTTCGCCACCAATTCGGGAGAGAGGAGAAGCGCAGGGGATTAGAGAAAGAGAGAGGGGATGCGCATGTGCAGCAGAGGTGTGGACGCCTTGGGAAGAAAGGATGGACAAAGCCCCAGCCATAAGACATTTCGCATCTAAAAGTGATAAAGTGAACCAGCAAAGGCTGCTCCACCTGTTTGTGCCAAAATCAAGCCTCGGGAAGGCGCACGTGTGGGCATTCGCCAGGGTACACTGTGGCCGACCGCCTGAGGTATGTAGCGACGGCCAGCTGAGTAGGTAGCAGTTGAGATATGTAGCGACTGCCTGCTAGGAGCCCTTTTTTGACGCGCCACCTATCCAGCGCTGGTCTCCCAAAGAGGATGTGCACTGATGTCGTAGGGTTGGCCATTTTGTTTGACATGTGATTAGTTGCGCTTTATCTCGATTTGTTTGTCTCTTGTATAACTCACACTTGGGCAACATATATTTTGCATCATTGCTTACGCCGATGTCACGTGAGTACTCCGAACACCACTGCGGACTACTCAGACCTCTGTACTTAATGCTATACTTTGCCGAAGTAGATTCATGCTGGTGATATGTAATTGGGCGCTACCTTAAACAACTTTATGCTCACTGATATCTTCCAATCTGCTCGCTTTTGCAGTAAATTACTTCAATCCGAAATGTATCCTTGGTTGCCACTGCAGTCACGTTCGTTCATGAAGAGGTATGCTGCTTCGAATCAGAGTTGGATGCTGAAGATGTGCCGTTTTATTGAAGCGAAAGCCAATTGTTTGCCTGCGGGTCAATTTTGTTGGTGTCGTTCCCACAACGAGGTTGAACGCTGGCGTTCTCCCACTGGTTGCAATAAAAGAACTGTACTTGTTATAGGAACCTGGGCTCAGTATAATTAGGATTCAATTACGGTCGTGCAGAAAATGATAGCAATATTTTTTCGCGTGGCAGAAGGTTTTACTTACTACGTGTTAAAGGGAAAGTAGGCTGGCTTGGATTGGTGACTATTTTATTGTGAAGATCCCTTTCGACAACGGAAAGGCATTTTTCTTCGAAACTTGATGGAATACGAGTAATTACAAGGGCGCTAAACATGTGAAACTGAGCCTTCGCAATGTTGCAATAACTGCACAGCGTAAAAAAGTATGAAGCGGTAGAGTTTGCCGCTAAAAATAAGAAAACGTCCCAAAGAAGCACGATATCGCGTAAATAGGCAAAAATATTCATAATCCGAAAGTGTGTGTGAAATAACTGCGCTGAATAGATGGCAGTTTTCTTTCTTTTTTTTCTTTTTGCATCTAAGAACTGAGTCGCTGTCTCCACAACACTTTATTTCGGATTCAATAGAGAAGCGATGTATCTAAAATTACTTTCTGCGTATCAAGGACCGATGAATAATGGTCCCCATCCGTTGTGTCATAGCATGCGAAATTCCCTGCCTATACAGTATGCCTGCCTATAGAAGGCACTAGTGTACACCTTAAAAGCAGAAACAGCGTCATGTCACCAAAGAAAAAGAAAAAAAATATTGCGAGAAGTTCTGAGAGATGAAGTCATACTGGCAGGAGCCGTACATAAAGAGGGGAAAGTAAGAAGAAAAATTTGTTCTTACGTGTTTTCGCTGGACCCGTCAATTTTGTATCAAGCTGGTAGTGAGGGTATGGAGGTGCCAATTTTGAACCCTTTCTCATTGTACGACGAGATTAACGATTGTGTGACACCATCGATCTCGTCTGTATAATGATTCGAGCCATCAATACAGTTTCTTCGGTGCACATCATATATATATATATATATATATATATATATATATATATATATATATATATATATATAATATATATATATATATATATATATATATATATATATTGATACAAATCATCACTACCAGGAAAAGCAAGGGAAGCGTGGGCAGAGAAGGAAGACGACGTTGCTTCCACTGCGATCCCCCTGAGTGGGTACGAGCCATGGCGGTGATCATCATCATTGAACTGTGATCGCGGACTCAGGGCTCATTAAAAACCCCCCCCCCCGTTAAGTTACCTTAATTTGTGTAACAATTTGGTGAAAGGTGCTGGGTAGGACGAGCCCAAAGACGGGAGCTTCACTACCAGGACTTCGTCGCAGCCGCCACCTCGCCGGACTTCCACCTTTGCCGATCGTAATGGCCCAAGAGCAGCCATCCAACGCTTCGAGGCCAACTCCGATGGGTTCCGTGCCGTACTACAGAGTGCCACCAAACTTCGGCGGGACCTCAGGAGAAGACGTCGACGTGTGGCTCAAGAACTACAAGCGGGTGAGCAGAAGCAATGGCTGGGACTCGAACGAACAGCTCAATCATGTCGTATTCTCGTTAACTGACACCGCCCTTATGTGGTACGAGAACCACGAGGACATGTTCACGACTTGGGAACGTTTTGTTGAAGAAGTGCAGAAGTGCTTCGGTGATTCGGACGCAAAGAAGAAACGCGCGGAGCAGACATTGTCTCAGAGGGCACAGCTTCCAGCAGAAACATGTACGACATACATTGAGGAAATATTGAAGCTGTGCAAGATCGTGAATGGGAGGATGTCTGAAGAAGACAAGGTTGGACACGTTCTCAAGGGTATAGCTGAAGACGTGTACAATTTCTTAATTGGGAAAGACTGCTTGAACTCCGTGTCCGACGTGATGAAGCACTGTCGTACATTTGAATCCCTCAAGATGCGACGAATTTCTCCGAAATTCGGCCGCCTGTCCAACGTCCCCACTGTGGCTAGTGTTGAAACAGTGCCGCCTAACGACCTTGCTTTGACCATACGGCAGATCGTTAGAGAAAAGCTGCTTCGATGTCAGCAGAGCTATCATCGCCCCAGCGATTTTCAGGATGGGTACGTAAGCGAACCAGAACGTGTGCGGACTCTTGTTTCTCATCCACCATGGCAACCATCGATCAACGCAACGGACGCTTACGAATATCAAGGCACACGGCAGGCTGGATTCCCCCGTCAACCACCTCCCAACTACGAACGAAGTTTTCGCCCACCTGTTTACCCAACATTGCCTCCCTACAGGGCCCCCGAAGGACGGTTCCACTATCCCATGCCTTCCGAGAGGAGTCATTACTCTGAGCAACAACGTGCCCCTCGAGCAAGTCCGGTATGCTACAACTGTGGTGTCCCGGGTCACATCGCACGTTTTTGTGACCACCACCCATATCAGCGACAGTCTCGGTGATGAGTGTAAATTTTAAAAACCTGCTGGGACCAAAAGTGATGTTTTGCCTGAACCGTGGGGTGACATTTCGTGGTGTAAGTGGTGACGTGTTGTGTTCGGTGGGATATTCTACTGTGGACGTCTCGCTGTGCGGCAAGGTGTTTTGCACAGAGTTTGTGGTTATTCCGCGGTCTACACATGACGTTATCTTGGGTATTGACTTCTTGTGTGAGTGTGGGGCAACTGTAGACTGCAGAAGTGGGCATCTTTCTATACACGGTACTTTCCCAACGGCGCTCTTGGAAAATTCCCGTCCGGAGGAATGCATCTTTTTCGTCTCCGTGGACACGGTCGTTCCTGCATTTTCTGCTGTGTGTGTTCCCGTGACATGTTCTAGCAACAACTGTGGCACGTTTGACGCCACGCTCGAACCGATTCCCTTGGCATGCCTGAAAAAGAACATTCTCATTCCCCATTGCATAGTGCCAGTCGTTGATGGACGGGCAGGTGTGTGGACAATGAACAGTTCCATGGAGCCTGCAATTCTGCCAGGTGGCATAAAACTTGCAGTATTTAGACCCGAATCATGTACGACGCTGGTTGCGCTTCTTGATGCTACAAGCCAAAATGAACATCTAAGCTTAGAAGGTTCAGAAGATGCCCAATTGCTACAAATTGCCAGCAAGTCACTTGACCAAAGCGAACGTCATACACTGCTCGACGTTCTATCCAAGCACTCGAAAGTGTTCGATTTTTCTAAAAATAGCCAAAGGCCCTTAATCCCAGCGTCCCGGATACGTCATCAGATCCACACCGAGTCGGCGCATCCCATTAGGCAGAAAACCTTATCGAGTGGCACCATCGGAGCGCAAGATCATTAACGAGCAAGTCCAAGAAATACTGGAAAAGGGAATAATACAGGAATCGGCAAGTCCGTGGGCTGCTCCTGTCATTCTAGTGAGGAAAAAGGATGGTACGTGGAGATTTTGCGTTGACTACCGCCGACTGAATTCTGTTACCAAGAAAGACGTTTATCCACTGCCGCGCATCGATGACGCTCTAGACTGCCTGCGTTCCGCGTCCTACTTTTCATCTGTCGACCTGAGATCAGGTTACTGGCAAATTCCGATGCACGCAGCTGACAAAGAAAAGACGGCATTCGTTACGACCGACGGACTTTACGAGTTCAACGTTATGCCATTCGGATTATGCAATGCTCCTGCGACATTCGAAAGATTTATGGACTCTATATTGCGTGGTTTAAAGTGGCATATATGCTTGTGTTACCTTGATGATGTAATTTTTGGACGTACGTTTGAGGAGCACAACGCTCGCCTAGACCTCGTGCTAAGCTGCATTGAAAAAGCTGGCCTTGTATTGAATTCGAAAAAATGCCACTTTGGCGAGTGACAGACATTGGTGTTAGGACATCTCGTCGATAAAGATGGCATTAGACCTGACCCACAAAAGACCGCGGCCGTTGAATCGTTCGAGCGTCCTAAACCTGTGAAACAACTGCGTAGCTTCATCGGGCTCTGCTCGTATTTCCGCCGGTTCGTACCCAAGTTTGCGGATGTGGTTCACCCCCTGACGAGCTTTCTACGCAAGGACAGCCTGTTTCAGTGGACCTCCGAGTGTGATGCCGCTTTTCACGAGCTGAAGTGTTTGTTAACTTCGCAGCCAATACTTCGGCACTTCAATCCTTCGTCGCCAACGGAAATTCACACAGATGCAAGTGGCATCGGTATTGGTGCCGTTCTCGTTCAGCGTTCTGGCAAGAAGGAACACGTTGTGGCGTACGCAAGTCGTTCTTTAAGCAAGCCTGAACGCAACTACACAGTGACCGAACAGGAATGCCTAGCGGTAGTCTTTGCCGTGCAACGGTTTCGCTCATACATCTATGGTCGCCCGTTCACTATCGTCACAGATCACCATTCCCTGTGTTGGCTGATCAACCTTCGTGACCCATCCGGCCGCCTCGCACGATGGGCCATTCGTTTGCAAGAACATGTCCTTCACCATCTCATACAAGACTGGCCGTCTACACGCTGATGCGGATTGCCTATCCAGAATGCCGCTACCATCGACAGATTGTGAAGCCGATAACTTTGACCACCTTATCGCTTCTCTGTCGTCTGGCTTTCCTGATGCCGTGACTTTCGCCGCTGAGCAGCGCAATGACCCAAGCTTAAAAGCTCTCTTCCCTGGAGCGAGAAATTCATTAGGTGAAGGCCGATTCTGCGTCCGAAATGGTCTTCTTTACCAGAGAAACTTGTCCACGACGGGCGCCCGCTTTCTGCTGGTTGTTCCTGCGTCCCTCCAAACGTCTGTTCTGCGTCTCACGCATGATGACCCCACCTCTGGCCATCTAGGCACCGCACGAACACTTAGTCGCACGAAAGAGCGGTTCTATTGGCCGAAAATGAGCAAAACAATTCAGAACTACGTGGCCAGCTGTACGCAGTGCCAGAGCCACAAGCGGCCCTCCTCGGGTCCAGTTGGTCACTTGCAACCCGTAAAGCCTCCCGGTTCCCCTTTTGAAAAGGTTGGCATTGATCTGATGGGACCATTTCCACGCTCCTCAAAAGGTAACCGGTGGATAATTGTATGCGCCGACTACCTGACGCGGTACTGCGAGACGGCTGCCTTATGCTCCGCCAAGGCAGTCCAGGTTTCGGAGTTCCTGTTGCATTCAGTCATCCTCCGACACGGACCTCCTCGCGTGATAATAAGTGACCGCGGACGACAATTTACCGCTGATATTGTCGAATCATTACTTCGTTTGTGTGCCTCCAAGTTCCGACACTCAACTGCGTATCATCCGCAAACTAACGGTCTCACCGAGCGCACAAACCGAACGTTGATCAACATGTTGTCAATGTACGTCGCCTCTGACCACAAAAACTGGGATGAAGTATTACCATTCGTCACGTACGCCTTCAACACGTCGAAACACGAAACGACAGGCTATAGCCCTTTCTATCTGCTCTACGCTCGCTCACCTCGACATACGCTGGACACTATCTTTCCTTTTGTCATCCATGACGATTTAACAATTGCGGAAACCTTGTGTCGTGCGGAAGAGACCCGTCGACTTGCCTGCTTACGTACACTGGCAGCGCAAGAGTCATCCAAAACTCGCTACGACAGTCAACACAGGCATGTAACCTATGCCCCCGGTGATCTAGTGTGGGTGTGGACCCCAATACGCAGACGTGGCTTGAGCCAAAAGCTACTGGCACATTATGCCGGTCCTTTTGTGATACTCCGTCGTGTCAGCGAGGTCAACTATGAAATTGCACGTGTCAACCACTAGTGGCCGACGTTCATGCAAGACGGAGGTGACGCATGTTGCTCGCCTGAAGCCGTTTACACGAAGGATGCAAGAATGACTCGCCCAGAGGGCTTCGTCTGAGAGAGGAGGAATGATACAAATCATCACTACCAGGAAAAGCAAGGGAAGCGTGGGCAGAGAAGGAAGACGACGTTGCTTCCACTGCGATCCCCCTGAGTGGGTACGAGCCATGGCGGTGGTCATCATCATTGAACTGTGATCGCGGACTCAGGGCTCATTAAAGCCCCCCCGTTAAGTTACCTTAA